>CM045734.1:0-560000 GCA_024760905.1 Plotosus lineatus | reverse complement strand
ATATATTTTATGAAAAGAAGATGCAAGTGCACATAGATTTTATTAATAGTGGGACTTTATTGGAAGAAGATGCAAATGCTTATGTATATACTTTATTGGTAGGGGGACTTTATTGGAAGAAGATGCAAGTACATAAATACTTTATTGGTAGTGGGACTTTATTGGAAGAAGATGCATCTTCTTCCAATAAAGTATATAAATAATCACTTGCATCTTCTTCCAATAAAGTATATAAATAAGCACTTGCAAGTGCTTATTTATATACTTTATTGGTCGTGGGACTTTATTGGAAGAAGACGCAAGTGCTTATGTATATACTTTATTGGAAGAAGATGCAAAGAACAGGACGAGATGGAGGCAGATGATTCGCTGTGCTGATTCCCGCTGAATGGAAAAACCTGAAAGAAAATTTTTTTCACATAAAAAACTTTTTCTACAGAAATTTTTTTTTTCACATAATTATGATATGACCAGATGCGTCTTATTATATTATTATAAGTAATAATAATATTTTTGCGAGTATTTTTCAAACTTCAAGAAACTGCTTGCTTGCTTGCTTACAAATTTTATTTTATTTTTATTTTATTTCTGGGGTTTTTTAATGCCCGGACCATTCTCTCAGCCAGTCTCACGGCCTTTTGCCCGGCCCTGCGCTCAGCTCCAGCTCTCCAGCCCGGCTCTCCACCCCCACCAAACCTTTTCTTGCCTCCCCCGCTCCCCAGCCATCCCATCAAGCTGGCCCCGACCCCCTTTCTCTACTCCCACCGCGGATACACGCCTGTCTCCGCCACTGGCCTCGTTCCGCTGCCACTCTCCAGGTGCCAGCCCTATCTCCGCCACTGGTTGGTTCCGCTCCCGCTCTCCTGGTACCAGCCCTAGTTCCGCCACTGGTTGGTTCCGCTCTCCAGGTATCAGGCCTAGCTCCGCCACTGGTTGGTTCCGCTCTCCAGGTACCAGGCCTAGCTCTGCCACTGGGCTCGTTCCACTCCCGCTCTCCAGGTACCAGGCCTGGCTCCGCCACTGGTTGGTTCCGCTCCCGCTCTCCAGGTACCAGGCCTAGCTCCGCCACTGGGCTCCTTCCACTCCCGCTCTCCAGGTACCAGGTCTAGCTCCGCCACTGGTTGGTTCCGCTCCCGCTCTCCACGTACCAAGCCTAGCTCCGCCACTGGGCTCGTTCCGCTCCTGCTCTCCAGGTACCAGGTCTAGCACCGCCACTGGTTGGTTCCGCTCCCGCTCTCCAGGTACCAGGCCTAGCTCCGCCACTGGGCTCGTTCCGCTCCTGCTCTCCAGGTACCAGGCCTGGCTCCGCCACTGGTTGGTTCCGCTCCCGCTCTCCAGGTACCAGGCCTAGCTCCGCCACTGGTTGGTTCCGCTCCCGCTCTCCAGGTACCAGGCCTAGCTCCGCCACTGGTTGGTTCCGCTCCCGCTCTCCAGGTACCAGGCCTGGCTCCGCCACTGGTTGGTTCCGCTCCCGCTCTCCAGGTACCAGGCCTAGCTCCGCCACTGGTTGGTTCCGCTCCCGCTCTCCAGGTACCAGGCCTAGCTCCGCCACTGGGCTCGTTCCACTCCCGCTCTCCAGGTGAAACGGCTCGTTCCGCTGGCGCTCTCCAGGTACCAGGCCTATCTCCGCCACTGGGCTCGTTCCGTTGCTGCTCTCCAGGTACCACGCCTATCTCCGCCACTGGGCTCGTTCCGTTGCTTGCTTGCTCGCTTGCAGAACTGACAAACTGAAACTGACCCCGCACATATACCCCGGCGGCTGCCAGAGACACGGGCCTATCTATGCCACGGGGCTCGTTCGGCTCCGGGTCGCAGGGCCGAAGCCACAAAGCCGCCGGACTCCACAGGCGTGAAAAAGGGGTCGCCAATGCGTCCGATGAAAGTATCCCGAAGCCCGTACTCTCTCGCCCTCTGGAAAAAAAGGCCTATCTCCATTAAGGGGCTTGGTCGGCTCCAGCTCGGATTTTACCCGGCCCCCAGACGTCCGGTGAAACCGACCCCGAGCCGGTAGTGACTTCAGAGCCGTGGGATGCGAGCTGTTTAATAGATCGAATTTGGAGCCCGGACCTCCTCGGTCGTCGGAGTGTGTAGGCGATGGAATTTGAGGGAAGTCGGTGACTGCAGAGTTGAGGGTGAGAGTGTTGCCAAACAGCATAGGATGGTGGTGTGTGCAGGATGACGCTGATGGTGAGGAAGGTGAAAAAGGCAAAGGTAGAGCAGAAGACAAAGTGGTGGAAGCTGAAAAAGGAAGAGTGTCGTGTTGTCTTCAAGGAGGAGTTGAAACAGGCTTGGGTCGTCAGGAAGTGCTTCCTCGCTTGCTTGTTCACGGGCATGCAGAGAAATTTGTCGGCGTTGTGCACAGCTTTAAATCGCCGTTCTGTCTGCGGCGACGAATGCTCGGACCCGTTCAACTTTGCGCACGGTGTGAAGCAGGGCTGTGTTCTCGCCCCGACACTCTTCACGATCTTCCTAGCCGCAGTTCTTCAAATTCTGGGATTTATACGTACGGACAAGAAGTGATGGCGATCTATTCGACCTCAGACATCTACAAGCGACGTACGAGACACGCGACGTACTCGTCCGAGCACTCCTCTTCGCGGATGACTCGGCGCTCATGACACACAGTCTGCGGGCGATGCAAAGCTTGGTGATGGCGTTCGCCGAGGCCTCAAAGAGATTCGGACTGACCGTCAACTGCAAGGACACCGAAGTACTGATTTTGGACAAGAACGCAGTGAGCCCCAGGGAGGTGCTACTTGACAGTGCGCCACTCGCAGAAGTTGAAAAGTTTACATCGCTGGGCAGTCCCATATCTCACAATGAAACCGTCGACCCTGAGATCGCAAGAAGAACTCAAGCTGCCGTGATGGCTTTCGGAAAACTTCGAGACCGACTTTGAGACCGTAAGGACATTTGCCTGAAGACCGATACTAAGGCCTACAAAGCGATTGTGCTTCCGACGCTCCTGTACGGATGTGAGACCTGGACTCTCTATAGACATCCTTTGAAGTGATTTGACACCTTCCGGCAAAGACACCGTCTCGTGGAAATGACACGTATCAAACCTCGAGGTCCTGAGAAGAGCTGACATTCCTAGCATAGAGGAGCTGATCACAGCCAATGTGATCAGGGAGACCGGTAGGAGAGTACTCGGTGTGTCCTCTGGAAGGAGAGTAGAAAAGGAGACTTGGTGGTGGAATCAGGAAGTGCAAAAAGTGTGGACAAAGGAAGAGGTTAGCTCAGAAGAGGCAGGACATCGAGAGGACCGAACAGAGTGAACAGGAGTCCGGGGAGACAGCGTAAGGCGAAGGGAGCGGTGTCAAAGGCCAAACTCGAGAGGGCGTATGATGACTTGTATGATAGGTTTAACAGTAAGCAGGGAGAAAATGATTCATACAGGTCAGCGCAGCAGAGAAATAGAGATGGGAAAGACGTGCAGCAAGTTAGAGTGATAGAGGACAGAGAGGGAAATGTATTGACTGCTGACAGAAGTGTGCTGGGAAGATGGAAAGAGTACTTTGAAGAGCTGACGAGCGAGGAAAATTCTTTTACTTTCGGCTGCTCCCTTCAGGGGTCGCCACAGCAAATCATCCGCCTCCACCTCACCCTGTCCTCCGCATCTTCTTTTCTGACTCCAACAACCTTCATGTCTTCCTTCACCACATCCATAAATCTCTTCTTTGGTCTTCCTCGAGGCCTTCTGCCTGGTAGTTCCAACCTCAGCATCCTACTGCCAATATACTCACTATCCCTCCTCTGTACATGTCCAAACCATCTCAATCTAGCCTCTCTGACTTTGTCTCCAAAACATCTTACGTGGGCTGTCCCTCTGATATACTCATTTCTGATCCTATCCATCCTCGTTACTCCCAGGGAGAACCTCAACATTTTCATCTCCGCTACCTCCAGCTCTGCCTCCTGCCTTTTCCTCAGCGCCACTGTTTCTAAGCCATACAACATCGCTGGCCTCACCACCATCTTGTACACTTTTCCCTTCATTCTTGCTGACACTCTCCTATCGCACATCACACCGGATACTTTTCTCCAACCATTCCAGCCTGCCTGCACACGCTTCTTCACCTCTTTTCCACACTCTCCATTGCTCTGGATTGTTGAGCCTAAGTACTTAAAATCCTCCACCTTTGTTATCTCTGCTCCCTGTAACATCACTGTTCCTCCTGGGTCCTTCTCATTCACACACATGTATTCTGATTTTCTGAGGCTAACCTTCATTCCTCTCCTTTCCAGGGCATACCTCCACCTCTCGAGATTTTCCTGCACTTGTTCTCTGCTCTCACTACAGATCACGATGTCATCTGCAAACATCATAGTCCATGGAGATTCTTGTCTCACCTCGTCTGTCAGCCTGTCCATCACCATAGCAAACAAGAAGGGGCTCAGAGCTGACCCTTGATGCAGTCCCACCTCCACCTTGAATTAGCCGGTCACACCGACAGCACACCTCACCACTGTCTTATATCTCTCATACATGTCCTGCACCACTCTAACATACTTCTCTGCCACTCCAGACTTCCTCATGCAATACCACAGTTCTTCTCTTGGCACCCTGTCATATGCTTTTTCCAGATCCACAAAGGCACAATGTAGCTCCCTCTGACCTTCTCTGTACTTCTCTATTAACATCCTCAAGGCAAACATTGCATCTGTGGTGCTCTTTCTTGGCATGAAACCAAACTGTTGTTCACAAATGCTGACCTCTGCCCTTAGTCTAGCTTCCACTATTCTTTCCCATAACTTCATCGTATGGCTCATCAACTTTATCCCTCTGTAGTTGCTGCAACTCTGCACGTCTCCCTTGTTCTTAAAAATGGGCACCAGCACACTTCTCCTCCACTCCTCCGGCATCTGCTCACTCTCTAGTACCGTGTTGAATGTTCTTGTCAGAAAATCTACTGCTACCTCTCCTAGACACTTCCATACCTCCACAGGTATATCATCAGGACCAACTGCCTTTCCATTCTTCATCCTCTTCAATGCCCTTCTCACTTCACCCTTACTGATCTTTGCTACATCCTGCCCCTCAATGGTTACCTCTTCTACTCTTTTTCTCTCTCATTTTCCTCATTCATCAGCTCTTCAAAGTACTCTTTCCATCTTCCCAGCACACTTCTGTCATCAGTCAATAGAGTTCCCTCTCTGTCCTTTATCAATCTAACTTGCTGCATGTCCTTTCCATCTCTATTTCTCTGCTGTGCCAACCTGTATAGATCATTTTCTCCCTCTTTACTATCCAACCTATCATACAAGTCATCATATGCCCTCTGTTTGGCCTTAGCCACTGCTACTTTCGCCTTACGCTGTGTCTCCCTGTACTCCTGTTTACTCTCTTCGGTCCTCTCAATGTCCCACTGCTTCTTGGCTAACCTCTTCCTTTGTACACACTCCTGCACTTCCTCATTCCACCACCAAGTCTCCTTATCTACTTTCCTTCCAGAGGACACACCAAGTACTCTCCTACTTGTGTCCCTGATCACATTTGCTGTGGTTGTCCAGTCATTTGGAAGCACTTCCTGGCCACCCAAAGCCTGTTTCAACTCCTCCTTGAAGACAACACGACACTCTTCCTTTTCTGCTTCCACCACTTTGTCTTCTGCTCTGCCTTTGCCTTTTTCACCTTTCTCACCATCAGAGTCATCCTGCACACCACCATCCTATGCTGTTTGGCAACAATCTCACCCACGATGACTTTGCAGTCACTGACTTCCTTCAAATTACATCGCCTACACAAGATGTAGTCTACCTGTGTGCGCCTACCTCCGCTTTCATAAGTCACCCTATGCTCCTGTTTCTTCTCAAAGAAAGTATTCACCACAGCCATTTCCATCCTTTTTGCAAAATCTATCAACATCTGTCCTTCTGCGTTCCTGTCCTGGATACCAAACCTGCCCATCACTTCCTCGTCCCCTCTGTTGCCTGCCCCAACATGTCCATTGAAGTCTGCACCTATGATCACTCTTTCTCCTCTGGGGGTACTCTGCATCACTTCATCTAAGTCACTCCAGAATCTCTCCTTCTCTTCTAGCTCACATCCTGCCTGTGGGGCATAAGCACTAACAACATTGAGCATTACACCTTCAATTTCTAACTTGAGATTCATCACTCTGTCTGACACTCTTTTCACTTTTAGAACATTCCTGACAAACTCCTCCTTCAAGATGACTCCGACTCCATTTCTCTTCCCATCCACACCGTGATAAAATAGCTTAAACCCTGCTCCTAAGCTTTTAGCTTTGCTACCTTTCCACCTGGTCTCCTGAACACACAGTATGTCCACCTTCCTCCTCTGCATCATGTCAACCAGCTCTCTACCTTTTCTGTGCATAGTTCCAACATTCAAAGTCCCCACTCTCAGTCCTAGACTCATGCCTTTCCTCTTCTCTCTCTCTGCCTACGGACACGCCTCCCACCTCTCCTTCTTCGACGTCTTCGACCAACAGTAGTCCAATTTCCATCAGCACCCTGTTGATTGACAGCACTGATGGCGGTCGTTGTTAACCCGGGCCTCGACCGATCCGGTATGGAGGTAATACTTTTGATTTGCATTTTAAGTAATTGGCATTGGTTTTACGTCGGATGCCCTTCCTGACACAACCCTCTGCATTTCTCCGGGCTTGGGACCGGCATGAGGGGGAGAGACACTGGTTAGTGCCCCCCACCTCATGGCTGCATTGACAAGCGAGGGAAATGAGAGAGAGAAAAAGGGTAGACGAGGTGACCGTTGAGGACCAGGAAGTAGCAAAGATCAGTAAGGGTGAAGTGAAGCGGATAAAGAGTGGAAAGGCAGTTGGTCCTGATGACATACCGGTTGAGCTATGGAAGTGTCTAGCGGAGGTAGCAGTAGATTTTCTGACAACAAGGTCTTCGAAGGCGAGCGGATGCCGGAGGAATGGAGGACAAGCGTGCTTGTGCCCATTTTTAAGAACAAGGGAGACGTACAGAGTTGTGGCGACTGCAGCGGGATAAAGTCGATGAGCCGTACCGTGAAGTTATGAGAAAGAATAGTAGAAGCTAGACTAAGGGCAGAGGTCAGCGTTTGTGAACAACAGTTTGTTTTCGTGCCAAGAAAGAGCACCACAAATGCGGTGCTTGCTTTGAGGATGTGAATAGAGAAGTACAGAGAAGGTCGTCAGAAGGAGCTGCGTTGTGCCTTTGTGGATCTGGAGAAAGCATCTGACAGGGTGCCGAGAGAAGAACTGTGGTATCATATGAGAAAGTCTGGAGTGGCAGAGAAGGACGTCAGAGCAGTGCAGGGTTTTGTAGGCCTCCGTCAGTCGTTGCCGACTATGGGGCAGATGTGGTTTGATGGTATGGCTGGATTGCAAGCCTTCTGCTTGGCTCTCTTTTCCCTGGTAATGGCATGGATCTGTTCTTCTCCGATCTTGAGTTGTTTCTGGAGAGTAGTGCGCCATTTGCTACGGTCAACTGCTACCTCTTCCCGGTTCTCGGTGTTGATGTTCAGGGCTTTCGTATCACGCTCGCAGACGTCTTTGTATCGCGAGTGAGGCCGGCCAACTCTTCTCTTGCCTGAGGCTAGTTCACCGTAGAGCAGGTCCTTTGGAATACGTCCTTCTTCCATCCTACGCGCATGACCAAAGCCATCGGAGTCTGCGTTGTCTGAGTGATGTGAGCATGGTGGGGAAGTCCTGCATGCTCGAGAACTTGGGCGTTGGAAACTTTGTCGCTCCGATGAATGCCAAGAATTCGACGAAGTGAGCGCATGTGAAAGTCGTCGAGTTTGTGCTCCTGTCGGGAATATGTTGTCCGTGTTTCGCTGCCATAGAGGAGAGTGCTGACGATGCAGGCATTGTACACTGCCATTTTTGTTGTGGAGTTGTCAGCTTTGAGTTCTCCCAGACACGGGTGGTGAGGCGTCCCGGTGTTGTAGCAGCCTTGCCGATGCGCTCGTCGATTTCGGCATCGAGCGACAGGTCGTCACTGATGGTGGATCCCGGGTATGTAAACTGGTGCACGACTTTGAGTCGATAATCGTCAATGTGAATGAGAGGTGCGATTTCCGCATCCTGGCTCGGCACGTTGGTCTTTTTCAGGCTGATCGTCAGTCTGAGGTTTTTTGCAGGCATGGGAGAACCTGTCTGTGAGGCATTATGCTCAGTGTGTGAAGTCACAGCAACATCATCAGCAAAAAGCATATCTCTAACAATTTTCTCCCTAACTTTTGTTTTCGCTTTCAGTCGAGCGAGGTTGAAAAGTCGACCATCGGGTCTTGTTCGTAGATGTACTCCTTCAGTTGCGGTTTTAAAAGCGTGTTTTAGAAGCATGGCAAAAAGGATTCCAAAGAGAGTAGGAGCAAGAACGCATCCCTGCTTCACTCCACTCTTGATTTCGAATGAGTTGGACATACTGCCTTCATACTGGATTGTTGCCCTCATGCCATCGTGAAAGGATCTAAGGAGGCTGTGAAGTTTTGGGGCGGCGACCGATCTTTGGAAGGATGCTGAAAAGTCTTTCCCTGCTAGACGAGGTCAAAGGCCTTGGTCAGGTCTATGAAGGCTACATATAGTGGCTCGTGTTGTTCTCTGCATTTCTCCTGGAGTTGGCGCAAGGAGAATATCGTGTCCACTGTTGAGCGCTTAGATCGGAAACCGCACTGGGACTCGGGGTAGATGCGCTCTGCTGGTTTTTGAAGGTGCACAAGCGGGACACGGGCGTAGAGTTTTCCCACTTTCGCCCTTGTTCTTGTAGAGGGTGACAATCTCGGCATCTCTCGTGTCTTGTGGCACAGCTCCTTCACTCCAACATTGGCATAGGACTCATGCCATCGGCACCAGGTGCTTTTCCGCTGGCTAGGCTGTCGATTGCTTTGCAGAGCTCGGCAATGGTCGGTTTGGCATCTAGCTCCTCCATGATGGGTAGAAGTTCGATGGCATCGAGGGCTGCAGCAGTAACTGCGTTCTCTCTTGAATCCAGCTCCGAGTGACGCTCGTCCCACCTGTCCATCTGCTTGCCCTTGTCCGTGATCATCTCCCCACTGGTGGACTTAAGTGGGGCTGCCTTGCTCTGTGTGGGCCCTAGAGCTTCCTTGATGCCCTCGTACATTCCTCTCATAATGCCTGTGGCAGCTGCGGTCTGGATGGAGGCACTGAGCTGTTGCCGGTATTCACTGGCACAACGTCTTGCAGTCTGTTGTGCTCTGCCTCTGGCAGCTCTGAGCGCTTGCAAAGATTTCTCACTTGGGGTGCGCTTGTATTCAGCGAGAGCGAGAAGATCTTCATAAAAATGATGGAGAGATCTTCAATCACGGGGGACATCTCAGTGGACTTGGCATCAGACCAGTCATTGTTCTTAGAGGTCTTCTTCACAGAGGTCGCAAAGGCTATTTTCTGAATGGCATTTCGGATGTGATCGCATGTGAATGCAGCCATGAGGTGGGGGGGCACTAAGAGGTGCCCCCCCCCATGCTGGTCCCAAGCCCGGAGAAATGCAGAGGGTTGTGTCAGGAAGGGCATCCGACGTAAAACCAATGCCAAACATTTATGATGCAAATCAGAAGTATTAGCCCCATACCGGATCGGTCAAAGCCCGGGTTAACAACGACCGCCATCAGTGCTGTCAATCAACAGGGTGCTGATGGAAATTGGACTACTGTTGGTCGAACGAAGACGTCGAAGAAAGAGAGGTGGGAGGTGGGAGGCGTGTCCGTAGGCAGAGAGAGAAGAGGAAAGGCATGAGTCTAGGAGTGAGAGTGGGGACTTTGAATGTTGGAACCATGCAAAGAAAAGGTAGAGAGCTGGCTGACATGATGCAGAGGAGGAAGGTGGACATACTGTGTGTTCGGGAGACCAGGTGGAAAGGTAGCAAAGCTAAAAGCTTAGGAGTTAGTTTAAGCTATTTTATCACAGTGTGGATGGGAAGAGAAATGGAGTAGGAGTCATCTTGAAGGAGGAGTTTGTCAGGAATGTTCTAAAAGTGAAAAGAGTGTCAGACAGAGTGATGAGTCTCAAGTTAGAAATTGAAGGTGTGATGCTCGATGTTGTTAGTGCTTATGCCCCACAGGCAGGATGTGAGCTAGAAGAGAAAGAGAGATTCTGGAGTGACTTAGATGAAGTGATGCAGAGTACCCCCAGAGGTGAAAGAGTGGTCATTGGTGCAGACTTCAATGGACATGTCGGTGCAGGCAACAGAGGTGTGATGTGCGATAGGAGAGTGTCAGCAAGAATGAAGGGAAAAGTGTACAAGACGGTGGTGAGGCCAGCGATGTTGTATGGCTTAGAAACAGTGGCGCTGAGGAAAAGGCAGGAGGCAGAGCTGGAGGTCGCGGAGATGAAAATGTTGAGGTTCTCTCTGGGAGTAACGAGGATGGATAGGATCAGAAATGAGTATATCAGAGGGACAGCCCACGTAAGATGTTTTGGAGACAAAGTCAGAGAGGCTAGATTGAGATGGTTTGGACATGTACAGAGGAGGGATAGTGAGTATATTGGTAGTGGGATGCTGAGCTTGGAACTACAAGACAGAAGGCCCAGAGAAAGACCAAAGAGAAGATTTACGGAAGTGGTGAAGGAGGACATGAAGGCCATTGGAGTAAGAGTAGAAGATGCAGAGGATAGGGTGAGATGGAGGCAGATCATTTGCTGTGGCGACCCCTGAAGGAAACAGCCGAAAGGAAAAGAAGAAGAAGAAGAAGAAGTTGATATTTAATTATTGTATAATTTTAATATATTATTTTAGATATTATATCAAGATGAAATTACATTATATTAGTCTTTAAAAATCAATGTAATCGTGTAGACTTGTTTATGGTATTGTTTATCTCGCATCATTCATAAAAATGATTATATCACGTATCCTTAATATCAAAATATGCAGAGATCTGAATATCGGTTTCAACCACAGGGGGCGCCTGAGACACAGCCGCCAAAGTTGGGATCAAGAGGAGTGGAGCAAATGTGGAAAAGAGTTCCCACATCTCACAAGTTTTTTCCTATAAAAGGGGGTGGGGCGGGGGTGGGGTGTGTGTGTGTGTGTGTGTGTGTGTGTGTGTGGATGTTTCATTGGCGTGATCTGTGGGATGCCAGCCTTTCAATGAAACCAACCCCGGCCCCGTACCCTCTCAGCTGCCGGAGATACGGGCCTATCTCCGCCACGGGGCTCATTTGGCTCCAGCTCACCGGGGAAAAGCCCCAGAGCCAACAGACTCCACAGACATGATCCACCGTCCACCAGACATCCGATAAAACTGACCCAAAGCCTTTACCCTCTCGACCTCCGGAGATACAGGCCTATGTCAGCCACGGACTCATTTGGGGCCAGCTTACCGGGGCAAAGGCCCCAGAGACACCAGACTCAACAGGCATGATCCATGGGCCGCCAGGCATCCAAGGAAACAGATCTAAAGCCCGTATCCTCTCGATCTCCGGAGATACAAGCCTATCTCCGCCTGGGGCTCATTTGGCTCCAGCTTGCCGGTGAAAAGCCCCATGGCCACCAGACTTCAGAGGCATGATCCACAGGCCGCCCGGCATACATCGAAACTGAGCCAAAGGCTGTACTCTCTTGACCTCCGGAGATACAGGCCTATCTCCGCCATGGGGCTCATTTGGCTCCAGCTCGCCAGGGCAAAGCCTGAAAGCCACCAGACTCCACAGGCATGATCCACGGGCTGCCAGGCATCCAATGAAACTGACCCAAAACCCTTACCCTCTCGACCTCCGGAGATGCAGGCCTATCTCCGCCTTGGGCTCATTTGGCTCCAGCTCGCCGGTGCAAAGCCCCAGAGCCACCAGACCCCAAAGGCGTGATCCACCAGTGGCCCAACATCCAATGAAACTGACCCAAATCCCTTACTTTTCTTACTCCTGGAAACGGGCAATAAGCTTCTCGGGCCAAGGAGAAGAAAGAAGGAGGAATGGATTTCGGAGAAAACCTGGAAGAAAGCAGAGGAAAGAAAGACCAAGAGGAAGACACTCCTCAGCACGAAACCTGAGAGGCGGAGGAAACAACCGAGAGAAGAATATAAAGCCACAGATAAAGTGGTCAAGAAAAGTGCTTAAAGCAGACAAGAGAGCTTAGATCGATTGTATTGCAGAGGAAGCAGAAACAGCTGAAGCCAAACAGCACATGGGAGCGCTCCACAAGCTGACAAAGACCCTGGCAAGAAATAACCAAGCATTGGACTCCCCAATTAAAGACCAACAGGGAAACAGAGAGACAGACAGACAGACAGACATTTTATTCAATAAAAGGCCATTAGTCCAAAATACAGACAACATGAATAAATGAAAGCATGAACTATTGTTGTAGACCTGTTGAATTTCTGATTTTCTTAACATGGATAAGAAATAAGCAGAGGTTTCGGCCCGCACGAACATCGGTTGATGACATGATATTAATAAAACTGTGTTGTGATAAGGGGCACTTGAAATATTTACTCAATAATGTATTTATTTTACCCGTGTAGCCTTTGCGATAAAGTATTACATGGATTTCATCTTCAATTTCATAGATGTTATCTTTCTCACATAAAGGGAAACAGCTTAAATTATCAGGAACATTTTTATATCTAGCAGTCTCAGTGCAGAGTTTGAAAGTACCACATCGAAAATTTGCTAAACAGATTCTCAAATAAGGTGCTGTATCAGAGTGAATGTATGTTTCAACATTTAGAAGGGACTTGAACAGTAAATAACTAGAGGACTTAGATGTGTTTTGGAGTGATGAGTGCCAATTTTGGAAGAGATTATCAGATAACCTCTGCTTAAAAGCTGAAATAAAAATATCAACATCACCAATATCCTGTGGTACCCAAGTGAAGCCAAACCCCAGTCGAAACAAAATATCTTTAATATACGATGCCCATGTTGTGCGTCCAGACTCATCTAATGCCTTCAACATTAAATAGAACTGGTGAGGTAATCTAGAACTTGGAAGTCTTAAAAGTCTACACAAAAATTCAACGGCCCTTGTCATATAAGTAATTTGTAGGGGGAACCTACCACATTCACCTAAAACCATATTATTACAACAATTTTTGCCAACTTTCAAGAAATATTTACACGTTTTTATACGTATTTGCTCAATAATTTTACAATAAGTGGTACCCCAAATTTCTCAACCATAACATAACATAGGTTTAACCACACAATCGAATATTTTAAAAAGATCTACAAAAGCCAAAACCCCTACTCTCTTTTGATATCTATGGATAGCCCATAAGAGCTTTATGAGCTTGAGAGGCTAGAGTAGTCTAGATGATTCTCTGTGGTGATTCCCCCTGAAGGGAAAAGATGAAAGGAGAAGAGGAAAAAGAAGAAGAAGAAGATCAATAGTAAATGATGATACATTATCATTCAAATTAATATATACATCTACTATTGTTTTATGGTATTGTTTGTATCGTATTATTCATAAAAAATCAAGATATAACGTATCCCATATGTGTGTGTGTGTGTGTGTGTGTGTGTGTGTGTGTGTGTGTATATGTTTCATTGGCGTGATCTGTGGGATGCCAGCCATCCAATGAAACCAACCCCGACCCCATACCCTCTCAGCCGCCGGAGATACGGGCCTATCTCCGCCACTTGGCTCATTTGGCTCCAGCTCGCCGGGGCAAAGTCCAACAGCCACCAGACTTAAGCGGCGTGATCCGTGGGATGCCAGCTGTTTAATAAACTCAATTCGAGACCCGGCCTCCCTCGGCCACCGGAGATACGGGCCTATCTCCGCCACGGGGCTCATTCAGCTCCAGCTCGCCGGGTCAAAGCCCCAGAGCCACCAGACTACATAGGCGTGATCCACATGTTGCTAGGCGTACATCGAAACTGACCCAAAGGCCGTAGCCTCTCGACCCCCGGAGATACGGGCCTATCTCCGCCACGGGGCTCATTCAGCTCCAGCTCGCTGGGGCAAAGCCCCAGAGCCACCAGACGACATAGGCGTGATCCATGGGCCGCCAGGCATCCAAGGAAACAGACCCAAAGCCCGTATCCTTTCGATCTCCGGAGATACAAGCCTATCTCTGCCACGGGGCTCATTTGGCTCCATCTCACCAGGGCAAAGCCCCAGAGCCACCAGACTCCACAGGCGTGATCCACCAGCTGCCAGGCATCCAATGAAACTGACCCAAAACCCTTACCCTCTCGACCTCCGGAGATGCAGGCCTATCTCCGCCACGGGGCTAATTTTTCTCCAGCTCACCGGGGCAGAGCCCCAGAGCCACCAGACTCCACAGGCATGATCCACCAGTTGCCAGGCATCCAACGAAACTGGCCCAAAGCCCATACTCTCTCGAGCTCCGGAGATACAGGCCTATCTCCGCCTGGGGCTCATTTGGCTCCAGCTCGCCGGGGCAAAGGCCCAGAGCCACCAGTCTCCAGATGCGTGATCCGCCGGCCGCCACGCATTTAACGAAAGTGACCCATATCCCTTACCCTCTCGACCTCCGGAGATGCAGGCCTATCTCCACCACGGGGCTCATTTGTCTCCAGCTCGCCGGGGCAAAGCCCCAGAGCCACCAGACTCCACACGCATGATCCATCAGCCGCTGGGCGTCCAATGAAACTGACCCAATGCCCGTACCCTCTCGACCTCCGGAGATACAGGCCTATCTCCGCCATGGGGCTCATTTGGCTCCAGCTCGCCGGGGCAAAGCCCCAGAGCCATCAAGCTTATGGAGTGATCTGAGGGACGCCGGGATAAGGGGTGGTTTCTCGGGATTGCTGGCAGCCCGTGGATCATGGTTGTGGAGTCTGGAGGCTCTGGGGCTATGCCCCAGCCAGTGGAGCCAAATGAGCCAAGTGGTTGATATAGGCCCGTATCTCCGGCAGCCAAGGGGATACGTGGTCACTCTTGGTTTCATTAAATGGCTGGTTGCCCCTGTCTGGTGCCTCTGGGGCCTTGCCCCGGCGAGCTGCAGCCAAATGAGCCCCGTGGCGGAGATAGGCCTGTATCTCCGGCGGCCGAGGGACGTCGGGCTACGGGTTGTTTTCACAGGATGTCTGGCAGCCCGTGGATCATGTCTGTGGAGTCTGATGGCTCTGGGGCGATGCCCCAACGAGTTGGAGCTAAATGAGCCAAGTGGTTGAGATAGGCCCGTTTCTTCGGTGGCTGAGGAACGCCGAGCTTAGGGTTAGTTTCCTTGGATGACTGGCAACCTGTGGCTCATGCTTGTGGAGTCTGGTGGCTTTGGGGCTTTGCCCTGGCGAGCTGGAGCCAACTGAGCCCCGTGGCGGCGATAGGCCCGTATTTCCGGCAGCCAAGAGGATATGTGGTCAGTCTTGGTTTCATTGGATGGCTGGTGGGCCCTGGAGGACGCTTGTGATGTCCGGTGGATGTGGGGCCTTGCCCCGGCGAGCTGGAGTAAAATGAGCCCCGTGGTGGATATAGGCCTGTATCGCCGCCGCGCAAGGGTCACCGGGCTAAAGGTTTGTTTCACGGGACGGCTGGCAGCCCGTGGATCTTGGCTGTGGAGTCTGGTGGCTCTGGGCCTGTGCCCCAGCCAGTTGGAGCCAAATGAGCCCCGTGTGGAGATGGGCCCATATCTCCGGCCGAGAGCATGTAGGATCAATGTTGGTTTCATTGTATTTCTGGCAACCCGTGGATCGTGCGTGTGGAGTCTGGTGGCGCTGGGACTTTGCCCTGGCGAGCTGCAGCCAAATGAGCCAAGTGGTGGATATAGGCCCGTTTCTCCGGCAGCCAAGGGGATACAAAATGAGCCCCGTGGTGGATATAGGCCCGTATCTCCGGCAGCCAAGGGGATACGTGGTCACTCTTGGTTTCATTAAATGGCTGGTTGCCCCTGTCTGGTGCCTCTGGGGCCTTGCCCCGGCGAGCTGGAGCAAAATGTATGTTCGGCAGCCGAGGGAAGCCGGGATAAGGGTTGGTTTCAGGGATGGCTGGCACCCCGTGGATCATGGCTGTGGAGTCTGGAGGCTGTGGGGCATTGCCCCAGGTAGTTGGAGCCAAATGAGCTACGTGGTGGAGATAGGCCCGTTTCTTCGGCGGCCGAGGGATGCCGGGCTTACGGTCAGTTTCCTTGGATGACTGTCAAACCATGGATCATGCTTCTGGGGTCTGGTGGCTGTGGGGCTTTGCCCCGACGAGCTGGGGCCAAATGAGCCCCGTGTCGGATATAGGCCTGTATCTCCGGCCGCCAAGAGAATATAGGATCAGTGTGGGATTCCTTGTATGCCTGGCAACCTGTGGAGGACGCCTGTGAAGTCTGGTGGCTGTTGGGCCTTGCCCCGGCGAGCTGGAGCAAAATGAGCCCCGTGGCGGTGATAGGCCGGTATGTCCGGCAGCCGAGGGAAGCCGGGATAAGAGTTGGTTTCAGGGGATGGCTGGCGCCCCGTGGATCATGGCTGTGGAGTCTGGTGGCTGTGGGGTTTTGCCCCGACGAGCTGGGGCCAAATGAGCCCTGTGTCGGATATTGGCCTGTATCTCCGGCCGCCGAGAGAATATAGGATCAGTGTGGGTTTCCTTTTATGCCTGGCAACCTGTGGATCATGCTTGTGGAGTCTGGTGGCTGTGGGGCTTTGCCCTGGCGAGCTGGAGCCAAATGAGCCCTCTGGTGAAGATTGGCCCATATCTCCGGTGGCCGTGAGCATATAGGATCGGTGTTGGTTTAGTTGTATCCCTGGCATCCCGTGGATCATGCTTGTGGAGTCTAGTGTCTCTGGGGCTTCGCCCTGACGAGCTGGAGCCAAATGAGCCAAGTGGTGGATATAGGCCCGTATCTTCAAGAGCCAAAGGGATACGTGGTCAGTCTTGGTTTCATAAAGTGGCTGGTTTCTCCTGGAGGACGCCTGTGACATCTGGTGGCTGTGGGGCCTTGTCCTGGCGAGCTGGAGTAAAAATGAGCCCCGTGACGGATATAGGCCTGTATCTCCGGCAGCCAAAAGAAACTGGGCTCAAGGTTGGTTTCACAGGATGGCTGGCACCCCATGGATCATGGCTGTAGAGTCTGGAGCCTCTGGGGCTATGCCCCAGCTAGTTGGAGCCAAATGAGCCAAGTGTTGGAGACAGGCCTGTTTCTTCGGCGGCCGAGGGACTCCGGGCTTATGGTCAGTTTCCTTGGATGACTGGCAACCCGTGGATGATGCATGCGGAGTCTGGTGGCACTGGGGCTTCGCCCCGACGAGCTGGAGCCAAATGAGCCAAGTGGCGGAGATAGGCCTGTATCTCCGGCGGCTGAGGGACGCCGGGATAAGGGGTGGTTTCTCGGGATTGCTGGCAGCCCGTGGATCATGGTTGTGGAGTCTGGAGGCTCTGGGGCTATGCCCCAGGTAGTTGGAGCTAAATGAGCCAAGTGGTGGATCTAGGCCCGTATCTCCGGCAGCCAAGGGGATACGTGGTCAGTCTTGGTTTTATCGGCTGGCTGTTGGCCCGTGGAGGACGCCTGTGATTTCTAGTGGCTGCGGGGCCTTGCCCCGGCGAACTGGAGCAAAATGAGCCCCGTGGCGCAGATAGGCTTGTATCTCCGGCCGAGGGACGCCGGGATAAGGGTTGTTTCTCGGGATTGCTGGCCGCCCGTGGATCATGGTTGTGGAGTCTGGAGGCTCTGGGGCTATGCCCCAGCTAGTTGGAGCCAAATGAGCCAAGTGGTGGATCTAGGCCCGTATCTGCGGCAGCCAAGCGATTACGTGGTCAATCTCGGTTTCATTGGATGCCTGGTGGCCCCTGGAGGATGCCTGTGAAGTCTGGTGGCTGTGCGACCTTGGCCCGGCGAGCTGGAACAAAATGAGCCCTTTGGTGGACATAGGCCTGTATCTCCGGCGGCCGAGGGACGTCGGGCTACGGGTTGTTTTCACAGGATGGCTGGCAGCCCGTGGATCATGTCTGTGGAGTCTGATGGCTCTGGGGCGATGCCCCAGCGAGTTGGAGCTAAATGAGCCAAGTGGTGGATATAGGCCCGTTTCTTCGGTGGCTGAGGAACGCCGGGCTTAGGGTTAGTTTCCTTGGATGACTGGCTCATGCTTGTGGAGTCTGGTGGCTTTGGGGCTTTGCCCTGGCGAGCTGGAGCCAACTGAGCCCCGTGGCGGCGATAGGCCCGTATTTCCGGCAGCCAAGAGGATATGTGGTCAGTCTTGGTTTCATTGGATGGCTGGTGGCCCCTGGAGGACGCTTCTGATGTCTGGTGGATGTGGGGCCTTGCCCCGCCGAGCTGGAGCAAAATAATCCCCGTGGTGGATATAGGCCTGTATCTCCGGCGGCCAAGGGACACCGGGCTAAAGGTTTGTTTCACGGGACGGCTGGCAGCCCGTGGATCATGGCTGTGGAGTCTGGTGGCTCTGGGGCTTTGCCCCAGCCAGTTGGAGCCAAATGAGCCCCGTGTGGAGATAGGCCCATATCTCCGGCGGCCGAGAGCATATAGGATCAGTGTTGGTTTCATTGTATTCCTGGCAACCCGTGGATCGTGCGTGTGGAGTCTGGTGGCGCTGGGACTTTGCCCTGGCGAGCTGCAGCCAAATGAGCCAAGTGGTGGATATAGGCCCGTATCTCCGGCAGCCAAGGGGATACAAAATGAGCCCCGTGGTGGATATAGGCCTGTTTCTCCGGTGGCCAAGGGACACCGGGCTAAAGGTTGGTTTCACGGGACGGCTGGCAGCCCGTGGATCATGGCTGTGGAGTCTGGTGGCTCTGGGGCTATGCCCCAGCCAGTGGAGCCAAATGAGCCAAGTGGTTGATATAGGCCCGTATCTCCGGCAGCCAAGGGGATACGTGGTCACTCTTGGTTTCATTAAATGGCTGGTTGCCCCTGTCTGGTGCCTCTGGGGCCTTGCCCCGGCGAGCTGGAGCAAAATGTATGTTCGGCAGCCGAGGGAAGCCGGGATAAGGGTTGGTTTCTGGGGATGGCTGGCACCCCGTGGATCATGGCTGTGGAGTCTGGAGGCTGTGGGGCATTGCCCCAGGTAGTTGGAGCCAAATGAGCTACGTGGTGGAGATAGGCCCGTTTCTTCGGCGGCCGAGGGATGCCGGGCTTAGGGTCAGGTTCCTTGGATGACTGGCAAACCGTGGATCATGCTTCTGGAGTCTGGTGGCTGTGGGGCTTTGCCCCGACGAACTGGGGCCAAATGAGCCCCGTGTCGGATATTTGCCTGTCTCTCCGGCCGCCGAGAGAATATAGGATCAGTGTGGGTTTCCTTTTATGCCTGGCAACCTGTGGATCATGCTTGTGGAGTCTGGTGGCTGTGGGGCTTTGCCCTGGCGAGCTGGAGCCAAATGAGCCCTCTGGTGAAGATAGGCCCATATCTCCGGTGGCCGTGAGCATATAGGATCGGTGTTGGTTTAGTTGTATCCCTGGCATCCCGTGGATCATGCTTGTGGAGTCTAGTGTCTCTGGGGCTTCGCCCTGACGAGCTGGAGCCAAATGAGCCAAGTGGTGGATATAGGCCCGTATCTTCCAGAGCCAAAGGGATACGTGGTCAGTCTTGGTTTCATAAAGTGGCTGGTTTCTCCTGGAGGACGCCTGTGACATCTGGTGGCTGTGGGGCCTTGTCCGGGCGAGCTGGAGTAAAAATGAGCCCCGTGACGGATATAGGCCTGTATCTCCGGCAGCCAAAAGAAACTGGGCGCAAGGTTAGTTTCACAGGATGGCTGGCACCCCATGGATCATGGCTGTAGAGTCTGGAGCCTCTGGGGCTATGCCCCAGCTAGTTGGAGCCAAATGAGCCAAGTGTTGGAGACAGGCCTGTTTCTTCATCCCGGCTGCTTCGCACTCAGCTGCGAATCGCTCCAATGAGAGCTGGAGGGCCCGACTTGATGAAGCCAAAAGGACAACATCATCCGCAAAAAGCAGAGATGATATCCGATGGCCACCGAACCAGAACCCCTCATCGCCTCGACTGCGCCTAGAAATTCTGTCCATAAAAATTATTTTTATGCCTTGGCGGACTCCAACTCCCACCGGAAACGAATCCGAGCTGCTGTTACCAATACGGACCAAACTCTGGCTCCGGTGATACAGCGACCGAATAGCTCGTAGCAACGGATCCGGAACGCCGTACTCTCGGAGCACGCCCCACAAGATCTTTCGAGGGACACGGTCGAAAGCCTTCGCCAAATCCACAAAGCACATGTGGACAGATTGGGCAAACTCCCATGCCCCCTCCAGAATCCTGTGGAGCGTATAGAGTTGGTCAAGAGTGCTGCGGCCAGGACGAAAACCACATTGTTCCTCCTGAATCCAAGGTTCGACTATCGGTCGGATCCTCCTCTCTAGTACCCCTGCATAGACTTTACCAGGTAGGCTGAGGAGTGTAATTCCCCGATAATTGGAACACACCCTCCGGTCCCCCTTCTTAAAAATTGGGACCACCACCCCAGTTTGCCAATCCAGAGGTACAGCCCCCGATGACCACGCGATGTTGCAGAGACGTGTCAACCAAGACAGTCCTACAACATCCAGAGTCCTGAGGTATTCCGGGCGGATCTCGTGCAACCCCGGAGCTCGACCACCGAGGACCTTTTTGACAACCTCAGTGACCTCCACTCTAGTGATGGGCGGACGCTCACCCGAACCCCAGGGTCTTCCTCTTCCACGGAGGGCGTGTTGGTGGGATTGAGAAGGTCCTCAAAGTATTCCCTCCACCTCTCAACAACATCCCCAGTCAAGGTAAGCAGCTCCCCACCTCCACCGTAAACAGTGTTTGTGAAGAACTGCTTCCCCCTCCTGAGGCGTCGGATGGTGGCCCAGAACCTTTTGAGGCCAACCGATAATCACTCTCCAGGCCCTCACCGAACTCCTCCCACGCCCGAGATTTTGCATCTGCGACAGCCTCGGCTGCAGCACGCTTGGCCTGCCGGGTACCCGTTTGCTGCCTCAGGAGTCCCACAGGCTAATAAAACCCGATAGGCCTCCTTCTTCAGCTGGACGGCCCTTCACCGCAGGTGTCCACCACCGGTTCGGGATTACCGCCACGACAAGCACCGACGACCTTACGGCCACAGCTATGGGCTGCCGCCTCAGCAATGGAGGCACGAAACATGGCCCATTCAGATTCCATGTCCCCGCCTCCTCCGAACGTGGTTGTAGCTCTGCCGGAGGTGGAAGTTAAAGGCCTCTCGGACAGGGGCTCCGCCAAACGTTCCCAGCAGACCCTGATTACACGCTTGGGCCTGCCAGGTCTGGAAGGCAACCTCCCACACCACCGAAGCCAACTCACCACCAGGTAGTGATCGGTAGACAGCTCAGCTCCTCTCTTCACCCGAGTGTCCAGAACATATGGTCGCAAGTCCGATGACACGACTACAAAGTCAATCATCGAACTGCGACCTAGGGTGTCCTGGTGCCAAGTGCACTTATGGACACCCTTATGTTCGAACATGGTGTTCGTGATAGACAAACTATGACGAGCACAGAAGTCCAACAACGACACACCATTCGGATTCAGACTGGAGAGGCCGTACCTACCGATCACACCCTTCCAGGTCACACTATCGTTGCCCACATGGGCGTTGAAGTCTCCCAAGACAACGAGCGAGTCTCCCGAGGGAGCGTTCTCCAACACCCCCCCCCAAAGACTCCAAAAAGGGTGGGTACTCTGAACTGTCATTTGGTGCATAAGCACAAATAACAGTCAGGACCCGTCCCCCCACCCGAAGACGGAGGGAAGCTACCCTTTCGTCAACCGGGGAGAACCCCAACATTTGGGCACCGAGACGGGGGGCAACAAGAATACCCACACCGGTTCGCCGCCTCTCCCCACGAGCAACTCCAGAATAGAAGAAGGTCCAGCCTCTTTCGAGATGGATGGTTCCAGAGCCCAAGCTATGCGTTGAGGTGAGCCCGACTATATCTAGTCGGTATCTCTCCGCCTCACGCACCAAATCAGGCTCCTTTCCCGCCAGAGAGGTGACATTCCATGTCCCGAAGGTCAGAGTAAGCAGCCGAGGATCAGTCCGACAGAACCCATGCCTTCGGCTGCCACCCAACTCACACTGCACCCGACCCCTAAAACTCCTCCCACGGGTGGTGGGTCCATGGGAGGGCGGGCCCATGTCTCCTTTTCGGGCTGGGCCCGGCCAGGCTCCATGGGCATAAGCCCGACCACCAGGCGCTCGCCTTCGAGCCCCTCCCCTGGGCCTGGAACGTCAGAACGATGTGTCCCGGCCTCACTGACGACCTCTAGCAAGTCGACGACACGAGGAAAACCGCCATCATTAGCCGTGAGCTGGCCAAGCGGAACATCGCCATCGCCGCCCTCCAGGAGACATGCCTTGCTTCAAGTGGCAGTCTCAAGGAGAAGGACTACATGTTCTTCTGGCAAGGTCTGGAGGCAGACGAGCGACGACTCTATGGGGTTGGTTTCGCAGTTCGCAACTCCCTGCTGTCGTCAATTGAACCTCCTTCTCAGGGAACCGAGCGCATCCTCTCACTCCGACTCACCACCTCCTCGGGACCTACACACATTTTCTGCGCCTACGCCCCAACACTCTGCTCCACAACTGAGGCAAAAGATGCATTCTACGAGGAGCTTGAGGCAAGGATCAGAGAGATACCAGTGAAGGAAAACCTGTTCCTGCTCGGAGACTTCAATGCCCGGTGGGAGCAGACTGCACCGCCTGGCCACGCTGCATTGGACACTTTGGCATTGGCAAGCTCAACGAGAATGGACAACGGCTACTTGAGCTCTGCTCCTTCCATGACCTCGCCATTACCAACACCTTCTATGCCACCAAGCCCCACCACAGAGTTTCATGGAGACATCCCAGGTCGAAGCACTGGCACCAGCTGGACTTCGTCATCACCAGGAGACCCATGCTGAACCACGTGCTCTGCACACGTAGTTATCATAGTGCAGACTGCGACACTGACCATTCCCTGGTCGGAAGCATGGTGCGTCTACGACCCATACAGATCCACCGCTCCAAACATAGGGGCCAGCCTCGCATCGACACTGCCAGAACTTCAAAGTCCGAGCTGCGCAAATGCTTTGCTGAGGCCATCGACAACGCCCTGGAAGACTGCCCCACAGACAACGCCACAGCACGCTGGGACTTCATCCGCGATGCCGTATACCAGGCCGCCTCAGACACCTTCGGGAAGAGAGTCAGGAAAAACGAGGACTGGTTCGAGGCTGGGATTGAAGATATGGAGCCTGCCATAGCCGCCAAGGGTGTTGCGCTCCTTGAGTACAAGAGGAAGCCATGCGAGAAATCACTGGCCACCTACAGAGAAGCCCGCAACAATGCCAAGAGGGTCGCTCGCAGGTGCGCCAACGACTACTGGCTGAAGCTTTGCAGCGATATTCAGACCTCTGCGGACTGTGGAAACACCCGTGCCATGTATGAGGGGATGAAAAAAGCTTTCGGACCAAGTGCCACCAAGATCGCACCCCTCAAATCCACCTCTGGCGACATCATCAAGGACCGTGGGGAGCAGATGGAGAGATGGGCCGAGCACTATTCAGAGCTATACTCCAGAGAGAATGTTGTCACTGACACAGCCATGGAGAACACCATCCCACTGCCCACCATGGAAGAACTCGACTCGCCACCTACCATCGAAGAGCTCAGCAAGGCCATTAACTCGCTGTCCAGCGGGAAAGCACCAGGCAGCGACGGAATCCCTCCACAGGTGGTGAAGGCTGCAAAGAGAGCTCCCTCCTTGGGCATCTCCATGAGCTTTTGCTTCAGTGCTGGGAAGAAGGAACGATACCCCAAGACATGCGAGATGCGAAGATCATCACGCTCTACAAGAACAAGGGCGACCGCAGCGATTGCAACAACTATCGCGATCTCTCTCCTCAGCATTGTAGGGAAAGCCTTTGCAAGGGTAGTCCTCAACCGCCTGCAAGTACTTGCAGACCGTGTGTATCCCGAGTCGCAGTGCGGGTTCCGGCAAAGCGATCAACCATTGACATGGTGTTCTCCCTTCGGCAGCTGCAGGAAAAGTGCCGTGAGCAGCGACGTCCTTTGTTCCTCGCCTTCATCGATCTGACCAAGGCATTCGACTTGGTCAGTCGGTCTGGCCTCTTCACCCTCCTACATAAGATTGGATGTCCCACCAAGCTCCTGAAGATAGTCGAGTCATTCCACGACAACACGTCTGGCACAGTTCAGTATAACGGAACATCATCAGACCCCTTTCCAATCAAGAGCGGCGTGAAACAGGGGTGTGTCCTGGCCCCGACACTTTTCGGCATATTTTTCTCTTTGCTCCTGCGCTACGCATTCAGAGAGTCCGAAGATGGCATCTTCCTCCACACACGGAGTGATGGGAACCTCTTTAATCTCGCCCGCCTCAGGGCAAAGACCAAGGTGCGCAAGGTCCTCATCCGGGATATGCTCTTTGCTGACGACGCTGCCCTCACTGCTCACTCTGAAGCCGCCCTTCAGCGACTCATCAGGGTGTAATCGCCGATGTTGATTGTGGGAGTTGTGCTGACATCCTGACCCATGATGTTGGTTTTCTTGAGGCTGATGTCAGCACAACTCCCACAATCAACATCGGCGATTACACCCTGGAAGTGGTGGACAAGTTCACTTACCTTGGCTCCATCATCTCCAGCAACCTATCCCTGGATACTGAGCTAAACGTAAGGATAGGCAAAGCAGCAACATCCATGGCCCGCCTAGCGGCGTGTGTGGAACAACCCCAGGCTGACCCTAAACACGAAGATGAAGGTGTACCAAGCATGCGTGTTGAGCACGCTTCTATACGGCAGTGAGGCCTGGACCCTATACATGCACCAGGAGCGAAGACTAAACGCCTTTCACCTGCGCAACCTCAGACGACTCCTCGGCATTACCTGGCAGGATCGTGTCTCCAACTCGCGCGTCTTGGCCCAGGCAGGCATGTCAAGTATGTTCGCCATCCTCTCCCAGAAGCGCCTGCGCTGGCTCGGACACATATGCAGGATGGATGAATTCCGCATTCCAAAGGACATCCTCTATGGCGAGCTCGCCTCAGGAACACGACCAACTGGACGACCCGCCCTGCGCTACAAGGATGTCTGCAAGAGGGACCTGAAGTCATGCAGCATCAACCCAGTAGATCTCGAGGCAGCGAGCTCCAACCGCTCTAGCTGGCGTGGAAAGGTAAAATCCGGTGTGCAGCAGGCCGAGGAGAAGAGAGAGATCCAGCATGAGGAGAAGAAGAATCGCAAACAGCAGAGAATTCTGTCTGCCATAGCCTGCCCCACGATCCCTACTGCAGAATACACTTGCAGCAAGTGTGGTAGGAGCTGCATCTCCCGCATTGGCTTATTCAGCCACAGCCGGCGCTGCAGCCTCACAGCTAATTGATAGACCTGCCTAGATGCAGACTCCATTGTCTCTAGAGACAGACGGGTGCCAATAATAGAAGATGCAGAGGATAGGGTGAGATGGAGGCAGATCATTTGCTGTGGCGACCCCTGAAGGGAACAGCCGAAAGGAAAAGAAGAAGATATAGTATAATACTGGAAAATAAAAAGTTACATGGAAGTCACTTATTAAATTATGGAACTGGAAATGAAGACACATCCTCTTCTCTGGCTTTATCATCTTTTTTTTTTTTTTTTTTGGTAGATATTTAAAGATGGGCTTGACTGAACATTCAGAGGCAGACTGTTCCAGTCTTTTATACACTGGATATATTGTTGCTGTTGATGCATATTCCATATGACACATATGTAATCTGTAAGAGGGCTATTAAGTTACATTTTCTTATCAGAATCTTTTTTTTTTCTAAAAATTACTCAAGTAATCTTATTTCATTTTAATCTTACCTCTTCTGAGCTTGTTCAGCCAACATGAAATTAAGTGCGGAAGGCGAAAAAAAATCCTTGACACAGACACAATGTTCCTGTTGAAGATAAATGTGGAAAGTGGAAGGGACAAACACAGTATTTTGCTCATATCCCCAACCCCCTCCTCTAATATTCAAATTGGTTAATTTACATGAACCTCCACCACATGCAGTGAAGGACATGGCTATCTTGATGACCTCTTTGCTGCACTGTGGGGGGTGGTGCCGCCTTAGCAATAGGCCACTACTATATTGGCCTGATGGCTGGGTGTTTTGGGGTGCTGTACTTTACAGACAAAAGAAAGTTGATCCACTCTTCTTCTATACTGAGAAGTGTTCCTGGACATTGCCATTACATCAAATTGAACATCTCTCAGAATTCCCATAGCTTACTGCTTTAACCAAGGTCTCAAAAGAAATATAAAAATTAAATGAATTCATCATTCATTCATTTTATTTTCAAAAATACTCCGTTTTCTTTTAAATTTGATTTTGTGTTTGAAATGTATCAAAACAAGAAATCCGGTCTGATAAGGGGTCGAAGCTGACAAAAGATTAAGAGTTCTGAATTATGTTCGACTGTAATGATGTTTCAACAAGTTGAGAGCAGGTTCCCCCCCCCCCCCCCCGACTTTGTTATCGATTATCTAGTGTCTGACCCCTAGGTCACCCCTTTCCTGTCGATAGATTGAGGCATGTTAAGGGATACAAATAATACAAATAATAATACGAACAACAACAATAATTGTTGTAATAATACTGTTTATTGAACATGATCAGATATGAGATACTAATAAAGTATATATTGATGTTAAAATATTTTGAGCATGTGCAACCCCCCCCCCCACCCACCCACCCACCAACACACCCACCCACACACCCACCCACACACTGTACAGGAAACTTGTCTGGGCATAACACACATCATGCATTAATTGTGCACAATGAATACAATCAGTCTCTCAACCATTTCTCTCTTTCAGCTAACGGTCAAGCCACTCCAGGTCAAGTCCTTCTCCCTTAAATGACTTTCTATTGACCCCATAGTCAAAAAGCAGCTCACCGTCTACAGGAATGTCTTTTATGGCTCTGAACAAGATTACATCTTTGTCCTCACCGTTGTCTTTGAGCACACAGTGCAGTGGCTTTAAATTAGCTCTTTTCGAGGAATGGTTGATCCTCCGTCCAAATGTGTCTTTACCTGGGTGACACTCGCACGAGGAAGACTCGGCATCGACACAGAGATCCTTCTGCCCAGATTTAAAGAAAAAAAGGTAGGCTGGCTGGATGTTGGGGTCATTCATTTTCGCACGACCCTCAGCAGCGGTGATCACCTTTCCGTGGTAATCACACACGATGTCGCCTTTAGAAAATGGTTTGGCTGCGACTACACCTGGAAACAAAAGAACATGACATTTTCAGTTTGAGTGTAAAAAAAAAAAAAAAAACCCTCAAAAGTTGATCGTTACAATTGGGCAAAGTTTGAATCTTTCTCCACTTTGACATTCAGAGCAGGGTGCAGAAACTGAAAAGAAAAATTAAAGGTTTCTTACCCAGCCCCCTTTTAGAATCCTTAATCACCAGTCCTGTCCATTTCTGGTGAGACACACACCGAATGATATCCGGGTGCGTCTCGATGGTGGACTTGTGGGCTGCCGTCCACATCTTCACGATGTCCTCAGCACTCGGACAGTTGGCCATCCACTCCTCCTTTTCCATTAACCTGTGAACTTTCCCCACCGTTGGCTTCCTGGCACTGAAGTGTGCTGAAAAAGAGAACAGAATAATTTTGTCACGGCAGTTGTTTGCCTCAGTAAATAAGTTGCATAGTTTGAGATTATTAATGCTTATCCGTATCATAGTGTTTTGGGCTTAGGAGTACTGTACTTACATAGCAGATACCGCTGCCTCTCTGCATACTGACAAGCTCGCCACTCGTCACAATGCACACGGCCCTCGCAAAATCCCGCCTGCACCCTGGCCTTTTTGGACGGAGGCTGGCCATGTTTGGTCACTGGGAAGCTCTTGGTGAAATCAGAAAAGTTTCTGTCCACATGCTTGCGGGCTTGATCGGGGTCGCCGTCCGAGGACTCGTTTGGTGAGGAGAAGCTGTAAAATTAGAGAAAGTTAAAAGGGTTAAAATAGTACAACTTGGTAAGTATACATGAAATATGATTGCGATGCATGGTTGCCTTGTGAAATAAGATAATGAGGAGACCTACCGTCCCAGGGTGTCCAACAGTGTAGCCGTTTGGACAATGGATTCATCCACCCGCATTCTGTAATGCTGTTCGGCCACAGCAGTAGAATGGGCCAGATAGTGGCTAACGTTCTGCTTCTGCGTCTCTGTGAAGAGCAACGCTGCCTCAGTCTCCACCGCCCTTCGCACCTCCTGACTGTTGGCCGGTTTGACGTGGTAGCTGCAAGAAGACAAAGTGACAAGAAATGTTATTAGCGATATGACTGTGTTTGATGCACCGTTAAAAAAAAAAAATCGTCTGCTTGGCCTTGTTGTTTTTGTTTCTGGCCACTTGCTACAGTGTTTACTGACAGTGGCTCAGGAGATCGTGCACAGACGCCGACCGGGGAGACAAGGCCTCGGCTTTGCCCAAAATGGACCTGCGGGAATTCACTCCGGAGCAGCTGCGAGAGTACGACGGCGTACAGAACCCATGCATTCTCAAGGCCGTCAACATGAAAGTCTTTGACGTGACAAGTGGCAAAAAGTTTTACTGAACAAGTTTTCAAGGTAAGTCTTACAATTCTTTTTCCTCATCACTTTCTAAAATCAGTTTTTTTCCAGTACATGTTGCATTCTTTTCCATATTTCAAGCCGACATGAAAGTCAAATTTAAATTAAATGAGTAAAATGTTCGACTGAAATACATAAATACATCATGTACTTCAACAAATCTTTTTTTTTTTTTTCCTGTCTTCATTCAATTTTATTTTTTCCAGTCTAGTGGTGTAATATAAAACATTTATACATCAGCACATGGATTCATGTGGGTACTCACGTTTCGTGAAACCGGACAATGTCATTGGTGACACTATGAACGGGCTTCCCAGTCGAAGAAATGAAAAAATTGTCAGTTTCGCTTCTGAGGTATCCCGGACGAATGTGTTCGTAGTATGCTTGAAACCACTTGGGGAACAAAAGAGACAATTTCTTGAATGTAAAATAGTGTAAGCAGTTGAAAAATCGCTTTCACAATGAGACATAAGTGGCGAGCATATTTAGCTGTTAAAGAACTTATAGCTTCCTCCTCCTGGGTCAGGGCAAATGTGGCCACCTGCATAGTTGCCGTCTTATGTTGGCTGACGCCGATCACCACCCTTGCGTTTTTGTGTTTTCTGTTCACCCACTCTTTTGTCTGGAAAAGAATGGAAGTGGAGGGAAATGTATGAATGAATTATTTTTCAAAAAGACATTTCAACACGTGAAAAAAACCCCCAAGATAAAATAGCACGAGCTAAAAAACAAATTTCCTCAGGCTATTAAAATAGATGCACTCACCGTCATGCCTTTCACAGCTCCGGGGCGTTGAAAATGTTTCAACACCAGGAGAGCTTCGCAGTAGTAGCGATAGGTGAACTTCTCTGACTCGGAGACCTCAAGGTTGGTGATGAATTTCCCAAATGTAAGGAGCATGTCGTGTTTGGCCACCCTCAGAATCTTCTGGCAGTCTCTGACACTCCGTGTTCCTTCCATCAGCCGTTCATATCTAGATTTGATTTTATTAAAAAAATAAATTAATTAATTTTAAAAAAAAAACACATTTACGATTGTAGTCATAAACAGAAAAAGGGAAAAACGCATAGAAAAGGCAAAGATTTGCCTCGTTTTGCAGACGTCCTTCGAATAAGACTTCGAGACGGGCTTTTTCATCATCTGTAGAAATTCCTTGAAGGCCTGGAGGTTGTCACGGAGGTCTTTGTCTGCCATCGTCAGGTCCAGCCTACTTTTCAAGTAGTCGACAAACCTGATCATACTCTTTAAATAGTTTGATACTGTGGCTGCACTCATTTCTGTGCGGCGGAGGCTGCTGAGGTACTCCCGTGATTGTTGGCTCTTACTTAAGAAGTCCATTCTCAGTTCATCCCCGGTCGGCTGCAGGTACCGCAGGAAACGTGACACATTGTCGACCTTTGAAAAAGGATAACGAGAAAGAAATATTAATATTAGCATCACACCAAATAACAGGACGTGTGTGACTGGTTCTGAAAAACCATTCATGATGACATATCACCTGCTGTTGGCAATTGTGGACGCTCAGGGTCTCACGTAGATACTTTTTAAAGTCCAAGAGGAGCACAGTGTCATCGCTGAATTTATCATATAGACCAGCCTCCTTCATCTTCATGCGTACAGAGGTGGTTGGGATGGGAAGTGTCCTGTAAAACAATGAGTATGAGAGAGAGAGAGACAGACAGACAGACAGACAGACAGACACAGAGAGACAGAGATTAAAAATTACATTATAATAAATGCTTTGGGGCAGTGGTGGCCTGCTGGTAAAGGTGCTGGATCACTGAGACTAAGGTTAGAGGTTCAAGCCCCATTCTCCAAGGTTGTCACTGTTCCCCCGGTGCTCCTAACTGGCTTGTGAAAGGCCAGCAACTTGGAAATATCACCGACACGTACTTACTTTTTCCAGGAAGGATCTCTGAGCCCAACGTCCTGATTCAAGGAGGAAGGAGAGTCACTGGGCTGGGACCCCTGTGGGTCCACAGAAGCAGAGCTGGAGGTGGCAGCAATAGTATGCGTGGCACTGGCGGCACCAGCCTCGGTTGCAGCAACAGAGGTGTTACTGGTGGTGTCAGGCTCAGGGTCAGTCAGGAGCATATCTGACTCAAGGGGCCCATTGAGAATGAAAAAGCCACGCTGTACGAGCTCCTTCAGAAAGGCAATGCGGCCGGGCCGGTGGGGTATGGCATTCACCAGATCCTTGTAATCCCAGGTCCGGCCGTACCTGACCCATCGTTTGGTTGATGCCTTAGCTTTGCTCACCTCCATTGCGATTTCTTCTGGTGTGCTGCCTTTCATACACCCCCTCAACAGATGGACCGAAATTCTGTCCTGGGGCATGTAGCACCTTAAGCAGTGAACGTAGTTGCGCTCAGGGATCCTAAAAGAGAACGATAACAACATGATCAGGTCATGGGTTCAAACCCATTAAACAAATGTATGTATTAAAGGACTAGATAGAAACAAGTATGGATACAGTACTAGATAAAATAAAATTAGGTAACAACTAGTTATAAGCCTGACAGCTTTATTTTTTACAATTTGGTAACTTATTTTTTACTGACACTTATGTTATATGTACTTGGGCTATTAAGTTACATTTTCTGATCAGAATCCATTACTTTTCTGAAGCTTCCTCAAGTAATCTCATTTAATATTTGTCTCACCTCTTCTCAGCTTCTCCAGCCATCATGGAATGAAGTGCAAAAGAGTAAAAACTCCAAGTGACCTTAACACAGAAATGTTCCAGGTAAAGATAAAACGGGGAGTGGACAAACACAGAATTTATTTTTTCTCTGTTATGAGGATTGGCTCAACCCCCGAATGACACACCCAAACCCCTCATTTACATGCACCTACACCCCATGTGGTAAGTGACATGGCTCCTCTTTGATGTCAGGTTTGCTGCACTGTGTGTGTGTGTGTGTGTGTGTGTGTGTGTGTGTATCTGGGGTTGGGGGTGGGGGCTTACTTACCATTAGGCCCCGATGGCCCTGGATGGCTGAGTGTGTGTAACTGTATAATATATATAAATATATAAGATAATAAAATCATTTATATAATAAATATAATAAAAATAATATGTATGTATGTATATATATATATATACATAAATATATAAATATATATATATATATTTATATATATATATATATATATATAAGATATGTGAGTTTATACAACCACTATACGCAGTGATAATTTCAAGTTATTATTTTATAAGCACTTGTTTGTGTAGCTCTATCTGGGGATAGAAAACGCACATTATCTATTATGAGGTGATAAGAGTTGGTTTCAGGCGATGCCCCAGCGAGTTGGAGCTAAATGAGCCAAGTGGTTGAGATAGGCCTGTTTCTCCGGTGGCCAAGGGACACCGGGCTAAAGGTTGGTTTCACGGGACGGCTGGCAGCCCGTGGATCATGGCTGTGGAGTCTGGTGGCTCTGGGGCTATGCCCCAGCCAGTGGAGCCAAATGAGCCAAGTGGTTGATATAGGCCCGTATCTCCGGCAGCCAAGGGGATACGTGGTCACTCTTGGTTTCATTAAATGGCTGGTTGCCCTGTCTGGTGCCTCTGGGGCCTTGCCCGGCGAGCTGGAGCAAAATGTATGTTCGGCAGCCGAGGGAAGCCGGGATAAGGGTTGGTTTCAGGGATGGCTGGCACCCCGTGGATCATGGCTGTGGAGTCTGGAGGCTGTGGGGCATTGCCCCAGGTAGTTGGAGCCAAATGAGCCACGTGGTGGAGATAGGCCCGTTTCTTCGGCGGCCGAGGGATGCCGGGCTTAGGGTTAGTTTCCTTGGATGACTGGCAACCTGTGGCTCATGCTTGTGGAGTCTGGTGGCTTTGGGGCTTTGCCCTGGCGAGCTGGAGCCAACTGAGCCCCGTGGCGGCGATAGGCCCGTATTTCCGGCAGCCAAGAGGATATGTGGTCAGTCTTGGTTTCATTGGATGGCTGGTGGCCCCTGGAGGACGCTTATGATGTCTCGTGGATGTGGGGCCTTGCCCCGGCGAGCTGGAGCAAAATGAGCCCCGTGTCGGATATAGGCCTGTATCTCCGGCCGCCGAGAGAATATAGGATCAGTGTGGGGTTCCTTGTATGCCTGGTAACCTGTGGATCATGCTTGTGGAGTCTGGTGGCTGTGGGGCTTTGCCCTGGCGAGCTGGAGCCAAATGAGCCCTCTGGTGAAGATAGGCCCATATCTCCTGTGGCCGTGAGCATATCGGATCGGTGTTGGTTTAGTTGTATCCCTGGCATCCCGTGGATCATGCTTGTGGAGTCTAGTGTCTCTGGGGCTTCGCCCTGACGAGCTGGAGCCAAATGAGCCAAGTGGTGGATATAGGCCCGTATCTTCAAGAGCCAAAGGGATACGTGGTCAGTCTTGGTTTCATAAAGTGGCTGGTTTCTCCTGGAGGACGCCTGTGACATCTGGTGGCTGTGGGGCCTTGTCCTGGCGAGCTGGAGTAAAAATGAGCCCCGTGACGGATATAGGCCTGTATCTCCGGCGGCCAAGGGACACCGGGCTAAAGGTTTGTTTCATGGGACGGCTGCCAGCCCGTGGAGGACGCCTGTGAAGTCTGGTGGCTGTGGGGCCTTGCCCCGGCGAGCTTGAGCAAAATGAGCCCGTGGTGGATATAGGCCTGTATCTCCGGCGCCAAGGGACACCGGGCTAAAGGTTTGTTTGATGGGACGGCTGCCAGCCCGTGGAGGAGGCCTGTGAAGTCTGGTGGCTGTGGGGCCTTGCCCGGCGAGCTGGAGCAAAATGAGCCCGTGGCGGTGATAGGCGGTATGTCCGGCAGCCGAGGGAAGCCGGGATAAGAGTTGGTTTCAGGGATGGCTGGCGCCCGTGGATCATGGCTGTGGAGTCTGGTGGCTGTGGGGCTTTGCCCGACGAGCTGGGGCCAAATGAGCCCTGTGTCGGATATTGGCCTGTATCTCCGGCCGCCGAGAGAATATAGGATCAGTGTGGGTTTCCTTTTATGCCTGGCAACCTGTGGATCATGCTTGTGGAGTCTGGTGGCTGTGGGGCTTTGCCCTGGCGAGCTGGAGCCAAATGAGCCCTCTGGTGAAGATTGGCCCATATCTCCGGTGGCCGTGAGCATATAGGATCGGTGTTGGTTTAGTTTGTATCCCTGGCATCCCGTGGATCATGCTTGTGGAGTCTAGTGTCTCTGGGGCTTCGCCCTGACGAGCTGGAGCCAAATGAGCCAAGTGGTGGATATAGGCCCGTATCTTCAAGAGCCAAAGGGATACGTGGTCAGTCTTGGTTTCATAAAGTGGCTGGTTTCTCCTGGAGGACGCCTGTGACATCTGGTGGCTGTGGGGCCTTGTCCTGGCGAGCTGGAGTAAAAATGAGCTTCGTGACGGATATAGGCCTGTATCTCCGGCAGCCAAAAGAAACTGGGCTCAAGGTTGGTTTCACAGGATGGCTGGCACCCCATGGATCATGGCTGTAGAGTCTGGAGCCTCTGGGGCTATGCCCCAGCTAGTTGGAGCCAAATGAGCCAAGTGTTGGAGACAGGCCTGTTTCTTCGGCGGCCGAGGGACTCCGGGCTGGGGGTCACTTTCCTTGGATGACTGGCAACCCGTGGATGATGCATGTGGAGTCTGGTGGCGCTGGGACTTTGCCCTGGCGAGCTGGAGTCAAATGAGTTAAGTGGTGGAGATAGGCCGTTTCTTCCGCGGCCGAGGTACGCTGGGCTGAGGGTCAGATTCGTTGGCTGACTGGCAACCTGTGGATCATGCTTGTTTAGTCTGGTGGCTGTGGGGCTTTGACCCGGCGAGCTGCAGCCAAATGAGCCCCGTGGCGGAGATAGGCCTGTATCTCCGGCGGCTGAGGGACGCCGGGATAAGGGGTGGTTTCTCGGGATTGCTGGCAGCCCGTGGATCATGGTTGTGGAGTCTGGAGGCTCTGGGGCTATGCCCCAGGTAGTTGGAGCTGAATGAGCCAAGTGGTGGATCTCGGCCCGTATCTCCGGCAGCCAAGGGGATACATGGTAAGTCTTGGTTTTATCGGCTGGCTGGTGGCCCCTGGAGGACGCCTGTGATTTCTAGTGGCTGCGGGCCTTGCCCCGTGAGCTGGAGCAAAATGAGCCCGTGGCGGAGATAGGCCTGTCTCTCCGGCGGCCGAGGGACGCCGGGATAAGGGTTGTTTCTCGGGATTGCTGGCCGCCCGTGGATCATGGTTGTGGAGTCTGGAGGCTCTGGGGCTATGCCCCAGCTAGTTGGAGCCAAATGAGCCAAGTGGTGGATCTAGGCCCGTATCTGCGGCAGCCAAGGGATTACGTGGTCAATCTCGGTTTCATTGGATGCCTGGTGGCCCCTGGAGGACGCCTGTGAAGTCTGGTGGCTGTGCGGCCTTGGCCCGGCGAGCTGGAACAAAATGAGCCCTTTGGTGGACATAGGCCCGTATCTCCGGCGGCCGAGGGACGTCGGGCTACGGGTTGTTTTCACAGGATGGCTGGCAGCCCGTGGATCATGTCTGTGGAGTCTGATGGCTCTGGGGCGATGCCCCAGCGAGTTGGAGCTAAATGAGCCAAGTGGTGGATATAGGCCCGTTTCTTCGGTGGCTGAGGAACGCCGGGCTTAGGGTTAGTTTCCTTGGATGACTGGCAACCCGTGGATGATGCATGTGGAGTCTGGTGGCGCTGGGACTTTGCCCTGGCGAGCTGGAGTCAAATGAGTTAAGTGGTGGAGATAGGCCGTTTCTTCCGCGGCCGAGGTACGCTGGGCTGAGGGTCAGATTCGTTGGCTGACTGGCAACCTGTGGATCATGCTTGTTTAGTCTGGTGGCTGTGGGGCTTTGACCCGGCGAGCTGCAGCCAAATGAGCCCCGTGGCGGAGATAGGCCTGTATCTCCGGCGGCTGAGGGACGCCGGGATAAGGGTGGTTTCTCGGGATTGCTGGCAGCCCGTTGATCATGGTTGTGGAGTCTGGAGGCTCTGGGGCTATGCCCCAGGTAGTTGGAGCTGAATGAGCCAAGTGGTGGATCTCGGCCCGTATCTCCGGCAGCCAAGGGGATACATGGTAAGTCTTGGTTTTATCGGCTGGCTGGTGGCCCCTGGAGGACGCCTGTGATTTCTAGTGGCTGCGGGGCCTTGCCCCGGTGAGCTGGAGCAAAATGAGCCCCGTGGCGGAGATAGGCCTGTCTCTCCGGCGGCCGAGGGACGCCGGGATAAGGGTTGTTTCTCGGGATTGCTGGCCGCCCGTGGATCATGGTTGTGGAGTCTGGAGGCTCTGGGGCTATGCCCCAGCTAGTTGGAGCCAAATGAGCCAAGTGGTGGATCTAGGCCCGTATCTGCGGCAGCCAAGGGATTACGTGGTCAATCTCGGTTTCATTGGATGCCTGGTGGCCCCTGGAGGACGCCTGTGAAGTCTGGTGGCTGTGCGGCCTTGGCCCGGCGAGCTGGAACAAAATGAGCCCTTTGGTGGACATAGGCCCGTATCTCTGGCGGCCGAGGGACGTCGGGCTACGGGTTGTTTTCACAGGATGGCTGGCAGCCCGTGGATCATGTCTGTGGAGTCTGATGGCTCTGGGGCGATGCCCCAGCGAGTTGGAGCTAAATGAGCCAAGTGGTGGATATAGGCCCGTTTCTTCGGTGGCTGAGGAACGCCGGGCTTAGGGTTAGTTTCCTTGGATGACTGGCAACCTGTGGCTCATGCTTGTGGAGTCTGGTGGCTTTGGGGCTTCGCCCTGGCGAGCTGGAGCCAACTGAGCCCTGTGGCGGCGATAGGCCCGTATTTCCGACAGCCAAGAGGATATGTGGTCAGTCTTGGTTTCATTGGATGGCTGGTGGCCCCTGGAGGACGCTTGTGATGTCTGGTGGATGTGGGGCCTTGCCCCGGCGAGCTGGAGCAAAATGAGCCCGTGGTGGATATAGGCCTGTATCTCCGGCGCCAAGGGACACCGGGCTAAAGGTTTGGTTCACGGGACGGCTGGCAGCCCGTGGATCATGGCTGTGGAGTCTGATGGCTCTGGGGATTTGCCCCAGCCAGTTGGAGCCAAATGAGCCCGTGTGGAGATAGGCCCATATCTCCGGCGGCCGAGCATATAGGATCAATGTTGGTTTCATTGTATTCCTGGCAACCCGTGGATCATGCGTGTGGAGTCTGGTGGCGCTGGGACTTTGCCCTGGCGAGCTGCAGCCAAATGAGCCAAGTGGTGGATATAGGCCCGTATCTCCGGCAGCCAAGGGGATACAAAATGAGCCCCGTGGTGGATATAGGCCTGTTTCTCCGGTGGCCAAGGGACACCAAGCTAAAGGTTGGTTTCACGGGACGGCTGGCAGCCCATGGATCATGGCTGTGGAGTCTGGTGGCTCTGGGGCTATGCCCCAGCCAGTGGAGCCAAATGAGCCAAGTGGTTGATATAGGCCCGTATCTCCGGCAGCCAAGGGGATACGTGGTCACTCTTGGTTTCATTAAATGGCTGGTTGCCCCTGTCTGGTGCCTCTGGGGCCTTGCCCCGGCGAGCTGGAGCAAAATGTATGTTCGGCAGCCGAGGGAAGCCGGGATAAGGGTTGGTTTCAGGGGATGGCTGGCACCCCGTGGATCATGGCTGTGGAGTCTGGAGGCTGTGGGGCATTGCCCCTGGTAGTTGGAGCCAAATGAGCTACGTGGTGGAGATAGGCCCGTTTCTTCGGCGGCCGAGGGATGCCGGGCTTAGGGTCAGTTTCCTTGGATGACTGTCAAACCATGGATCATGCTTCTGGGGTCTGGTGGCTGTGGGGCTTTGCCCGACGAGCTGGAGGAAAAATGAGCCCCGGGACGGATATAGGCCTGTATCTCCGGCAGCCAAAAGAAACTGGGCTCAAGGTTGGTTTCACAGGATGGCTGGCACCCCATGGATCATGGCTGTAGAGTCTGGAGCCTCTGGGCCATACCCCAGCTAGTTGGAGCCAAATGAGCCAAGTGTTGGTGACAGGCCTGTTTCTTCGGCGGCCGAGTGACTCCGGGCTTGGGGTCAGTTTCCTTGGATGACTGGCAACCCGTGGATGATGCATGTGGAGTCTGGTGGCGCTGGGACTATGCCCTGGGGAGCTGGAGCCAAATGAGCCCCGTGGCGGAGATAGGCCTGTATCTCCGGCGGCCGAGGGACGCCGGGATAAGGGTTGTTTTTCGGGATGGCTGGCAGCCCGTGGATCATGTCTGTGGAGTCTGATGGCTCTGGGGCGATGCCCCAGCGAGTTGGAGCTAAATGAGCCAAGTGGTTGAGATAGGCCCGTTTCTTCGGTGGCTGAGGAACGCCGGGCTTAGGGTTAGTTTCCTTGGATGACTGGCAACCTGTGGCTCATGCTTGTGGAGTCTGGTGGCTGTGGGGCTTTGCCCTGGCGAGCTGGAGCCAAATGAGCCCTCTGGTGAAGATAGGCCCATATCTCCGGTGGCCGTGAGCATATCGGATCGGTGTTGGTTTAGTTGTATCCCTGGCATCCCGTGGATCATGCTTGTGGAGTCTAGTATCTCTGGGGCTTCGCCCTGATGAGCTGGAGCCAAATGAGCCAAGTGGTGGATATAGGCCCGTATCTTCAAGAGCCAAAGGGATACGTGGTCAGTCTTGGTTTCATAAAGTGGCTGGTTTCTCCTGGAGGACGCCTGTGACATCTGGTGGCTGTGGGGCCTTGTCCGGGCGAGCTGGAGTAAAAATGAGCCCGTGGACGGATATAGGCCTGTATCTCCGGCAGCCAAAAGAAACTGGGCTCAAGGTTGGTTTCACAGGATGGCTGGCACCCCATGGATCATGGCTGTAGAGTCTGGAGCCTCTGGGGCTATGCCCCAGCTAGTTGGAGCCAAATGAGCCAAGTGTTGGAGACAGGCCTGTTTCTTCGGCGGCCGAGGACTCCGGGCTTGGGGTCAGTTTCCTTGGATGACTGGCAACCCGTGGATGATGCATGTGGAGTCTGGTGGCGCTGGGACTTTGCCCTGGCGAGCTGGAGTCAAATGAGTTAAGTGGTGGATATAGGCCGTTTCTTCTGCGGCCGAGTGCGCTGGGCTTAGGGTCAGATTCGTTGGCTGACTGGCAACCTGTGGATCATGCTTGTGGAGTCTGGTGGCTGTGGGGCCTTGGCCCGGCGAGCTGGAACAAAATGAGCCCTTTGATGGCTATAGGCCTGTATCTCCGGCGGCCGAGGGACGTCGGGCTACGGGTTGGTTTCACAGGATGGCTGGCAGCCCGTGGATCATGGTTGTGGAGTCTGGAGGCTCTGGGGCTATGCCCCAGGTAGTTTGAGCTAACTGAGCCAAGTGGTGGATCTAGGCCCGTATCTCCGGCAGCCAAGGGGATACGTGGTCAGTCTTGGTTTTATCGGCTGGCTGGTGGCCCCTGGAGGACGCCTGTGATTTCTAGTGGCTGTGGGGCCTTGCCCCGGCGAGCTGGAGCAAAATGAGCCCCGTGGCGGAGATAGGCCTGTATCTCCGGCGGCTGAGGGACGCCGGGATAAGGGGTGGTTTCTCGGGATTGCTGGCAGCCCGTGGATCATGGTTGTGGAGTCTGGAGGCTCTGGGGCTATGCCCCAGGTAGTTGGAGCTAAATGAGCCAAGTGGTGGATCTCGGCCGTATCTCCGGCAGCCAAGGGGATACATGGTCAGTCTTGGTTTTATCGGCTGGCTGGAGGCCCCTGGAGGACGCCTGTGATTTCTAGTGGCTGCGGGGCCTTGCCCCGGTGAGCTGGAGCAAAATGAGCCCCGTGGCGGAGATAGGCCTGTATCTCCGGCGGCCGAGGGGCGCCCGGGATAAGGGTTGTTTCGGGATTGCTGGCCGCCCGTGGATCATGGTTGTGGAGTCTGGAGGCTCTGGGGCTATGCCCCAGCTAGTTGGAGCCAAATGAGCCAAGTGGTGGATCTAGGCCCGTATCTGCGGCAGCCAAGGGATTACGTGGTCAATCTCGGTTTCATTGGATGCCTGGTGGCCCCTGGAGGACGCCTGTGAAGTCTGGTGGGTGTGGGGCCTTGGCCCGGCGAGCTGGAACAAAATGAGCCCTTTGGGGGAGATAGGCCTGTATCTCCGGTGGCCGAGGGACGTCGGGCTACGGGTTGGTTTCACAGGATGGCTGGCAGCCCGTGGATCATGTCTGTGGAGTCTGATGGCTCTGGGGCGATGCCCCAGCGAGTTGGAGCTAAATGAGCCAAGTGGTTGAGATAGGCCCGTTTCTTCGGTGGCTGAGGAACGCCGAGCTTAGGGTTAGTTTCCTTGGATGACTGGCAACCTGTGGCTCATGCTTGTGGAGTCTGGTGGCTTTGGGGCTTTGCCCTGGCGAGCTGGAGCCAACTGAGCCCGTGGCGGCGATAGGCCCGTATTTCCGGCAGCCAAGAGGATATGTGGTCAGTCTTGGTTTCATTGGATGGCTGGTGGCCCCTGGAGGACGCTTGTGATGTCTGGTGGATGTGGGGCCTTGCCCCGGCGAGCTGGAGCAAAATGAGCCCCGTGGTGGATATAGGCCTGTATCTCCGGCGGCCAAGGGACACCGGGCTAAAGGTTTGTTTCACGGGACGGCTGGCAGCCCGTGGATCATGGCTGTGGAGTCTGGTGGCTCTGGGCCTTTGCCCCAGCCAGTTGGAGCCAAATGAGCCCCGTGTGGAGATAGGCCCATATCTCCGGCGGCCGAGAGCATGTAGGATCAATGTTGGTTTCATTGTATTTCTGGCAACCCGTGGATCGTGCGTGTGGAGTCTGGTGGCGCTGGGACTTTGCCCTGGCGAGCTGCAGCCAAATGAGCCAAGTGGTGGATATAGGCCCGTATCTCCGGCAGCCAAGGGGATACAAAATGAGCCCCGTGGTGGATATAGGCCTGTTTCTCCGGTGGCCAAGGGACACCGGGCTAAAGGTTGGTTTCACGGGACGGCTGGCAGCCCGTGGATCATGGCTGTGGAGTCTGGTGGCTCTGGGGCTATGCCCCAGCCAGTGGAGCCAAATGAGCCAAGTGGTTGATATAGGCCCGTATCTCCGGCAGCCAAGGGGATACGTGGTCACTCTTGGTTTCATTAAATGGCTGGTTGCCCCTGTCTGGTGCCTCTGGGGCCTTGCCCCGGCGAGCTGGAGCAAAATGTATGTTCGGCAGCCGAGGGAAGCCGGGATAAGGGTTGGTTTCAGGGGATGGCTGGCACCCCGTGGATCATGGCTGTGGAGTCTGGAGGCTGTGGGGCATTGCCCCAGGTAGTTGGAGCCAAATGAGCTACGTGGTGGAGATAGGCCCATATCTCCGGTGGCCAAGAGAATATAGGATCAGTGTGGGATTCCTTGTATGCCTGGCAACCTGTGGATCATGCTTGTGGAGTCTGGTGGCTGTGGGGCTTTGCCCTGGCGAGCTGGAGCCAAATGAGCCCTCTGGTGAAGATAGGCCATATCTCCGGTGGCCGTGAGCATATCGGATCGGTGTTGGTTTAGTTGTATTCCTGGCATCCCGTGGATCATGCTTGTGGAGTCTAGTGTCTCTGGGGCTTCGCCCTGACGAGCTGGAGCCAAATGAGCCAAGTGGTGGATATAGGCCCGTATCTTCAAGAGCCAAAGGGATACGTGGTCAGTCTTGGTTTCATAAAGTGGCTGGTTTCTCCTGGAGGACGCCTGTGACATCTGGTGGCTGTGGGGCCTTGTCCTGGCGAGCTGGAGTAAAAATGAGCCCCGTGACGGATATAGGCCTGTATCTCCGGCAGCCAAAAGAAACTGGGCTCAAGGTTGGTTTCACAGGATGGCTGGCACCCCATGGATCATGGCTGTAGAGTCTGGAGCCTCTGGTTCTATGCCCCAGCTAGTTGGAGCCAAATGAGCCAAGTGTTGGAGACAGGCCTGTTTCTTCGGCGGCCGAGGGACTCCGGGCTTATGGTCAGTTTCCTTGGATGACTGGCAACCCGTGGATGATGCATGCGGAGTCTGGTGGCACTGGGACTTTGCCCTGGCGAGCTGGAGTCAAATGAGTTCAGTGGTGGATATAGGCCGTTTCTTCCGCGGCCGAGGTACGCTGGGCTTAGGGTCAGATTCGTTGGCTGACTGGCAACCTGTGGATCATGCTTGTGGAGTCTGGTGGCTGTGGGGCTTTGCCCCGGCGAGCTGCAGCCAAATGAGCCCCGTGGCGGAGATACGCCTGTATCTCCGGCGGCTGAGGGACGCCGGGATAAGGGGTGGTTTCTCGGGATTGCTGGCAGCCCGTGGATCATGGTTGTGGAGTCTGGAGGCTCTGGGGCTATGCCCCAGGTAGTTGGAGCTAAATGAGCCAAGTGGTGGATCTAGGCCCGTATCTCCGGCAGCCAAGGGATTACGTGGTCAATCTCGGTTTCATTGGATGCCTGGTGGCCCCTGGAGGACGCCTGTGAAGTCTGGTGGCTGTGCGGCCTTGGCCCGGCGAGCTGGAACAAAATGAGCCCTTTGGGGGACATAGGCCTGTATCTCCGGCGGCCGAGGGACGTCGGGCTACGGGTTGTTTTCACAGGATGGCTGGCAGCCCGTGGATCATGTCTGTGGAGTCTGATGGCTCTGGGGCGATGCCCCAGCGAGTTGGAGCTAAATGAGCCAAGTGGTGGATATAGGCCCGTATCTCCGGCAGCCAAGGGGATACAAAATGAGCCCGTGGTGGATATAGGCCTGTTTCTCCGGTGGCCAAGGGACACCGGGCTAAAGGTTGGTTTCACGGGACGGCTGGCAGCCCGTGGATCATGGCTGTGGAGTCTGGTGTCTCTGGGGCTATGCCCCAGCCAGTGGAGCCAAATGAGCCAAGTGGTTGATATAGGCCCGTATCTCCGGCAGCCAAGGGGATACGTGGTCACTCTTGGTTTCATTAAATGGCTGGTTGCCCCTGTCTGGTGCCTCTGGGGCCTTGCCCCGGCGAGCTGGAGCAAAATGTATGTTCGGCAGCCGAGGGAAGCCGGGATAAGGGTTGGTTTCAGGGGATGGCTGGCACCCCGTGGATCATGGCTGTGGAGTCTGGAGGCTGTGGGGCATTGCCCCAGGTAGTTGGAGCCAAATGAGCCACGTGGTGGAGATAGGCCCGTTTCTTCGGCGGCCGAGGATGCCGGGCTTAGGGTTAGTTTCCTTGGATGACTGGCAACCTGTGGCTCATGCTTGTGGAGTCTGGTGGCTTTGGGGCTTTGCCCTGGCGAGCTGGAGCCAACTGAGCCCCGTGGCGGCGATAGGCCCGTATTTCCGGCAGCCAAGAGGATATGTGGTCAGTCTTGGTTTCATTGGATGGCTGGTGGCCCCTGGAGGACGCTTATGATGTCTCGTGGATGTGGGGCCTTGCCCCGGCGAGCTGGAGCAAAATGAGCCCCGTGTCGGATATAGGCCTGTATCTCCGGCCGCCGAGAGAATATAGGATCAGTGTGGGTTTCCTTGTATGCCTGGTAACCTGTGGATCATGCTTGTGGAGTCTGGTGGCTGTGGGGCTTTGCCCTGGCGAGCTGGAGCCAAATGAGCCCTCTGGTGAAGATAGGCCCATATCTCCGGTGGCCGTGAGCATATCGGATCGGTATTGGTTTAGTTGTATCCCTGGCATCCCGTGGATCATGCTTGTGGAGTCTAGTATCTCTGGGGCTTCGCCCTGACGAGCTGGAGCCAAATGAGCCAAGTGGTGGATATAGGCCCGTATCTTCAAGAGCCAAAGGGATACGTGGTCAGTCTTGGTTTCATAAAGTGGCTGGTTTCTCCTGGAGGACGCCTGTGACATCTGGTGGCTGTGGGGCCTTGTCCTGGCGAGCTGGAGTAGAACTGAGCCGGGTGACGGATATAGGCCTGTATCTCCGGCAGCCAAAAGAAACTGGGCTCAAGGTTGGTTTCACAGGATGGCTGGCACCCCATGGATCATGGCTGTAGAGTCTGGAGCCTCTGGGCCATACCCCAGCTAGTTGGAGCCAAATGAGCTACGTGGTGGAGATAGGCCCGTTTCTTCGGCGGCCGAGGGATGCCGGGCTTAGGGTCAGTTTCCTTGGATGACTGTCAAACCATGGATCATGCTTCTGGGGTCTGGTGGCTGTGGGGCTTTGCCCGACGAGCTGGAGTAAAAATGAGCCCGTGGCGGAGATAGGCCTGTATCTCCGGCGGCCGAGGGACGCCCGGGATGAGGGTTGTTTTTCGGGATTGCTGGCCGCCCGTGGATCATGGTTGTGGAGTCTGGAGGCTCTGGGGCTATGCCCCAGCTAGTTGGAGCCAAATGAGCCAAGTGGTGGATCTAGGCCCGTATCTCCGGCAGCCAAGGGATTACGTGGTCAATCTCAGTTTCATTTGATGCCTGCTGGCCCCTGGAGGACGCCTGTGAAGTCTGGTGGCTGTGGGGCCTCGGCCCGGCGAGCTGGAACAAAATGAGCCCTTTGGTGGACATAGGCCTGTATCTCCGGCGGCCGAGGGATGTCGGGCTACGGGTTGGTTTCACAGGATGGCTGGCAGCCCGTGGATCATGTCTGTGGAGTCTGATGGCTCTGGGGCGATGCCCCAGCGAGTTGGAGCTAAATGAGCCAAGTGGTTGAGATAGGCCCGTTTCTTCGGTGGCTGAGGAACGCCGGGCTTAGGGTTAGTTTCCTTGGATGACTGGCAACCTGTGGCTCATGCTTGTGGAGTCTGGTGGCTTTGGGGCTTTGCCCTGGCGAGCTGGAGCCAACTGAGCCCCGTGGCGGCGATAGGCCCGTATTTCCAACAGCCACGAGGATATGTGGTCAGTCTTGGTTTCATGGGAGGGCGGGGGGCCCGGGGAGGACGCTTGTGATGTCTGGTGGATGGGGGGCCTTGCCCGGGGGAGCTGGAGTAAAATGAGCCCCGTGGTGGATATAGGCCTGTATCTCCGGCCGCCGAGAGAATATAGGATCAGTGTGGTTTCCTTTTATGCCTGGCAACCTGTGGATCATGCTTGTGGAGTCTGGTGGCTGTGGGGCTTTGCCCTGGCGAGCTGGAGCCAAATGAGCCCTCTGGTGAAGATAGACCCATATCTCCGGTGGCCGTGAGCATATCGGATCGGTGTTGGTTTAGTTGTATTCCTGGCATCCCGTGGATCATGCTTGTGGAGTCTAGTGTCTCTGGGGCTTCGCCTGACGAGCTGGAGACAAATGAGCCAAATGGTGGATATAGGCCCGTATCTTCAAGAGACAAAGGGATATGTGGTCAGTCTTGGTTTCATAAAGTGGCTGGCTTCTCCTGGAGGACGCTTGTGATGTCTGGTGGAAGTGGGGCCTTGCCCCGGCGAGCTTGAGCAAAATGAGCCCCGTGGTGGATATAGGCCTGTATCTCCGGCGGCCAAGGGACACCGGGCTAAAGGTTTGTTTCATGGGACGGCTGGCAGCCCGTGGAGGACGCCTGTGAAGTCTGGTGGCTGTGGGGCCTTGCCCCGGTGAGCTGGAGCAAAATGAGCCCCGTGGCGGTGATAGGCCGGTATGTCCGGCAGCCGAGGGAAGCCGGGATAAGAGGTGGTTAGAGGGGAGGGCGGGGGCCCGGTGGATCGTGGCTGTGGAGCCTGGTGGCTGGGGGGGTTTGCCCCGGGGGGGTGGGGCCAAGTGAGCCCTGTGTCGGATATTGGCCTGTATCTCGGACCGCCGAGAGAATATAGGATCAGTGTGGGATTCCTTGTATGCCTGGCAACCTGTGGATCATGGCTGTGGAGTCTGGTGGCTCTGGGGCTTTGCTCTGGCCAGCTGGAGCCAAATGAGCCCTCTGGTGGAGATAGGCCCATATCTCCGGTGGCCGTGAGCATATAGGATCAGTGTTGGTTTCATTGTATTCCTGGCAACCCGTGGATCATGCTTGTGGAGTCTGGTGGCGCTGGGACTTTGCCCTGGCGAGCTGGAGCCAAATGAGCCAAGTGGTGGATATAGGCCCGTATCTTCAAGAGCCAAAGGGATACGTGGTCAGTCTTGGTTTCATAAAGTGGCTGGTTTCTCCTGGAGGACGCCTGTGACATCTGGTGGCTGTGGGGCCTTGTCCTGGCGAGCTGGAGTAAAAATGAGCCCGTGGCGGATATAGGCCTGTATCTCCGGCAGCCAAAAGACACTGGGCTCAAGGTTGGTTTCACAGGATGGCTGGCAGCCCGTGGATCATGGTTGTGGAGTCTGGAGGCTCTGGGGCTATGCCCCAGGTAGTTGGAGCTAAATGAGCCAAGTGGTGGATCTAGGCCCGTATCTCCGGCAGCCAAGGGGATACGTGGTCAGTCTTGGTTTTATCGGCTGGCTGTTGGCCCGTGGAGGACGCCTGTGATTTCTAGTGGCTGCGGGGCCTTGCCCCGGCGAGCTGGAGCAAAATGAGCCCCGTGGCGCAGATAGGCCTGTATCTCCGGCGGCCGAGGGACGCCGGGATAAGGGTTGTTTCTCGGGATTGCTGGCCGCCCGTGGATCATGGTTGTGGAGTCTGGAGGCTCTGGGGCTATGCCCCAGCTAGTTGGAGCCAAATGAGCCAAGTGGTGGATCTAGGCCCGTATCTGCGGCAGCCAAGCGATTACGTGGTCAATCTCGGTTTCATTGGATGCCTGGTGGCCCCTGGAGGACGCCTGTGAAGTCTGGTGGGTGTGGGGCCTTGGCCCGGCGAGCTGGAACAAAATGAGCCCTTTGGTGGATATAGGCCTGTATCTCCGGCGGCCGAGGGACGTCGGGCTACGGGTTGGTTTCACAGGATGGCTGGCAGCCCGTGGATCATGTCTGTGGAGTCTGATGGCTCTGGGGCGATGCCCCAGCGAGTTGGAGCTAAATGAGCCAAGTGGTTGAGATAGGCCCGTTTCTTCGGTGGCTGAGGAACGCCGAGCTTAGGGTTAGTTTCCTTGGATGACTGGCAACCTGTGGCTCATGCTTGTGGAGTCTGGTGGCTTTGGGGCTTTGCCCTGGCGAGCTGGAGCCAACTGAGCCCCGTGGCGGCGATAGGCCCGTATTTCCGGCAGCCAAGAGGATATGTGGTCAGTCTTGGTTTCATTGGATGGCTGGTGGCCCCTGGAGGACGCTTGTGATGTCTGGTGGATGTGGGGCCTTGCCCCGGCGAGCTGGAGCAAAATGAGCCCCGTGGTGGATATAGGCCTGTATCTCCGGCGGCCAAGGGACACCGGGCTAAAGGTTTGTTTCACGGGACGGCTGGCAGCCCGTGGATCATGGCTGTGGAGTCTGGTGGCTCTGGGGCTTTGCCCCAGCCAGTTGGAGCCAAATGAGCCCTCTGGTGGAGATAGGCCCATATCTCCGGTGGCCGAGCATATAGGATCAATGTTGGTTTCATTGTATTCCTGGCAACCCGTGGATCGTGCGTGTGGAGTCTGGTGGCGCTGGGACTTTGCCCTGGCGAGCTGCAGCCAAATGAGCCAAGTGGTGGATATAGGCCCGTATCTCCGGCAGCCAAGGGGATACAAAATGAGCCCGTGGTGGATATAGGCCTGTTTCTCCGGTGGCCAAGGGACACCGGGCTAAAGGTTGGTTTCACGGGACGGCTGGCAGCCCGTGGATCATGGCTGTGGAGTCTGGTGGCTCTGGGGCTATGCCCCAGCCAGTGGAGCCAAATGAGCCAAGTGGTTGATATAGGCCCGTATCTCCGGCAGCCAAGGGGATACGTGGTCACTCTTGGTTTCATTAAATGGCTGGTTGCCCCTGTCTGGTGCCTCTGGGGCCTTGCCCCGGCGAGCTGGAGCAAAATGTATGTTCGGCAGCCGAGGGAAGCCGGGATAAGGGTTGGTTTCAGGGGATGGCTGGCACCCCGTGGATCATGGCTGTGGAGTCTGGAGGCTGTGGGGCATTGCCCCAGGTAGTTGGAGCCAAATGAGCCACGTGGTGGAGACATGCCCGTTTCTTCGGCGGCCGAGAGATGCCGGGCTTAGGGTCAGTTTCCTTGGATGACTGTCAAACCATGGATCATGCTTCTGGGCTCTGGTGGCTGTGGGGCTTTGCCCCGACGAGCTGGGGCCAAGTGGGCCCGGTGTCGGATATAGGCCTGTATTTCCGGCCGCCGAGAGAATATAGGATCAGTGTGGGATTCCTTGTATGCCTGGCAACCTGTGGATCATGCTTGTGGAGTCTGGTGGCTGTGGGGCTTTGCCCTGGCGAGCTGGAGCCAAATGAGCCAAGTGGTGGATATAGGCCCGTATCTTCAAGAGCCAAAGGGATACGTGGTCAGTCTTGGTTTCATAAAGTGACTGGTTTCTCCTGGAGGACGCCTGTGACATCTGGTGGCTGTGGGGCCTTGTCCTGGCGAGCTGGAGTAAAAATAAGCCCCGTGACGGATATAGGCCTGTATCTCCGGCAGCCAAAAGAAACTGGGCTCAAGGTTGGTTTCACAGGATGGCTGGCACCCCATGGATCATGGCTGTAGAGTCTGGAGCCTCTGGTTCTATGCCCCAGCTAGTTGGAGCCAAATGAGCCAAGTGTTGGAGACAGGCCTGTTTCTTCGGCGGCCGAGGGACTCCGGGCTTATGGTCAGTTTCCTTGGATGACTGGCAACCCGTGGATGATGCATGCGGAGTCTGGTGGCACTGGGACTTTGCCCTGGCGAGCTGGAGTCAAATGAGTTCAGTGGTGGATATAGGCCTGTATCTCCGGCAGCCAAAAGAAACTGGGCTCAAGGTTGGTTTCACAGGATGGCTGGCACCCCATGGATCATGGCTGTAGAGTCTGGAGCCTCTGGTTCTATGCCCCAGCTAGTTGGAGCCAAATGAGCCAAGTGTTGGAGACAGGCCTGTTTCTTCGGCGGCCGAGGGACTCCGGGCTTATGGTCAGTTTCCTTGGATGACTGGCAACCCGTGGATGATGCATGCGGAGTCTGGTGGCAGTGGGACTTTGCCCTGGCGAGCTGGAGTCAAATGAGTTCAGTGGTGGATATTGGCCGTTTCTTCCGCGGCCGAGGTACGCTGGGCTTAGGGTCAGATTCGTTGGCTGACTGGCAACCTGTGGATCATGCTTGTGGAGTCTGGTGGCTGTGGGGCTTTGCCCCGGCGAGCTGCAGCCAAATGAGCCCCGTACGCCTGTATCTCCGGAGGCTGAGGGACGCCGGGATAAGGGGTGGTTTCTCGGGATTGCTGGCAGCCCGTGGATCATGGTTGTGGAGTCTGGAGGCTCTGGGGCTATGCCCCAGGTAGTTGGAGCTAAATGAGCCAAGTGGTGGATATAGGCCCGTTTCTTCGGTGGCTGAGGAACGCCGGGCTTAGGGTTAGTTTCCTTGGATGACTGGCAACCTGTGGCTCATGCTTGTGGAGTCTGGTGGCTCTGGGGCTATGCCCCAGCCAGTGGAGCTAAATGAGCCAAGTGGTTGATATAGGCCCGTATCTCCGGCAGCCAAGGGGATACGTGGTCACTCTTGGTTTCATTAAATGGCTGGTTGCCCCTGGAGGACGCTTGTGATGTCTGGTGGATGTGGGGCCTTGCCCGGCGAGCTGGAACAAAATGAGCCCTTTGGTGGATATAGGCCTGTATCTCCGGCGGCCGAGGGACACCGGGCTAAAGGTTTGTTTTCACAGGATGGCTGGCAGCCCGTGGATCATGGCTGTGGAGTCTGGAGGCTCTGGGGCATTGCCCCAGCCAGTTAGAGCCAAATGAGCCCCGTGTGGAGATAGGCCCATATCTCCGGCCGAGAGCATATAGGATCAATGTTGGTTTCATTGTATTCCTGGCAACCCGTGGATCGTGCGTGTGGAGTCTGGTGGCGCTGGGACTTTGCCCTGGCGAGCTGCAGCCAAATGAGCCAAGTGGTGGATATAGGCCCGTATCTCCGGCAGCCAAGGGGATACAAAATGAGCCCGTGGTGGATATAGGCCTGTTTCTCCGGTGGCCAAGGGACACCGGGCTAAAGGTTGGTTTCACGGGACGGCTGGCAGCCCGTGGATCATGGCTGTGGAGTCTGGTGGCTCTGGGGCTATGCCCCAGCCAGTGGAGCCAAATGAGCCAAGTGGTTGATATCGGCCCGTATCTCCGGCAGCCAAGAGGATATGTGGTCACTCTTGGTTTCATTAAATGGCTGGTTGCCCCTGGCTGGTGCCTCTGGGGCCTTGCCCCGGCGAGCTGGAGCAAAATGTATGTTCGGCAGCCGAGGGAAGCCGGGATAAGGGTTGGTTTCAGGGGATGGCTGGCACCCCGTGGATCATGGCTGTGGAGTCTGGAGGCTGTGGGGCATTGCCCCAGGTAGTTGGAGCCAAATGAGCTACGTGGTGGAGATAGGCCCGTCGGCGGCCGAGGGATGCCGGGCTTAGGTCAGTTTCTTGGATGACTGTCAAACCGTGGATCATGCTTCTGGGGTCTGGTGGCTGTGGGGCTTTGCCCCGACGAGCTGGGGCCATGAGCCCGTGTCGGATATAGGCCTGTATCTCCGGCCGAGAGAATATAGGATCAGTGTGGGATTCCTTGTATGCCTGGCAACCTGTGGATCATGCTTGTGGAGTCTGGTGGCTGTGGGGCTTTGCCCTGGCGAGCTGGAGCCAAATGAGCCCTCTGGTGAAGATAGGCCCATATCTCCGGTGGCCGTGAGCATATAGGATCGGTGTTGGTTTAGTTGTATCCCTGGCAACCTGTGGCTCATGCTTGTGGAGTCTGGTGGCTTTGGGGCTTTGCCCTGACGAGCTGGAGCCAAATGAGCCAAGTGGTGGATATAGGCCCGTATCTTCAAGAGCCAAAGGGATACGTGGTCAGTCTTGGTTTCATAAAGTGGCTGGTTTCTCCTGGAGGACGCCTGTGACATCTGGTGGCTGTGGGGCCTTGTCCGGGCGAGCTGGAGTAAAAATGAGCCCCGTGACGGATATAGGCCTGTATCTCCGGCAGCCAAAAGAAACTGGGCTCAAGGTTGGTTTCACAGGATGGCTGGCACCCCATGGATCATGGCTGTAGAGTCTGGAGCCTCTGGGCCATACCCCAGCTAGTTGGAGCCAAATGAGCTATGTGGTGGAGATAGGCCCGTTTCTTCGGCGGCCGAGGGATGCCGGGCTTAGGGTCAGTTTCCTTGGATGACTGTCAAACCATGGATCATGCTTCTGGGGTCTGGTGGCTGTTGGGCTTTGCCCCGACGAGCTGGAGTAAAAATGAGCCCCGTGGCGGAGATAGGCCTGTATCTCCGGCGGCCGAGGGACGCCAGGATGAGGGTTGTTTTTCGGGATTGCTGGCCGCCCGTGGATCATGGTTGTGGAGTCTGGAGGCTCTGGGGCTATGCCCCAGCTAGTTGGAGCCAAATGAGCCAAGTGGTGGATCTAGGCCCGTATCTCCGGCAGCCAAGGGATTACGTGGTCAATCTCAGTTTCATCTGATGCCTGCTGGCCCCTGGAGGACGCCTGTGAAGTCTGGTGGCTGTGGGGCCTTGGCCCGGCGAGCTGGAACAAAATGAGCCCTTTGGTGGACATAGGCCTGTATCTCCGGCGGCCGAGGGATGTCGGGCTACGGGTTGGTTTCACAGGATGGCTGGCAGCCCGTGGATCATGTCTGTGGAGTCTGATGGCTCTGGGGCGATGCCCCAGCGAGTTGGAGCTAAATGAGCCAAGTGGTTGAGATAGGCCCGTTTCTTCGGTGGCTGAGGAACGCCGGGCTTAGGGTTAGTTTCCTTGGATGACTGGCAACCTGTGGCTCATGCTTGTGGAGTCTGGTGGCTTTGGGGCTTTGCCCTGGCGAGCTGGAGCCAACTGAGCCCCGTGGCGGCGATAGGCCCGTATTTCCGGCAGCCACGAGGATATGTGGTCAGTCTTGGTTTCATTGGATGGCTGGTGGCCCCTGGAGGACGCTTGTGATGTCTGGTGGATGTGGGGCCTTGCCCCGGCGAGCTGGAGTAAAATGAGCCCGTGGTGGATATAGGCCTGTATCTACGGCCGCCGAGAGAATATAGGATCAGTGTGGTTTCCTTTTATGCCTGGCAACCTGTGGATCATGCTTGTGGAGTCTGGTGGCTGTGGGGCTTTGCCCTGGCGAGCTGGAGCCAAATGAGCCCTCTGGTGAAGATAGACCCATATCTCCGGTGGCCGTGAGCATATCGGATCGGTGTTGGTTTAGTTGTATTCCTGGCATCCCGTGGATCATGCTTGTGGAGTCTAGTGTCTCTGGGGCTTCGCCCTGACGAGCTGGAGACAAATGAGCCAAGTGGTGGATATAGGCCCGTATCTTCAAGAGACAAAGGGACACTTGGTCAGTCTTGGTTTCATAAAGTGGCTGGTTTCTCCTGGAGGACGCTTGTGATGTCTGGTGGAAGTGGGGCCTTGCCCCGGCGAGCTTGAGCAAAATGAGCCCCGTGGTGGATATAGGCCTGTATCTCCGGCGGCCAAGGGACACCGGGCTAAAGGTTTGTTTCATGGGACGGCTGGCAGCCCGTGGAGGACGCCTGTGAAGTCTGGTGGCTGTTGGGCCTTGCCCCGGCGAGCTGGAGCAAAATGAGCCCCGTGGCGGTGATAGGCCGGTATGTCCGGCAGCCGAGGGAAGCCGGGATAAGAGTTGGTTTCAGGGGATGGCTGGCGCCCCGTGGATCATGGCTGTGGAGTCTGGTGGCTGTGGGGTTTTGCCCCGACGAGCTGGGGCCAAATGAGCCCTGTGTCGGATATTGGCCTGTATCTCCGGCCGCCGAGAGAATATAGGATCAGTGTGGGTTTCCTTTTATGCGTGGCAACCTGTGGATCATGCTTGTGGAGTCTGGTGGCTGTGGGGCTTTGCCCTGGCGAGCTGGAGCCAAATGAGCCCTCTGGTGAAGATTGGCCCATATCTCCGGTGGCCGTGAGCATATAGGATCGGTGTTGGTTTAGTTGTATCCCTGGCATCCCGTGGATCATGCTTGTGGAGTCTAGTGTCTCTGGGGCTTCGCCCTGACGAGCTGGAGCCAAATGAGCCAAGTGGTGGATATAGGCCCGTATCTTCAAGAGCCAAAGGGATACGTGGTCAGTCCTGGTTTCATAAAGTGGCTGGTTTCTCCTGGAGGACGCCTGTGACATCTGGTGGCTGTGGGGCCTTGTCCTGGCGAGCTGGAGTAAAAATGAGCCCCGTGACGGATATAGGCCTGTATCTCCGGCAGCGGCACCCCATGGATCATGGCTGTAGAGTCTGGAGCCTCTGGGGCTATGCCCCAGCTAGTTGGAGCCAAATGAGCCAAGTGTTGGAGACAGGCCTGTTTCTTCGGCGGCCGAGGGACTCCGGGCTTGGGGTCAGTTTCCTTGGATGACTGGCAACCCGTGGATGATGCATGTGGAGTCTGGTGGCGCTGGGACTTTGCCCTGGCGAGCTGGAGTCAAATGAGTTAAGTGGTGGATATAGGCCGTTTCTTCTGCGGCCGAGGTACGCTGGGCTTAGGGTCAGATTCGTTGGCTGACTGGCAACCTGTGGATCATGCTTGTGGAGTCTGGTGGCTGTGGGGCCTTGGCCCGGCGAGCTGGAACAAAATGAGCCCTTTGGTGGCTATAGGCCTGTATCTCCGGCGGCCGAGGGACGTCGGGCTACGGGTTGGTTTCACAGGATGGCTGGCAGCCCGTGGATCATGGTTGTGGAGTCTGGAGGCTCTGGGGCTATGCCCCAGGTAGTTGGAGCTAAATGAGCCAAGTGGTGGATCTCGGCCCGTATCTCCGGCAGCCAAGGGGATACATGGTCAGTCTTGGTTTTATCGGCTGGCTGGTGGCCCCTGGAGGACGCCTGTGATTTCTAGTGGCTGCGGGGCCTTGCCCTGGTGAGCTGGAGCAAAATGAGCCCCGTTGCGGAGATAGGCCTGTATCTCCGGCGGCCGAGGGACGCCGGGATAAGGGTTGTTTCTCGGGATTGCTGGCCGCCCGTGGATCATGGTTGTGGAGTCTGGAGGCTCTGGGGCTATGCCCCAGCTAGTTGGAGCCAAATGAGCCAAGTGGTGGATCTAGGCCCGTATCTGCGGCAGCCAAGGGATTACGTGGTCAATCTCGGTTTCATTGGATGCCTGGTGGCCCCTGGAGGACGCCTGTGAAGTCTGGTGGCTGTGCGGTCTTGGCCCGGCGAGCTGGAACAAAATGAGCCCCGTGGTGGATATAGGCCTGTATCTACGGCCGCCGAGAGAATATAGGATCAGTGTGGTTTCCTTTTATGCCTGGCAACCTGTGGATCATGCTTGTGGAGTCTGGTGGCTGTGGGGCTTTGCCCTGACGAGCTGGAAGTGGAGGGAAATGTATGAATGAATTATTTTTCAAAAAGACATTTCAACACGTGAAAAAAACCCCCAAGATAAAATAGCACGTGCTAAAAAACAAATTTCCTCAGGCTATTAAAATAGATGCACTCACCGTCATGCCTTTCACAGCTCCGGGGCGTTGAAAATGTTTCAACACCAGGAGAGCTTCGCAGTAGTAGCGATAGGTGAACTTCTCTGACTCGGAGACCTCAAGGTTGGTGATGAATTTCCCAAATGTAAGGAGCATGTCGTGTTTGGCCACCCTCAGAATCTTCTGGCAGTCTCTGACACTCCGTGTTCCTTCCATCAGCCGTTCATATCTAGATTTGATTTTATTAAAAAAATAAATTAATTAATTTAAAAAAAAAAACACATTTACGATTGTAGTCATAAACAGAAAAAGGGAAAAACGCATAGAAAAGGCAAAGATTTGCCTCGTTTTGCAGACGTCCTTCGAATAAGACTTCGAGACGGGCTTTTTCATCATCTGTAGAAATTCCTTGAAGGCCTGGAGGTTGTCACGGAGGTCTTTGTCTGCCATCGTCAGGTCCAGCCTACTTTTCAAGTAGTCGACAAACCTGATCATACTCTTTAAATAGTTTGATACTGTGGCTGCACTCATTTCTGTGCGGCGGAGGCTGCTGAGGTACTCCCGTGATTGTTGGCTCTTACTTAAGAAGTCCATTCTCAGTTCATCCCCGGTCGGCTGCAGGTACCGCAGGAAACGTGACACATTGTCGACCTTTGAAAAAGGATAACGAGAAAGAAATATTAATATTAGCATCACACCAAATAACAGGACGTGTGTGACTGGTTCTGAAAACCATTCATGATGACATATCACCTGCTGTTGGCAATTGTGGACACCCAGGGTCTCACGTAGATACTTTTTAAAGTCCAAGAGGAGCACAGTGTCATCGCTGAATTTATCATATAGACCAGCCTCCTTCATCTTCATGCGTACAGAGGTGGTTGGGATGGGAAGTGTCCTGTAAAACAATGAGTATGAGAGAGAGAGAGACAGACAGACAGACAGACAGACAGACACAGAGAGACAGAGATTAAAAATTACATTATAATAAATGCTTTGGGGCAGTGGTGGCCTGCTGGTAAAGGTGCTGGATCACTGAGACTAAGGTTAGAGGTTCAAGCCCCATTCTCCAAGGTTGTCACTGTTCCCCCGGTGCTCCTAACTGGCTTGTGAAAGGCCAGCAACTTGGAAATATCACCGACACGTACTTACTTTTTCCAGGAAGGATCTCTGAGCCCAACGTCCTGATTCAAGGAGGAAGGAGAGTCACTGGGCTGGGACCCCTGTGGGTCCACAGAAGCAGAGCTGGAGGTGGCAGCAATAGTATGCGTGGCACTGGCGGCACCAGCCTCGGTTGCAGCAACAGAGGTGTTACTGGTGGTGTCAGGCTCAGGGTCAGTCAGGAGCATATCTGACTCAAGGGGCCCATTGAGAATGAAAAAGCCACGCTGTACGAGCTCCTTCAGAAAGGCAATGCGGCCGGGCCGGTGGGGTATGGCATTCACCAGATCCTTGTAATCCCAGGTCCGGCCGTACCTGACCCATCGTTTGGTTGATGCCTTAGCTTTGCTCACCTCCATTGCGATTTCTTCTGGTGTGCTGCCTTTCATACACCCCCTCAACAGATGGACCGAAATTCTGTCCTGGGGCATGTAGCACCTTAAGCAGTGAACGTAGTTGCGCTCAGGGATCCTAAAAGAGAACGATAACAACATGATCAGGTCATGGGTTCAAACCCATTAAACAAATGTATGTATTAAAGGACTAGATAGAAACAAGTATGGATACAGTACTAGATAAAATAAAATTAGGTAACAACTAGTTATAAGCCTGACAGCTTTATTTTTTACAATTTGGTAACTTATTTTTTACTGACACTTATGTTATATGTACTTGGGCTATTAAGTTACATTTTCTGATCAGAATCCATTACTTTTCTGAAGCTTCCTCAAGTAATCTCATTTAATATTTGTCTCACCTCTTCTCAGCTTCTCCAGCCATCATGGAATGAAGTGCAAAAGAGTAAAAACTCCAAGTGACCTTAACACAGAAATGTTCCAGGTAAAGATAAAGCGGGAGTGGACAAACACAGAATTTATTTTTTCTCTGTTATGAGGATTGGCTCAACCCCCGAATGACACACCCAAACCCCTCATTTACATGCACCTACACCCCATGTGGTAAGTGACATGGCTCCTCTTTGATGTCAGGTTTGCTGCACTGTGTGTGTGTGTGTGTGTGTGTGTGTGTGTGTGTGTGTGTGTGTATCTGGGGTTGGGGGTGGGGGCTTACTTACCATTAGGCCCCGATGGCCCTGGATGGCTGAGTGTGTGTAACTGTATAATATATAAAAATATATAAGATAATAAAATCATTTATATAATAAATATAATAAAAATAATATGTATGTATGTATATATATATATATATATATATATATATATATATATATATATATATATATATATATATATATAAGATATGTGAGTTTATACAACCACTATACGCAGTGATAATTTCAAGTTATTATTTTATAAGCACTTGTTTGTGTAGCTCTATCTGGGGATAGAAAACGCACATTATCTATTATGAGGTGATAAGAGTTGGTTTCAGGCGATGCCCCAGCGAGTTGGAGCTAAATGAGCCAAGTGGTTGAGATAGGCCTGTTTCTCCGGTGGCCAAGGGACACCGGGCTAAAGGTTGGTTTCACGGGACGGCTGGCAGCCCGTGGATCATGGCTGTGGAGTCTGGTGGCTCTGGGGCTATGCCCCAGCCAGTGGAGCCAAATGAGCCAAGTGGTTGATATAGGCCCGTATCTCCGGCAGCCAAGGGGATACGTGGTCACTCTTGGTTTCATTAAATGGCTGGTTGCCCCTGTCTGGTGCCTCTGGGGCCTTGCCCCGGCGAGCTGGAGCAAAATGTATGTTCGGCAGCCGAGGGAAGCCGGGATAAGGGTTGGTTTCAGGGATGGCTGGCACCCGTGGATCATGGCTGTGGAGTCTGGAGGCTGTGGGGCATTGCCCCAGGTAGTTGGAGCCAAATGAGCCACGTGGTGGAGATAGGCCCGTTTCTTCGGCGGCCGAGGATGCCGGGCTTAGGGTCAGTTTCCTTGGATGACTGGCAACCTGTGGCTCATGCTTGTGGAGTCTGGTGGCTTTGGGGCTTTGCCCTGGCGAGCTGGAGCCAACTGAGCCCCGTGGCGGCGATAGGCCCGTATTTCCGGCAGCCAAGAGGATATGTGGTCAGTCTTGGTTTCATTGGATGGCTGGTGGCCCCTGGAGGACGCTTATGATGTCTCGTGGATGTGGGGCCTTGCCCCGGCGAGCTGGAGCAAAATGAGCCCCGTGTCGGATATAGGCCTGTATCTCCGGCCGCCGAGAGAATATAGGATCAGTGTGGGGTTCCTTGTATGCCTGGTAACCTGTGGATCATGCTTGTGGAGTCTGGTGGCTTTGGGGCTTTGCCCTGGCGAGCTGGAGCCAACTGAGCCCCGTGGCGGCGATAGGCCCGTATTTCCGGCAGCCACGAGGATATGTGGTCAGTCTTGGTTTCATTGGATGGCTGGTGGGCCCTGGAGGACGCTTGTGATGTCCGGTGGATGTGGGCCCTTGCCCCGGCGAGCTGGAGTAAAATGAGCCCCGTGGTGGATATAGGCCTGTATCTACGGCCGCCGAGAGAATATAGGATCAGTGTGGTTTCCTTTTATGCCTGGCAACCTGTGGATCATGCTTGTGGAGTCTGGTGGCTGTGGGGCTTTGCCCTGGCGAGCTGGAGCCAAATGAGCCCTCTGGTGAAGATAGACCCATATCTCCGGTGGCCGTGAGCATATCGGATCGGTGTTGGTTTAGTTGTATTCCTGGCATCCCGTGGATCATGCTTGTGGAGTCTAGTGTCTCTGGGGCTTCGCCCTGACGAGCTGGAGACAAATGAGGCAAATGGTGGATATAGGCCCGTATCTTCAAGAGACAAAGGGACACTTGGTCAGTCTTGGTTTCATAAAGTGGCTGGTTTCTCCTGGAGGACGCTTGTGATGTCTGGTGGAAGTGGGGCCTTGCCCCGGCGAGCTTGAGCAAAATGAGCCCCGTGGTGGAAATAGGCCTGTATCTCCGGCGGCCAAGGGACACCGGGCTAAAGGTTTGTTTCATGGGACGGCTGGCAGCCCGTGGAGGACGCCTGTGAAGTCTGGTGGCTGTGGGGCCTTGCCCCGGTGAGCTGGAGCAAAATGAGCCCCGTGGCGGTGATAGGCCGGTATGTCCGGCAGCCGAGGGAAGCCGGGATAAGAGTTGGTTTCAGGGGATGGCTGGCGCCCCGTGGATCATGGCTGTGGAGTCTGGTGGCTGGGGGGCGTTGGCCCGGCGAGCTGGGGCCAGATGGGCCCTGTGTCGGATATTGGCCTGTATCTCCGGCCGCCCGAGAGAATATAGGATCAGTGTGGGTTTTCTTTTATGCCTGGCAACCTGTGGATCATGCTTGTGGAGTCTGGTGGCTGTGGGGCTTTGCCCTGGCGAGCTGGAGCCAAATGAGCCCTCTGGTGAAGATTGGCCCATATCTCCGGTGGCCGTGAGCATATAGGATCGGTGTTGGTTTAGTTGTATCCCTGGCATCCCGTGGATCATGCTTGTGGAGTCTAGTGTCTCTGGGGCTTCGCCCTGACGAGCTGGAGCCAAATGAGCCAAGTGGTGGATATAGGCCCGTATCTTCAAGAGCCAAAGGGATACGTGGTCAGTCTTGGTTTCATAAAGTGGCTGGTTTCTCCTGGAGGACGCCTGTGACATCTGGTGGCTGTGGGGCCTTGTCCTGGCGAGCTGGAGTAAAAATGAGCCCCGTGACGGATATAGGCCTGTATCTCCGGCAGCCAAAAGAAACTGGGCTCAAGGTTGGTTTCACAGGATGGCTGGCACCCCATGGATCATGGCTGTAGAGTCTGGAGCCTCTGGGGCTATGCCCCAGCTAGTTGGAGCCAAATGAGCCAAGTGTTGGAGACAGGCCTGTTTCTTCGGCGGCCGAGGGACTCCGGGCTTATGGTCAGTTTCCTTGGATGACTGGCAACCCGTGGATGATGCATGCGGAGTCTGGTGGCACTGGGACTTTGCCCTGGCGACCTGGAGCCAAATGAGCCAAGTGGCGGAGATAGGCCTGTATCTCCGGCGGCTGAGGGACGCCGGGATAAGGGGTGGTTTCTCGGGATTGCTGGCAGCCCGTGGATCATGGTTGTGGAGTCTGGAGGCTCTGGGGCTATGCCCCAGGTAGTTGGAGCTAAATGAGCCAAGTGGTGGATCTAGGCCCGTATCTCCGGCAGCCAAGGGGATACGTGGTCAGTCTTGGTTTTATCGGCTGGCTGTTGGCCCGTGGAGGACGCCTGTGATTTCTAGTGGCTGCGGGGCCTTGCCCCGGCGAACTGGAGCAAAATGAGCCCCGTGGCGCAGATAGGCTTGTATCTCCGGCGGCCGAGGGACGCCGGGATAAGGGTTGTTTTTCGGGACTGGCAACCTGTGGCTCATGCTTGTGGAGTCTGGTGGCTTTGGGGCTTTGCCCTGGCGAGCTGGAGCCAACTGAGCCCCGTGGCGGCGATAGGCCCGTATTTCCGGCAGCCACGAGGATATGTGGTCAGTCTTGGTTTCATTGGATGGCTGGTGGCCCCTGGAGGACGCTTGTGATGTCTGGTGGCTGTGGGGCCTTGCCCCGGCGAGCTGGAGCAAAATGATCCCCGTGGCGGTGATAGGCCGGTATGTCCGGCAGCCGAGGGAAGCCGGGATAAGGGTTGGTTTCAGGGGATTGCTGGCGCCCCGTGGATCATGGCTGTGGAGTCTGGAGGCTGTGGGGCTATGCCCCAGGTAGTTGGAGCCAAATGAGCCACGTGGTGGAGATAGGCCCGTTTCTTCGGCGGCCGAGGGATGCCGGGGCTTCGGGTCAGTTTCCTTGAATGATTGGCAAACCGTGGATCATGCTTCTGGAGTCTGGTGGCTGTGGGGCTTTGCCCCGACGAGCTGGGGCCAAATGAGCCCGGTGTCGGATATAGGCCTGTATCTCCGGCCGCCGAGAAAATATAGGATCAGTGTGGGTTTCCTTGTATGCCTGGCAACCTGTGGATCATGCTTGTGGAGTCTGGTGGCTGTGGGCCTTTGCCCTGGCGAGCTGGAGCCAAATGAGCCCCCTGGTGGAGATAGGCCCATATCTCCGGCGGCCGTGAGCATATAGGATCGGTGTTGGTTTAGTTGTCTCCTGGCATCCCGTGGATCATGCTTGTGGAGTCTAGTGTCTCAACAGCTTTACCCGAACGTTCCTCCCGGAAATCGAAACAGACATCTCGGCATAACTTTCCGAGCCCAACGCGATGGCGACGAAAGTTTCGTCACGAAATTTTTTTTACGCAAAAATCCGAAGTTTTCACCAAATGTGGTTGAGTCGCAGGGATGGAAGTGGGCACAGTCCCGAACAAGCGGCCGGGCCAAATGACGACCACGCGGCCTCGAGACTAAGGCCGTGGAATGAAACGAGCCCAAGCTCAATCCCGCTGGGGCACGGCACCGGTTTTCCGACGTTGCTTATTGCGTCCTCAAAGGAAATCGATCGTTTTCTTTCAATAATTCCTTCGAACAAACCTATCCAGGCTCTGCTCCAGCCCCTGAGTATTTTGACATCTCATTTGCGCACTCCAGGCCAGACAGTGTTTATTTATCTGCAGTTCAGATATATAATAGATATATAAAAATCAGAGTATTTTGAGACAGAGTTCGTGTCCATGAGAAATAACTCTGAACTTTTCAAAACTCTGTACCACATCAATGTAAAATATACACAAACTGTATTTGTTGTGTGTAATGCATGCAGTCTGTGTGTCCACCACAGGAGGGTTCGAGTGGCCAGATTTCTGAAAATACAGCATTTAATTCAGTATAAAGAATAATACAGTAGGGAATATTTATCTTTATTGCAGATATATAAATTAAAATATTTGGAAACAACATTTGTCTCAGTGTATAGGAACTCTGTGTGACGCCTCATCTTTATAGCCTGGTGATGACTGAGTGGAAGCAGGTGTGTGCTCCGGACTCCGCTCGCGAGTGTCAGCCACTCCCCTCAACAGCGCCTACACTGCACAGTTAAAAGCTGTGACAATTTCAGAGCCACTCCCAACACAGACCATAACATTTTGGGATTTTCAGTAGGCCGTACCACACTAATGTAAAAAATACACAAACTTTATGAATTGTGTTTTATATGTGCAACCTGTGTGTCAACCAAAAAAAGGAGCATGTAAACAGATTTCTGAAAATACAGCACGTAATACAGTATATACAAGAACATAGCATGTAATACAGTATATAAACAATACATTTTGTGATATTAATCTTGATTACAGATATATGATATAGAGTATTTGGAGACAAAGTTGGTCTAAGTGTGTTAGAACTTTGGCTTCCCAGCAGACTGTACCACATTAAAGAAGAAGAAAAAAAATACACAAATTGTATTTATTGTGTGTCATGGATGCAATCTGTCTGTCAAATACAAGAGGGAGACTTATGACCATCTTTCTGAAAATAAAGCATGCAATACATTACAGGAAATATAACATTACAACATTTAATATTTATTTGCATTTCAGATAATATACAAGAATGCATGTAATGTCTATCTGTATTCCAAAAAATATTACATATAGTTTTCTTCTACATACTGTATTACATGCTTTAATACAGTATGTAATACAGTGTATGGAAGAATAGAGGATGCACTATGGATCGATATATATATGAGAGAGAGAGAGAATTTTCTGAGTAGATCCTTCCATAAGAGAGTGCTCAATACTTTTTTGTAGAGCAAATATAAGTAAAAATAAAAGGACAGGACAAAGACTTTCTATTGAAACTTCATTTTTCACAACAGATCTGTTTCGAGGGAAACCATCCTCTCTCTTCAGGTGATTACAGAAGAATATCTCATCTCATCTCATCTCATCTTCTTCCGCTTAGTCCGGGGTCGGGTCGCGGGGGCAGCAACCTTAGCAAAGAGGTCCAGACATCCCTCTCCCGAGCCACTTCCTCCAACTCTCCCGGGGGGACACCAAGGCGGTCCCAGACAAGCCGAGAGACATAGTCCCTCCAGCGTGTTCTAGGTCGACCCTGGGGTCTCTTCCCGGTTGGACATGCCCGAAACACCACACCAGGGAGGCGTCCGGGGGGCATTCTAACCAGATGCCCGAGCCACCTCAACTGGCCCCTCTCAATGCGGAGGAGCAGCGGATCTACTCCGAGCTCTCCCGGATGGCGGAGCTTCTCACCCTATCTCTAAGGGAGAACCCGCCACCCGGCGAAGAAAGCTCATTTCAGCCGCTTGTATCCGTGATCTTGTTCTTTCGGTCATTACCCAAAGCTCGTGACCATAGGTGAGGGTTGGAACGTAGATCGACTGGTAAATTGAGAGCTTCGCCTTGCGGCTCAGCTCCTTTTTCACCACGACGGACCGGTACAGGCACCGCTTAACAGCAGAGGCTGCAGCGATCCGTCTGTCGATCTCTCGCTCCATCCTTCCCTCACTCGTAAACAAGACCCCAAGATACTTAAACTCCTCCACTTGGGGCAGGACCTCATCCCCGACCCAGAGGGTGCATTCCACCATTGTCCGACTGAGAACCATGGCCTCGGACTTGGAGGTACTGATCTTCATCCCGGCTGCTTCGCACTCAGCTGCGAATCGCTCCAATGAGAGCTGGAGGGCCCGACTTGATGAAGCCAAAAGGACAACATCATCCGCAAAAAGCAGAGATGATATCCGATGGCCACCGAACCAGAACCCCTCATCGCCTCGACTGCGCCTAGAAATTCTGTCCATAAAAATTATTTTTATGCCTTGGCGGACTCCAACTCCCACCGGAAACGAATCCGAGCTGCTGTTACCAATACGGACCAAACTCTGGCTCCGGTGATACAGCGACCGAATAGCTCGTAGCAACGGATCCGGAACGCCGTACTCTCGGAGCACGCCCCACAAGATCTTTCGAGGGACACGGTCGAAAGCCTTCGCCAAATCCACAAAGCACATGTGGACAGATTGGGCAAACTCCCATGCCCCTCCAGAATCCTGTGGAGCGTATAGAGTTGGTCAAGAGTGCTGCGGCCAGGACGAAAACCACATTGTTCCTCCTGAATCCAAGGTTCGACTATCGGTCGGATCCTCCTCTCTAGTACCCCTGCATAGACTTTACCAGGTAGGCTGAGGAGTGTAATTCCCCGATAATTGGAACACACCCTCCGGTCCCCCTTCTTAAAAATTGGGACCACCACCCCAGTTTGCCAATCCAGAGGTACAGCCCCCGATGACCACGCGATGTTGCAGAGACGTGTCAACCAAGACAGTCCTACAACATCCAGAGTCCTGAGGTATTCCGGGCGGATCTCGCCCAACCCCGGAGCTCGACCACCGAGGAGCTTTTTGACAACCTCAGTGACCTCCACTCCAGTGATGGGCGGACCCTCACCCGAACCCCCAGGGTCTTCCTCTTCCACGGAGGGCGTGTTGGTGGGATTGAGAAGGTCCTCAAAGTATTCCCTCCACCTCTCAACAACATCCCCAGTCAAGGTAAGCAGCTCCCCACCTCCACCGTAAACAGTGTTTGTGAAGAACTGCTTCCCCCTCCCGAGGCGCCGGACGGTGGCCCAGCACCTTTTGCGGCCAGCCGATAATCACTCTCCAGGCCCTCACCGAACTCCTCCCACGCCCGAGATTTTGCATCTGCGACAGCCTCGGCTGCAGCACGTTTGGCCTGCCGGTACCCGTTTGCTGCCTCAGGAGTCCCACAGGCTAATAAAACCCGATAGGCCTCCTTCTTCAGCTGGACGGCCCCCTTCACCGCAGGTGTCCACCACCGGGTTCGGCGATTACCGCCACGACAAGCACCGACGACCTTACGGCCACAGCTATGGGCTGCCGCCTCAGCAATGGAGGCACGAAACATGGCCCATTCAGATTCCATGTCCCCCGCCTCCTCCGGAACGTGGTTGTAGCTCTGCCGGAGGTGGAAGTTAAAGGCCTCTCGGACAGGGGGCTCCGCCAAACGTTCCCAGCAGACCCTGATTACACGCTTGGGCCTGCCAGGTCTGGAAGGCAACCTCCCACACCACCGAAGCCAACTCACCACCAGGTAGTGATCGGTAGACAGCTCAGCTCCTCTCTTCACCCGAGTGTCCAGAACATATGGTCGCAAGTCCGATGACACGACTACAAAGTCAATCATCGAACTGCGACCTAGGGTGTCCTGGTGCCAAGTGCACTTATGGACACCCTTATGTTCGAACATGGTGTTCGTGATAGACAAACTATGACGAGCACAGAAGTCCAACAACGACACACCATTCGGATTCAGACTGGAGAGGCCGTACCTACCGATCACACCCTTCCAGGTCACACTATCGCTGCCCACATGGGCGTTGAAGTCTCCCAAGACAACGAGCGAGTCTCCCGAGGGAGCGTTCTCCAACACCCCCCCCCAAAGACTCCAAAAAGGGTGGGTACTCTGAACTGTCATTTGGTGCATAAGCACAAATAACAGTCAGGACCCGTCCCCCCACCCGAAGACGGAGGGAAGCTACCCTTTCGTCAACCGGGGAGAACCCCAACATTTGGGCACCGAGACGGGGGGCAACAAGAATACCCACACCGGTTCGCCGCCTCTCCCCACGAGCAACTCCAGAATAGAAGAAGGTCCAGCCTCTTTCGAGATGGATGGTTCCAGAGCCCAAGCTATGCGTTGAGGTGAGCCCGACTATATCTAGTCGGTATCTCTCCGCCTCACGCACCAAATCAGGCTCCTTTCCCGCCAGAGAGGTGACATTCCATGTCCCGAAGGTCAGAGTAAGCAGCCGAGGATCAGTCCGACAGAACCCATGCCTTCGGCTGCCACCCAACTCACACTGCACCCGACCCCTAAAACTCCTCCCACGGGTGGTGGGTCCATGGGAGGGCGGGCCCATGTCTCCTTTTCGGCTGGGCCCGGCCAGGCTCCATGGGCATAAGCCCGACCACCAGGCGCCGCCGAGCCCCTCCCCTGGGCCTGGAACGTCAGAACGATGTGTCCCGGCCTCACTGACGACCTCTAGCAAGTCGACGACACGAGGAAAACCGCCATCATTAGCCGTGAGCTGGCCAAGCGGAACATCGCCATCGCCGCCCTCCAGGAGACATGCCTTGCTTCAAGTGGCAGTCTCAAGGAGAAGGACTACATGTTCTTCTGGCAAGGTCTGGAGGCAGACGAGCGACGACTCTATGGGGTTGGTTTCGCAGTTCGCAACTCCCTGCTGTCGTCAATTGAACCTCCTTCTCAGGGAACCGAGCGCATCCTCTCACTCCGACTCACCACCTCCTCGGGACCTACACACATTTTCTGCGCCTACGCCCCAACACTCTGCTCCACAACTGAGGCAAAAGATGCATTCTACGAGGAGCTTGAGGCAAGGATCAGAGAGATACCAGTGAAGGAAAACCTGTTCCTGCTCGGAGACTTCAATGCCCGGGTGGGAGCAGACTGCACCGCCTGGCCACGCTGCATTGGACACTTTGGCATTGGCAAGCTCAACGAGAATGGACAACGGCTACTTGAGCTCTGCTCCTTCCATGACCTCGCCATTACCAACACCTTCTATGCCACCAAGCCCCACCACAGAGTTTCATGGAGACATCCCAGGTCGAAGCACTGGCACCAGCTGGACTTCGTCATCACCAGGAGACCCATGCTGAACCACGTGCTCTGCACACGTAGTTATCATAGTGCAGACTGCGACACTGACCATTCCCTGGTCGGAAGCATGGTGCGCCTACGACCCATACAGATCCACCGCTCCAAACATAGGGGCCAGCCTCGCATCGACACTGCCAGAACTTCAAAGTCCGAGCTGCGCAAATGCTTTGCTGAGGCCATCGACAACGCCCTGGAAGACTGCCCCACAGACAACGCCACAGCACGCTGGGACTTCATCCGCGATGCCGTATACCAGGCCGCCTCAGACACCTTCGGGAAGAGAGTCAGGAAAACGAGGACTGGTTCGAGGCTGGGATTGAAGATATGGAGCCTGCCATAGCCGCCAAGGGTGTTGCGCTCCTTGAGTACAAGAGGAAGCCATGCGAGAAATCACTGGCCACCTACACAGAAGCGCGCAACAATGCCAAGAGGGTCGCCGCAGGTGCGCCAACGACTACTGGCTGAAGCTTTCCAGCGATATTCAGACCTCTGCGGACTGTGGAAACACCCGTGCCATGTATGAGGGGATGAAAAAAGCTTTCGGACCAAGTGCCACCAAGATCGCACCCCTCAAATCCACCTCTGGCGACATCATCAAGGACCGTGGGGAGCAGATGGAGAGATGGGCCGAGCACTATTCAGAGCTATACTCCAGAGAGAATGTTGTCACTGACACAGCCATGGAGAACACCATCCCACTGCCCACCATGGAAGAACTCGACTCGCCACCTACCATCGAAGAGCTCAGCAAGGCCATTAACTCGCTGTCCAGCGGGAAAGCACCAGGCAGCGACGGAATCCCTCCACAGGTGGTGAAGGCTGCAAAAGAGAGCTCCCTCCTTGGGCATCTCCATGAGCTTTTGCTTCAGTGCTGGGAAGAAGGAACGATACCCCAAGACATGCGAGATGCGAAGATCATCACGCTCTACAAGAACAAGGGCGACCGCAGCGATTGCAACAACTATCGCGATCTCTCCTCAGCATTGTAGGGAAAGCCTTTGCAAGGGTAGTCCTCAACCGCCTGCAAGTACTTGCAGACCGTGTGTATCCCGAGTCGCAGTGCGGGTTCCGGGCAAAGCGATCAACCATTGACATGGTGTTCTCCCTTCGGCAGCTGCAGGAAAAGTGCCGTGAGCAGCGACGTCCTTTGTTCCTCGCCTTCATCGATCTGACCAAGGCATTCGACTTGGTCAGTCGGTCTGGCCTCTTCACCCTCCTACATAAGATTGGATGTCCCACCAAGCTCCTGAAGATAGTCGAGTCATTCCACGACAACACGACTGGCACAGTTCAGTATAACGGAACATCATCAGACCCCTTTCCAATCAAGAGCGGCGTGAAACAGGGGTGTGTCCTGGCCCCGACACTTTTCGGCATATTTTTCTCTTTGCTCCTGCGCTACGCATTCAGAGAGTCCGAAGATGGCATCTTCCTCCACACACGGAGTGATGGGAACCTCTTTAATCTCGCCCGCCTCAGGGCAAAGACCAAGGTGCGCAAGGTCCTCATCCGGGATATGCTCTTTGCTGACGACGCTGCCCTCACTGCTCACTCTGAAGCCGCCCTTCAGCGACTCATCAGGGTGTAATCGCCGATGTTGATTGTGGGAGTTGTGCTGACATCCTGACCCATGATGTTGGTTTTCTTGAGGCTGATGTCAGCACAACTCCCACAATCAACATCGGCGATTACACCCTGGAAGTGGTGGACAAGTTCACTTACCTTGGCTCCATCATCTCCAGCAACCTATCCCTGGATACTGAGCTAAACGTAAGGATAGGCAAAGCAGCAACATCCATGGCCCGCCTAGCTTAAGCGTGTGTGGAACAACCCCAGGCTGACCCTAAACACGAAGATGAAGGTGTACCAAGCATGCGTGTTGAGCACGCTTCTATACGGCAGTGAGGCCTGGACCCTATACATGCACCAGGAGCGAAGACTAAACGCCTTTCACCTGCGCAACCTCAGACGACTCCTCGGCATTACCTGGCAGGATCGTGTCTCCAACTCGCGCCTTGGCCCAGGCAGGCATGTCAAGTATGTTCGCCATCCTCTCCCAGAAGCGCCTGCGCTGGCTCGGACACATATGCAGGATGGATGAATTCCGCATTCCAAAGGACATCCTCTATGGCGAGCTCGCCTCAGGAACACGACCAACTGGACGACCCGCCTGCGCTACAAGGATGTCTGCAAGAGGGACCTGAAGTCATGCAGCATCAACCCAGTAGATCTCGAGGCAGCGAGCTCCAACCGCTCTAGCTGGCGTGGAAAGGTAAAATCCGGTGTGCAGCAGGCCGAGGAGAAGAGAGAGATCCAGCATGAGGAGAAGAAGAATCGCAAACAGCAGAGAATTCTGTCTGCCATAGCCTGCCCCACGATCCCTACTGCAGAATACACTTGCAGCAAGTGTGGTAGGAGCTGCATCTCCCGCATTGGCTTATTCAGCCACAGCCGGCGCTGCAGCCTCACAGCTAATTGATAGACCTGCCTAGATGCAGACTCCATTGTCTCTAGAGACAGACGGGTGCCAATAATAGAAGATGCAGAGGATAGGGTGAGATGGAGGCAGATCATTTGCTGTGGCGACCCCTGAAGGGAACAGCCGAAAGGAAAAGAAGAAGATATAGTATAATACTGGAAAATAAAAAGTTACATGGAAGTCACTTATTAAATTATGGAACTGGAAATGAAGACACATCCTCTTCTCTGGCTTTATCATCTTTTTTTTTTTTTTTTTTGGTAGATATTTAAAGATGGGCTTGACTGAACATTCAGAGGCAGACTGTTCCAGTCTTTTATACACTGGATATATTGTTGCTGTTGATGCATATTCCATATGACACATATGTAATCTGTAAGAGGGCTATTAAGTTACATTTTCTTATCAGAATCTTTTTTTTTTCTAAAAATTACTCAAGTAATCTTATTTCATTTTAATCTTACCTCTTCTGAGCTTGTTCAGCCAACATGAAATTAAGTGCGGAAGGCGAAAAAAAAATCCTTGACACAGACACAATGTTCCTGTTGAAGATAAATGTGGAAAGTGGAAGGGACAAACACAGTATTTTGCTCATATCCCCAACCCCCTCCTCTAATATTCAAATTGGTTAATTTACATGAACCTCCACCACATGCAGTGAAGGACATGGCTATCTTGATGACCTCTTTGCTGCACTGTGGGGGGTGGTGCCGCCTTAGCAATAGGCCACTACTATATTGGCCTGATGGCTGGGTGTTTTGGGGTGCTGTACTTTACAGACAAAAGAAAGTTGATCCACTCTTCTTCTATACTGAGAAGTGTTCCTGGACATTGCCATTACATCAAATTGAACATCTCTCAGAATTCCCATAGCTTACTGCTTTAACCAAGGTCTCAAAGAAATATAAAAATTAAATGAATTCATCATTCATTCATTTTATTTTCAAAAATACTCCGTTTTCTTTTAAATTTGATTTTGTGTTTGAAATGTATCAAAACAAGAAATCCGGTCTGATAAGGGGTCGAAGCTGACAAAAGATTAAGAGTTCTGAATTATGTTCGACTGTAATGATGTTTCAACAAGTTGAGAGCAGGTTCCCCGACTTTGTTATCGATTATCTAGTGTCTGACCCTAGGTCACCCCTTTCCTGTCGATAGATTGAGGCATGTTAAGGGATACAAATAATACAAATAATAATACGAACAACAACAATAATTGTTGTAATAATACTGTTTATTGAACATGATCAGATATGAGATACTAATAAAGTATATATTGATGTTAAAATATTTTGAGCATGTGCAACCCCCCACCCACCCACCCACCAACACACCCACCCACACACCCACCCACACACTGTACAGGAAACTTGTCTGGGCATAACACACATCATGCATTAATTGTGCACAATGAATACAATCAGTCTCTCAACCATTTCTCTCTTTCAGCTAACGGTCAAGCCACTCCAGGTCAAGTCCTTCTCCCTTAAATGACTTTCTATTGACCCCATAGTCAAAAAGCAGCTCACCGTCTACAGGAATGTCTTTTATGGCTCTGAACAAGATTACATCTTTGTCCTCACCGTTGTCTTTGAGCACACAGTGCAGTGGCTTTAAATTAGCTCTTTTCGAGGAATGGTTGATCCTCCGTCCAAATGTGTCTTTACCTGGGTGACACTCGCACGAGGAAGACTCGGCATCGACACAGAGATCCTTCTGCCCAGATTTAAAGAAAAAAAGGTAGGCTGGCTGGATGTTGGGGTCATTCATTTTCGCACGACCCTCAGCAGCGGTGATCACCTTTCCGTGGTAATCACACACGATGTCGCCTTTAGAAAATGGTTTGGCTGCGACTACACCTGGAAACAAAAGAACATGACATTTTCAGTTTGAGTGTAAAAAAAAAAAAAAAAACCCTCAAAAGTTGATCGTTACAATTGGGCAAAGTTTGAATCTTTCTCCACTTTGACATTCAGAGCAGGGTGCAGAAACTGAAAAGAAAAATTAAAGGTTTCTTACCCAGCCCCCTTTTAGAATCCTTAATCACCAGTCCTGTCCATTTCTGGTGAGACACACACCGAATGATATCCGGGTGCGTCTCGATGGTGGACTTGTGGGCTGCCGTCCACATCTTCACGATGTCCTCAGCACTCGGACAGTTGGCCATCCACTCCTCCTTTTCCATTAACCTGTGAACTTTCCCCACCGTTGGCTTCCTGGCACTGAAGTGTGCTGAAAAAGAGAACAGAATAATTTTGTCACGGCAGTTGTTTGCCTCAGTAAATAAGTTGCATAGTTTGAGATTATTAATGCTTATCCGTATCATAGTGTTTTGGGCTTAGGAGTACTGTACTTACATAGCAGATACCGCTGCCTCTCTGCATACTGACAAGCTCGCCACTCGTCACAATGCACACGGCCCTCGCAAAATCCCGCCTGCACCCTGGCCTTTTTGGACGGAGGCTGGCCATGTTTGGTCACTGGGAAGCTCTTGGTGAAATCAGAAAAGTTTCTGTCCACATGCTTGCGGGCTTGATCGGGGTCGCCGTCCGAGGACTCGTTTGGTGAGGAGAAGCTGTAAAATTAGAGAAAGTTAAAAGGGTTAAAATAGTACAACTTGGTAAGTATACATGAAATATGATTGCGATGCATGGTTGCCTTGTGAAATAAGATAATGAGGAGACCTACCGTCCCAGGGTGTCCAACAGTGTAGCCGTTTGGACAATGGATTCATCCACCCGCATTCTGTAATGCTGTTCGGCCACAGCAGTAGAATGGGCCAGATAGTGGCTAACGTTCTGCTTCTGCGTCTCTGTGAAGAGCAACGCTGCCTCAGTCTCCACCGCCTTCGCACCTCCTGACTGTTGGCCGGTTTGACGTGGTAGCTGCAAGAAGACAAAGTGACAAGAAATGTTATTAGCGATATGACTGTGTTTGATGCACCGTTAAAAAAAAAAAAATCGTCTGCTTGGCCTTGTTGTTTTTGTTTCTGGCCACTTGCTACAGTGTTTACTGACAGTGGCTCAGGAGATCGTGCACAGACGCCGACCGGGGAGACAAGGCCTCGGCTTTGCCCAAAATGGACCTGCGGGAATTCACTCCGGAGCAGCTGCGAGAGTACGACGGCGAACAGAACCCATGCATTCCCAAGGCCGTCAACATGAAAGTCTTTGACGTGACAAGGGGCAAAAAGTTTTACTGAACAAGTTTTCAAGGTAAGTCTTACAATTCTTTTTCCTCATCACTTTCTAAAATCAGTTTTTTTCCAGTACATGTTGCATTCTTTTCCATATTTCAAGCCGACATGAAAGTCAAATTTAAATTAAATGAGTAAAATGTTCGACTGAAATACATAAATACATCATGTACTTCAACAAATCTTTTTTTTTTTTTTCCTGTCTTCATTCAATTTTATTTTTTCCAGTCTAGTGGTGTAATATAAAACATTTATACATCAGCACATGGATTCATGTGGGTACTCACGTTTCGTGAAACCGGACAATGTCATTGGTGACACTATGAACGGGCTCCCCAGTCGAAGAAATGAAACAATTGTCAGTTTCGCTTCTGAGGTATCCCGGACGAATGTGTTCGTAGTATGCTTGAAACCACTTGGGGAACAAAAGAGACAATTTCTTGAATGTAAAATAGTGTAAGCAGTTGAAAAATCGCTTTCACAATGAGACATAAGTGGCGAGCATATTTAGCTGTTAAAGAACTTATAGCTTCCTCCTCCTGGGTCAGGGCAAATGTGGCCACCTGCATAGTTGCCGTCTTATGTTGGCTGACGCCGATCACCACCCTTGCGTTTTTGTGTTTTCTGTTCACCCACTCTTTTGTCTGGAAAAGAATGGAAGTGGAGGGAAATGTATGAATGAATTATTTTTCAAAAAGACATTTCAACACGTGAAAAAAAACCCCAAGATAAAATAGCACGAGCTAAAAAACAAATTTCCTCAGGCTATTAAAATAGATGCACTCACCGTCATGCCTTTCACAGCTCCGGGGCGTTGAAAATGTTTCAACACCAGGAGAGCTTCGCAGTAGTAGCGATAGGTGAACTTCTCTGACTCGGAGACCTCAAGGTTGGTGATGAATTTCCCAAATGTAAGGAGCATGTCGTGTTTGGCCACCCTCAGAATCTTCTGGCAGTCTCTGACACTCCGTGTTCCTTCCATCAGCCGTTCATATCTAGATTTGATTTTATTAAAAAAATAAATTAATTAATTTAAAAAAAAAACACATTTACGATTGTAGTCATAAACAGAAAAAGGGAAAAACGCATAGAAAAGGCAAAGATTTGCCTCGTTTTGCAGACGTCCTTCGAATAAGACTTCGAGACGGGCTTTTTCATCATCTGTAGAAATTCCTTGAAGGCCTGGAGGTTGTCACGGAGGTCTTTGTCTGCCATCGTCAGGTCCAGCCTACTTTTCAAGTAGTCGACAAACCTGATCATACTCTTTAAATAGTTTGATACTGTGGCTGCACTCATTTCTGTGCGGCGGAGGCTGCTGAGGTACTCCCGTGATTGTTGGCTCTTACTTAAGAAGTCCATTCTCAGTTCATCCCCGGTCGGCTGCAGGTACCGCAGGAAACGTGACACATTGTCGACCTTTGAAAAAGGATAACGAGAAAGAAATATTAATATTAGCATCACACCAAATAACAGGACGTGTGTGACTGGTTCTGAAAACCATTCATGATGACATATCACCTGCTGTTGGCAATTGTGGACACCCAGGGTCTCACGTAGATACTTTTTAAAGTCCAAGAGGAGCACAGTGTCATCGCTGAATTTATCATATAGACCAGCCTCCTTCATCTTCATGCGTACAGAGGTGGTTGGGATGGGAAGTGTCCTGTAAAACAATGAGTATGAGAGAGAGAGAGACAGACAGACAGACAGACAGACAGACACAGAGAGACAGAGATTAAAAATTACATTATAATAAATGCTTTGGGGCAGTGGTGGCCTGCTGGTAAAGGTGCTGGATCACTGAGACTAAGGTTAGAGGTTCAAGCCCCATTCTCCAAGGTTGTCACTGTTCCCCCGGTGCTCCTAACTGGCTTGTGAAAGGCCAGCAACTTGGAAATATCACCGACACGCACTTACTTTTTCCAGGAAGGATCTCTGAGCCCAACGTCCTGATTCAAGGAGGAAGGAGAGTCACTGGGCTGGGACCCCTGTGGGTCCACAGAAGCAGAGCTGGAGGTGGCAGCAATAGTATGCGTGGCACTGGCGGCACCAGCCTCGGTTGCAGCAACAGAGGTGTTACTGGTGGTGTCAGGCTCAGGGTCAGTCAGGAGCATATCTGACTCAAGGGGCCCATTGAGAATGAAAAAGCCACGCTGTACGAGCTCCTTCAGAAAGGCAATGCGGCCGGGCCGGTGGGGTATGGCATTCACCAGATCCTTGTAATCCCAGGTCCGGCCGTACCTGACCCATCGCTTGGTTGATGCCTTAGCTTTGCTCACCTCCATTGCGATTTCTTCTGGTGTGCTGCCTTTCATACACCCTCAACAGATGGACCGAAATTCTGTCCTGGGGCATGTAGCACCTTAAGCAGTGAACGTAGTTGCGCTCAGGGATCCTAAAAGAGAACGATAACAACATGATCAGGTCATGGGTTCAAACCCATTAAACAAATGTATGTATTAAAGGACTAGATAGAAACAAGTATGGATACAGTACTAGATAAAATAAAATTAGGTAACAACTAGTTATAAGCCTGACAGCTTTATTTTTACAATTTGGTAACTTATTTTTTACTGACACTTATGTTATATGTACTTGGGCTATTAAGTTACATTTTCTGATCAGAATCCATTACTTTTCTGAAGCTTCCTCAAGTAATCTCATTTAATATTTGTCTCACCTCTTCTCAGCTTCTCCAGCCATCATGGAATGAAGTGCAAAAGAGTAAAAACTCCAAGTGACCTTAACACAGAAATGTTCCAGGTAAAGATAAAACGGGGAGTGGACAAACACAGAATTTATTTTTTCTCTGTTATGAGGATTGGCTCAACCCCCGAATGACACACCCAAACCCCTCATTTACATGCACCTACACCCCATGTGGTAAGTGACATGGCTCCTCTTTGATGTCAGGTTTGCTGCACTGTGTGTGTGTGTGTGTGTGTGTGTGTGTGTGTGTGTGTGTGTATCTGGGGTTGGGGGTGGGGGCTTACTTACCATTAGGCCCCGATGGCCCTGGATGGCTGAGTGTGTGTAACTGTATAATATATATAAATATATAAGATAATAAAATCATTTATATAATAAATATAATAAAAATAATATGTATGTATGTATATATATATATATATATATATATATATATATATATATATATATATATATATATATATAAGATATGTGAGTTTATACAACCACTATACGCAGTGATAATTTCAAGTTATTATTTTATAAGCACTTGTTTGTGTAGCTCTATCTGGGGATAGAAAACGCACATTATCTATTATGAGGTGATAAGAGTTGGTTTCAGGCGATGCCCCAGCGAGTTGGAGCTAAATGAGCCAAGTGGTTGAGATAGGCCTGTTTCTCCGGTGGCCAAGGGACACCGGGCTAAAGGTTGGTTTCACGGGACGGCTGGCAGCCCGTGGATCATGGCTGTGGAGTCTGGTGGCTCTGGGGCTATGCCCCAGCCAGTGGAGCCAAATGAGCCAAGTGGTTGATATAGGCCCGTATCTCCGGCAGCCAAGGGGATACGTGGTCACTCTTGGTTTCATTAAATGGCTGGTTGCCCCTGTCTGGTGCCTCTGGGGCCTTGCCCCGGCGAGCTGGAGCAAAATGTATGTTCGGCAGCCGAGGGAAGCCGGGATAAGGGTTGGTTTCAGGGGATGGCTGGCACCCCGTGGATCATGGCTGTGGAGTCTGGAGGCTGTGGGGCATTGCCCCAGGTAGTTGGAGCCAAATGAGCCACGTGGTGGAGATAGGCCCGTTTCTTCGGCGGCCGAGGGATGCCGGGCTTAGGGTTAGTTTCCTTGGATGACTGGCAACCTGTGGCTCATGCTTGTGGAGTCTGGTGGCTTTGGGGCTTTGCCCTGGCGAGCTGGAGCCAACTGAGCCCCGTGGCGGCGATAGGCCCGTATTTCCGGCAGCCAAGAGGATATGTGGTCAGTCTTGGTTTCATTGGATGGCTGGTGGCCCCTGGAGGACGCTTATGATGTCTCGTGGATGTGGGGCCTTGCCCCGGCGAGCTGGAGCAAAATGAGCCCCGTGTCGGATATAGGCCTGTATCTCCGGCCGCCGAGAGAATATAGGATCAGTGTGGGGTTCCTTGTATGCCTGGTAACCTGTGGATCATGCTTGTGGAGTCTGGTGGCTGTGGGGCTTTGCCCTGGCGAGCTGGAGCCAAATGAGCCCTCTGGTGAAGATAGGCCCATATCTCCTGTGGCCGTGAGCATATCGGATCGGTGTTGGTTTAGTTGTATCCCTGGCATCCCGTGGATCATGCTTGTGGAGTCTAGTGTCTCTGGGGCTTCGCCCTGACGAGCTGGAGCCAAATGAGCCAAGTGGTGGATATAGGCCCGTATCTTCAAGAGCCAAAGGGATACGTGGTCAGTCTTGGTTTCATAAAGTGGCTGGTTTCTCCTGGAGGACGCCTGTGACATCTGGTGGCTGTGGGGCCTTGTCCTGGCGAGCTGGAGTAAAAATGAGCCCCGTGACGGATATAGGCCTGTATCTCCGGCAGCCAAAAGAAACTGGGCTCAAGGTTGGGTTCACAGGATGGCTGGCACCCCATGGATCATGGCTGTAGAGTCTGGAGCCTCTGGGGCTATGCCCCAGCTAGTTGGAGCCAAATGAGCCAAGTGTTGGAGACAGGCCTGTTTCTTCGGCGGCCGAGGGACTCCGGGCTTATGGTCAGTTTCCTTGGATGACTGGCAACCCGTGGATGATGCATGCGGAGTCTGGTGGCACTGGGACTTTGCCCTGGCGAGCTGGAGTCAAATGAGTTCAGTGGTGGATATAGGCTGTTTCTTCCGCGGCCGAGGTACGCTGGGCTTAGGGTCAGATTCGTTGGCTGACTGGCAACCTGTGGATCATGCTTGTGGAGTCTGGTGGCTGTGGGGCTTTGCCCCGGCGAGCTGCAGCCAAATGAGCCCCGTGGCGGAGATAGGCCTGTATCTCCGGCGGCTGAGGGACGCCGGGATAAGGGTGGTTTCTCGGGATTGCTGGCAGCCCGTTGATCATGGTTGTGGAGTCTGGAGGCTCTGGGGCTATGCCCCAGCTAGTTGGAGCCAAATGAGCCAAGTGGTGGATCTAGGCCCGTATCTGCGGCAGCCAAGGGATTACGTGGTCAATCTCGGTTTCATTGGATGCCTGGTGGCCCCTGGAGGACGCCTGTGAAGTCTGGTGGCTGTGCGGCCTTGGCCCGGCGAGCTGGAACAAAATGAGCCCTTTGGTGGACATAGGCCTGTATCTCCGGCGGCCGAGGGACGTCGGGCTACGGGTTGTTTTCACAGGATGGCTGGCAGCCCGTGGATCATGTCTGTGGAGTCTGATGGCTCTGGGGCGATGCCCCAGCGAGTTGGAGCTAAATAAGCCAAGTGGTGGATATAGGCCCGTTTCTTCGGTGGCTGAGGAACGCCGGGCTTAGGGTTAGTTTCCTTGGATGACTGGCAACCTGTGGCTCATGCTTGTGGAGTCTGGTGGCTTTGGGGCTTTGCCCTGGCGAGCTGGAGCCAACTGAGCCCCGTGGCGGCGATAGGCCCGTATTTCCGGCAGCCAAGAGGATATGTGGTCAGTCTTGGTTTCATTGGATGGCTGGTGGCCCCTGGAGGACGCTTGTGATGTCTGGTGGATGTGGGGCCTTGCCCCGGCGAGCTGGAGCAAAATGAGCCCCGTGGTGGATATAGGCCTGTATCTCCGGCGGCCAAGGGACACCGGGCTAAAGGTTTGTTTCACGGGACGGCTGGCAGCCCGTGGATCATGGCTGTGGAGTCTGGTGGCTCTGGGGCTTTGCCCCAGCCAGTTGGAGCCAAATGAGCCCCGTGTGGAGATAGGCCCATATCTCCGGTGGCCGAGAGCATATAGGATCAATGTTGGTTTCATTGTATTCCTGGCAACCCGTGGATCGTGCGTGTGGAGTCTGGTGGCGCTGGGACTTTGCCCTGGCGAGCTGCAGCCAAATGAGCCAAGTGGTGGATATAGGCCCGTATCTCCGTCAGCCAAGGAGATACAAAATGAGCCCCGTGGTGGATATAGGCCTGTTTCTCCGGTGGCCAAGGGACACCGGGCTAAAGGTTGGTTTCACGGGACGGCTGGCAGCCCGTGGATCATGGCTGTGGAGTCTGGTGGCTCTGGGGCTATGCCCCAGCCAGTGGAGCCAAATGAGCCAAGTGGTTGATATCGGCCCGTATCTCCGGCAGCCAAGGGGATACGTGGTCACTCTTGGTTTCATTAAATGGCTGGTTGCCCCTGTCTGGTGCCTCTGGGGCCTTGCCCCGGCGAGCTGGAGCAAAATGTATGTTCGGCAGCCGAGGGAAGCCGGGATAAGGGTTGGTTTCAGGGGATGGCTGGCACCCCGTGGATCATGGCTGTGGAGTCTGGAGGCTGTGGGGCATTGCCCCAGGTAGTTGGAGCCAAATGAGCCACGTGGTGGAGACATGCCCGTTTCTTCGGCGGCCGAGAGATGCCGGGCTTAGGGTCAGTTTCCTTGGATGACTGTCAAACCATGGATCATGCTTCTGGGCTCTGGTGGCTGTGGGGCTTTGCCCCGACGAGCTGGGGCCAAATGAGCCCTGTGTCGGATATAGGCCTGTAATATGTAGGCCTACCCGTGGATCCGCCGAGAGAATATAGGATCAGTGTGGTTTCCTTTTATGCCTGGCAACCTGTGGATCATGCTTGTGGAGTCTGGTGGCTGTGGGGCTTTGCCCTGGCGAGCTGGAGCCAAATGAGCCCTCTGGTGAAGATAGACCCATACCTCCGGTGGCCGTGAGCATATCGGATCGGTGTTGGCTTAGTTGTATTCCTGGCATCCCGTGGATCATGCTTGTGGAGTCTAGTGTCTCTGGGGCTTCGCCCTGACGAGCTGGAGACAAATGAGCCAAGTGGTGGATATAGGCCCGTATCTTCAAGAGACAAAGGGACACTTGGTCAGTCTTGGTTTCATAAAGTGGCTGGTTTCTCCTGGAGGACGCTTGTGATGTCTGGTGGAAGTGGGGCCTTGCCCCGGCGAGCTTGAGCAAAATGAGCCCCGTGGTGGATATAGGCCTGTATCTCCGGCGGCCAAGGGACACCGGGCTAAAGGTTTGTTTCATGGGACGGCTGCCAGCCCGTGGAGGACGCCTGTGAAGTCTGGTGGCTGTGGGGCCTTGCCCCGGCGAGCTTGAGCAAAATGAGCCCCGTGGTGGATATAGGCCTGTATCTCCGGCGGCCAAGGGACACCGGGCTAAAGGTTTGTTTCATGGGACGGCTGCCAGCCCGTGGAGGACGCCTGTGAAGTCTGGTGGCTGTGGGGCCTTGCCCCGGCGAGCTGGAGCAAAATGAGCCCCGTGGCGGTGATAGGCCGGTATGTCCGGCAGCCGAGGGAAGCCGGGATAAGAGTTGGTTTCAGGGGATGGCTGGCGCCCCGTGGATCATGGCTGTGGAGTCTGGTGGCTGTGGGGCTTTGCCCCGACGAGCTGGGGCCAAATGAGCCCTGTGTCGGATATTGGCCTGTATCTCCGGCCGCCGAGAGAATATAGGATCAGTGTGGGTTTCCTTTTATGCCTGGCAACCTGTGGATCATGCTTGTGGAGTCTGGTGGCTGTGGGGCTTTGCCCTGGCGAGCTGGAGCCAAATGAGCCCTCTGGTGAAGATTGGCCCATATCTCCGGTGGCCGTGAGCATATAGGATCGGTGTTGGTTTAGTTTGTATCCCTGGCATCCCGTGGATCATGCTTGTGGAGTCTAGTGTCTCTGGGGCTTCGCCCTGACGAGCTGGAGCCAAATGAGCCAAGTGGTGGATATAGGCCCGTATCTTCAAGAGCCAAAGGGATACGTGGTCAGTCTTGGTTTCATAAAGTGGCTGGTTTCTCCTGGAGGACGCCTGTGACATCTGGTGGCTGTGGGGCCTTGTCCTGGCGAGCTGGAGTAAAAATGAGCTTCGTGACGGATATAGGCCTGTATCTCCGGCAGCGGCACCCCATGGATCATGGCTGTAGAGTCTGGAGCCTCTGGGGCTATGCCCCAGCTAGTTGGAGCCAAATGAGCCAAGTGTTGGAGACAGGCCTGTTTCTTCGGCGGCCGAGGGATTCCGGGCTGGGGGTCACTTTCCTTGGATGACTGGCAACCCGTGGATGATGCATGTGGAGTCTGGTGGCGCTGGGACTTTGCCCTGGCGAGCTGGAGTCAAATGAGTTAAGTGGTGGAGATAGGCCGTTTCTTCCGCGGCCGAGGTACGCTGGGCTGAGGGTCAGATTCGTTGGCTGACTGGCAACCTGTGGATCATGCTTGTTTAGTCTGGTGGCTGTGGGGCTTTGACCCGGCGAGCTGCAGCCAAATGAGCCCCGTGGCGGAGATAGGCCTGTATCTCCGGCGGCTGAGGGACGCCGGGATAAGGGGTGGTTTCTCGGGATTGCTGGCAGCCCGTGGATCATGGTTGTGGAGTCTGGAGGCTCTGGGGCTATGCCCCAGGTAGTTGGAGCTGAATGAGCCAAGTGGTGGATCTCGGCCCGTATCTCCGGCAGCCAAGGGGATACATGGTAAGTCTTGGTTTTATCGGCTGGCTGGTGGCCCCTGGAGGACGCCTGTGATTTCTAGTGGCTGCGGGGCCTTGCCCCGGTGAGCTGGAGCAAAATGAGCCCCGTGGCGGAGATAGGCCTGTCTCTCCGGCGGCCGAGGGACGCCGGGATAAGGGTTGTTTCTCGGGATTGCTGGCCGCCCGTGGATCATGGTTGTGGAGTCTGGAGGCTCTGGGGCTATGCCCCAGCTAGTTGGAGCCAAATGAGCCAAGTGGTGGATCTAGGCCCGTATCTGCGGCAGCCAAGGGATTACGTGGTCAATCTCGGTTTCATTGGATGCCTGGTGGCCCCTGGAGGACGCCTGTGAAGTCTGGTGGCTGTGCGGCCTTGGCCCGGCGAGCTGGAACAAAATGAGCCCTTTGGTGGACATAGGCCCGTATCTCCGGCGGCCGAGGGACGTCGGGCTACGGGTTGTTTTCACAGGATGGCTGGCAGCCCGTGGATCATGTCTGTGGAGTCTGATGGCTCTGGGGCGATGCCCCAGCGAGTTGGAGCTAAATGAGCCAAGTGGTGGATATAGGCCCGTTTCTTCGGTGGCTGAGGAACGCCGGGCTTAGGGTTAGTTTCCTTGGATGACTGGCAACCTGTGGCTCATGCTTGTGGAGTCTGGTGGCTTTGGGGCTTCGCCCTGGCGAGCTGGAGCCAACTGAGCCCTGTGGCGGCGATAGGCCCGTATTTCCGACAGCCAAGAGGATATGTGGTCAGTCTTGGTTTCATTGGATGGCTGGTGGCCCCTGGAGGACGCTTGTGATGTCTGGTGGATGTGGGGCCTTGCCCCGGCGAGCTGGAGCAAAATGAGCCCCGTGGTGGATATAGGCCTGTATCTCCGGCGGCCAAGGGACACCGGGCTAAAGGTTTGGTTCACGGGACGGCTGGCAGCCCGTGGATCATGGCTGTGGAGTCTGATGGCTCTGGGGATTTGCCCCAGCCAGTTGGAGCCAAATGAGCCCCGTGTGGAGATAGGCCCATATCTCCGGCGGCCGAGAGCATATAGGATCAATGTTGGTTTCATTGTATTCCTGGCAACCCGTGGATCATGCGTGTGGAGTCTGGTGGCGCTGGGACTTTGCCCTGGCGAGCTGCAGCCAAATGAGCCAAGTGGTGGATATAGGCCCGTATCTCCGGCAGCCAAGGGGATACAAAATGAGCCCCGTGGTGGATATAGGCCTGTTTCTCCGGTGGCCAAGGGACACCAAGCTAAAGGTTGGTTTCACGGGACGGCTGGCAGCCCATGGATCATGGCTGTGGAGTCTGGTGGCTCTGGGGCTATGCCCCAGCCAGTGGAGCCAAATGAGCCAAGTGGTTGATATAGGCCCGTATCTCCGGCAGCCAAGGGGATACGTGGTCACTCTTGGTTTCATTAAATGGCTGGTTGCCCCTGTCTGGTGCCTCTGGGGCCTTGCCCCGGCGAGCTGGAGCAAAATGTATGTTCGGCAGCCGAGGGAAGCCGGGATAAGGGTTGGTTTCAGGGGATGGCTGGCACCCCGTGGATCATGGCTGTGGAGTCTGGAGGCTGTGGGGCATTGCCCCTGGTAGTTGGAGCCAAATGAGCTACGTGGTGGAGATAGGCCCGTTTCTTCGGCGGCCGAGGGATGCCGGGCTTAGGGTCAGTTTCCTTGGATGACTGTCAAACCATGGATCATGCTTCTGGGGTCTGGTGGCTGTGGGGCTTTGCCCCGACGAGCTGGAGTAAAAATGAGCCCCGTGACGGATATAGGCCTGTATCTCCGGCAGCCAAAAGAAACTGGGCTCAAGGTTGGTTTCACAGGATGGCTGGCACCCCATGGATCATGGCTGTAGAGTCTGGAGCCTCTGGGCCATACCCCAGCTAGTTGGAGCCAAATGAGCCAAGTGTTGGTGACAGGCCTGTTTCTTCGGCGGCCGAGTGACTCCGGGCTTGGGGTCAGTTTCCTTGGATGACTGGCAACCCGTGGATGATGCATGTGGAGTCTGGTGGCGCTGGGACTATGCCCTGGGGAGCTGGAGCCAAATGAGCCCCGTGGCGGAGATAGGCCTGTATCTCCGGCGGCCGAGGGACGCCGGGATAAGGGTTGTTTTTCGGGATGGCTGGCAGCCCGTGGATCATGTCTGTGGAGTCTGATGGCTCTGGGGCGATGCCCCAGCGAGTTGGAGCTAAATGAGCCAAGTGGTTGAGATAGGCCCGTTTCTTCGGTGGCTGAGGAACGCCGGGCTTAGGGTTAGTTTCCTTGGATGACTGGCAACCTGTGGCTCATGCTTGTGGAGTCTGGTGGCTTTGGGGCTTTGCCCTGGCGAGCTGGAGCCAAATGAGCCCTCTGGTGAAGATAGGCCCATATCTCCGGTGGCCGTGAGCATATCGGATCGGTGTTGGTTTAGTTGTATCCGTGGCATCCCGTGGATCATGCTTGTGGAGTCTAGTATCTCTGGGGCTTCGCCCTGACGAGCTGGAGCCAAATGAGCCAAGTGGTGGATATAGGCCCGTATCTTCAAGAGCCAAAGGGATACGTGGTCAGTCTTGGTTTCATAAAGTGGCTGGTTTCTCCTGGAGGACGCCTGTGACATCTGGTGGCTGTGGGGCCTTGTCCGGGCGAGCTGGAGTAAAAATGAGCCCGTGGACGGATATAGGCCTGTATCTCCGGCAGCCAAAAGAAACTGGGCTCAAGGTTGGTTTCACAGGATGGCTGGCACCCCATGGATCATGGCTGTAGAGTCTGGAGCCTCTGGGGCTATGCCCCAGCTAGTTGGAGCCAAATGAGCCAAGTGTTGGAGACAGGCCTGTTTCTTCGGCTGCCGAGGGATGCCGGGCTTAGGGTTAGTTTCCTTGGATGACTGGCAACCTGTGGCTCATGCTTGTGGAGTCTGGTGGCTTTGGGGCTTTGCCCTGGCGAGCTGGAGCCAAATGAGCCCTCTGGTGAAGATAGGCCCATATCTCCGGTGGCCGTGAGCATATAGGATCGGTGTTGGTTTAGTTGTATCCCTGGCATCCCGTGGATCATGCTTGTGGAGTCTAGTGTCTCTGGGGCTTCGCCCTGACGAGCTGGAGCCAAATGAGCCAAGTGGTGGATATAGGCCCGTATCTTCAAGAGCCAAAGGGATACGTGGTCAGTCTTGGTTTCATAAAGTGGCTGGTTTTTACTGGAGGACGCCTGTGACATCTGGTGGCTGTGGGGCCTTGTCCGGGCGAGCTGGAGTAAAAATGAGCCCCGTGACGGATATAGGCCTGTATCTCCGGCAGCCAAAAGAAACTGGGCTCAAGGTTGGTTTCACAGGATGGCTGGCACCCCATGGATCATGGCTGTAGAGTCTGGAGCCTCTGGGGCTATGCCCCAGCTAGTTGGAGCCAAATGAGCCAAGTGTTGGAGACAGGCCTGTTTCTTCGGCGGCCGAGGGACTCGGGCTTGGGGTCAGTTTCCTTGGATGACTGGCAACCCGTGGATGATGCATGTGGAGTCTGGTGGCGCTGGCACTTTGCCCTGGCGAGCTGGAGTCAAATGAGTTAAGTGGTGGATATAGGCCGTTTCTTCTGCGGCCGAGGTACGCTGGGCTTAGGTCAGATTCGTTGGCTGACTGGCAACCTGTGGATCATGCTTGTGGAGTCTGGTGGCTGTGGGGCCTTGGCCCGGCGAGCTGGAACAAAATGAGCCCTTTGATGGCTATAGGCCTGTATCTCCGGCGGGCGAGGGACGTCGGGCTACGGGTTGGTTTCACAGGATGGCTGGCAGCCCGTGGATCATGGTTGTGGAGTCTGGAGGCTCTGGGGCTATGCCCCAGGTAGTTTGAGCTAACTGAGCCAAGTGGTGGATCTAGGCCCGTATCTCCGGCAGCCAAGGGATACGTGGTCAGTCTTGGTTTTATCGGCTGGCAGGTGGCCCCTGGAGGACGCCTGTGATTTCTAGTGGCTGTGGGGCCTTGCCCCGCGAGCTGGAGCAAAATGAGCCCCGTGGCGGAGATAGGCCTGTATCTCCGGCGGCTGAGGGACGCCGGGATAAGGGGTGGTTTCTCGGGATTGCTGGCAGCCCGTGGATCATGCTTGTGGAGTCTGGAGGCTCTGGGGCTATGCCCCAGGTAGTTGGAGCTAAATGAGCCAAGTGGTGGATCTCGGCCGTATCTCCGGCAGCCAAGGGGATACATGGTCAGTCTTGGTTTTATCGGCTGGCTGGAGGCCCCTGGAGGACGCCTGTGATTTCTAGTGGCTGCGGGGCCTTGCCCCGGTGAGCTGGAGCAAAATGAGCCCCGTGGCGGAGATAGGCCTGTATCTCCGGCGGCCGAGGGACGCCGGGATAAGGGTTGTTTCACGGGATTGCTGGCCGCCCGTGGATCATGGTTGTGGAGTCTGGAGGCTCTGGGGCTATGCCCCAGCTAGTTGGAGCCAAATGAGCCAAGTGGTGGATCTAGGCCCGTATCTGCGGCAGCCAAGGGATTACGTGGTCAATCTCGGTTTCATTGGATGCGTGGTGGCCCCTGGAGGACGCCTGTGAAGTCTGGTGGGTGTGGGGCCTTGGCCCGGCGAGCTGGAACAAAATGAGCCCTTTGGTGAAGATAGGCCCGTATCTCCGGTGGCCGAGGGACGTCGGGCTACGGGTTGGTTTCACAGGATGGCTGGCAGCCCGTGGATCATGTCTGTGGAGTCTGATGGCTCTGGGGCGATGCCCCAGCGAGTTGGAGCTAAATGAGCCAAGTGGTTGAGATAGGCCCGTTTCTTCGGTGGCTGAGGAACGCCGAGCTTAGGGTTAGTTTCCTTGGATGACTGGCAACCTGTGGCTCATGCTTGTAGAGTCTGGTGGCTTTGGGGCTTTGCCCTGGCGAGCTGGAGCCAACTGAGCCCCGTGGCGGCGATAGGCCCGTATTTCCGGCAGCCAAGAGGATATGTGGTCAGTCTTGGTTTCATTGGATGGCTGGTGGCCCCTGGAGGACGCTTGTGATGTCTGGTGGATGTGGGGCCTTGCCCCAGCGAGCTGGAGCAAAATGAGCCCCGTGGTGGATATCGGCCTGTATCTCCGGCCAAGGGACACCGGGCTAAAGGTTTGTTTCACGGGACGGCTGGCAGCCCGTGGATCATGGCTGTGGAGTCTGGTGGCTCTGGGCCTTTGCCCCAGCCAGTTGGAGCCAAATGAGCCCCGTGTGGAGATAGGCCCATATCTCCGGCGGCCGAGAGCATGTAGGATCAATGTTGGTTTCATTGTATTTCTGGCAACCCGTGGATCGTGCGTGTGGAGTCTGGTGGCGCTGGGACTTTGCCCTGGCGAGCTGCAGCCAAATGAGCCAAGTGGTGGATATAGGCCCGTATCTCCGGCAGCCAAGGGGATACAAAATGAGCCCCGTGGTGGATATAGGCCCGTATCTCCGGCAGCCAAGGGGATACGTGGTCACTCTTGGTTTCATTAAATGGCTGGTTGCCCCTGTCTGGTGCCTCTGGGGCCTTGCCCCGGCGAGCTGGAGCAAAATGTATGTTCGGCAGCCGAGGGAAGCCGGGATAAGGGTTGGTTTCAGGGATGGCTGGCACCCGTGGATCATGGCTGTGGAGTCTGGAGGCTGTGGGGCATTGCCCCAGGTAGTTGGAGCCAAATGAGCTACGTGGTGGAGATAGGCCCATATCTCCGGTGGCCAAGAGAATATAGGATCAGTGTGGGATTCCTTGTATGCCTGGCAACCTGTGGATCATGCTTGTGGAGTCTGGTGGCTGTGGGGCTTTGCCCTGGCGAGCTGGAGCCAAATGAGCCCTCTGGTGAAGATAGGCCCATATCTCCGGTGGCCGTGAGCATATCGGATCGGTATTGGTTTAGTTGTATCCCTGGCATCCCGTGGATCATGCTTGTGGAGTCTAGTATCTCTGGGGCTTCGCCCTGACGAGCTGGAGCCAAATGAGCCAAGTGGTGGATATAGGCCCGTATCTTCAAGAGCCAAAGGGATACGTGGTCAGTCTTGGTTTCATAAAGTGGCTGGTTTCTCCTGGAGGACGCCTGTGACATCTGGTGGCTGTGGGGCCTTGTCCGGGCGAGCTGGAGTAAAAATGAGCCCCGTGACGGATATAGGCCTGTATCTCCGGCAGCCAAAAGAAACTGGGCTCAAGGTTGGTTTCACAGGATGGCTGGCACCCCATGGATCATGGCTGTAGAGTCTGGAGCCTCTGGGGCTATGCCCCAGCTAGTTGGAGCCAAATGAGCCAAGTGTTGGAGACAGGCCTGTTTCTTCGGCTGCCGAGGGATGCCGGGCTTAGGGTTAGTTTCCTTGGATGACTGGCAACCTGTGGCTCATGCTTGTGGAGTCTGGTGGCTTTGGGGCTTTGCCCTGGCGAGCTGGAGCCAAATGAGCCCTCTGGTGAAGATAGGCCCATATCTCCGGTGGCCGTGAGCATATAGGATCGGTGTTGGTTTAGTTGTATCCCTGGCATCCCGTGGATCATGCTTGTGGAGTCTAGTGTCTCTGGGGCTTCGCCCTGACGAGCTGGAGCCAAATGAGCCAAGTGGTGGATATAGGCCCGTATCTTCAAGAGCCAAAGGGATACGTGGTCAGTCTTGGTTTCATAAAGTGGCTGGTTTTTACTGGAGGACGCCTGTGACATCTGGTGGCTGTGGGGCCTTGTCCGGGCGAGCTGGAGTAAAAATGAGCCCCGTGACGGATATAGGCCTGTATCTCCGGCAGCCAAAAGAAACTGGGCTCAAGGTTGGTTTCACAGGATGGCTGGCACCCCATGGATCATGGCTGTAGAGTCTGGAGCCTCTGGGGCTATGCCCCAGCTAGTTGGAGCCAAATGAGCCAAGTGTTGGAGACAGGCCTGTTTCTTCGGCGGCCGAGGGACTCCGGGCTTGGGGTCAGTTTCCTTGGATGACTGGCAACCCGTGGATGATGCATGTGGAGTCTGGTGGCGCTGGCACTTTGCCCTGGCGAGCTGGAGTCAAATGAGTTAAGTGGTGGATATAGGCCGTTTCTTCTGCGGCCGAGGTACGCTGGGCTTAGGTCAGATTCGTTGGCTGACTGGCAACCTGTGGATCATGCTTGTGGAGTCTGGTGGCTGTGGGGCCTTGGCCCGGCGAGCTGGAACAAAATGAGCCCTTTGATGGCTATAGGCCTGTATCTCCGGCGGCCGAGGGACGTCGGGCTACGGGTTGGTTTCACAGGATGGCTGGCAGCCCGTGGATCATGGTTGTGGAGTCTGGAGGCTCTGGGGCTATGCCCCAGGTAGTTTGAGCTAACTGAGCCAAGTGGTGGATCTAGGCCCGTATCTCCGGCAGCCAAGGGGATACGTGGTCAGTCTTGGTTTTATCGGCTGGCTGGTGGCCCCTGGAGGACGCCTGTGATTTCTAGTGGCTGTGGGGCCTTGCCCCGGCGAGCTGGAGCAAAATGAGCCCCGTGGCGGAGATAGGCCTGTATCTCCGGCGGCTGAGGGACGCCGGGATAAGGGGTGGTTTCTCGGGATTGCTGGCAGCCCGTGGATCATGCTTGTGGAGTCTGGAGGCTCTGGGGCTATGCCCCAGGTAGTTGGAGCTAAATGAGCCAAGTGGTGGATCTCGGCCGTATCTCCGGCAGCCAAGGGGATACATGGTCAGTCTTGGTTTTATCGGCTGGCTGGAGGCCCCTGGAGGACGCCTGTGATTTCTAGTGGCTGCGGGGCCTTGCCCCGGTGAGCTGGAGCAAAATGAGCCCCGTGGCGGAGATAGGCCTGTATCTCCGGCCGAGGGACGCCGGGATAAGGGTTGTTTCACGGGATTGCTGGCCGCCCGTGGATCATGGTTGTGGAGTCTGGAGGCTCTGGGGCTATGCCCCAGCTAGTTGGAGCCAAATGAGCCAAGTGGTGGATCTAGGCCCGTATCTGCGGCAGCCAAGGGATTACGTGGTCAATCTCGGTTTCATTGGATGCGTGGTGGCCCCTGGAGGACGCCTGTGAAGTCTGGTGGGTGTGGGGCCTTGGCCCGGCGAGCTGGAACAAAATGAGCCCTTTGGTGAAGATAGGCCCGTATCTCCGGTGGCCGAGGGACGTCGGGCTACGGGTTGGTTTCACAGGATGGCTGGCAGCCCGTGGATCATGTCTGTGGAGTCTGATGGCTCTGGGGCGATGCCCCAGCGAGTTGGAGCTAAATGAGCCAAGTGGTTGAGATAGGCCCGTTTCTTCGGTGGCTGAGGAACGCCGAGCTTCGGGTTAGTTTCCTTGGATGACTGGCAACCTGTGGCTCATGCTTGTAGAGTCTGGTGGCTTTGGGGCTTTGCCCTGGCGAGCTGGAGCCAACTGAGCCCCGTGGCGGCGATAGGCCCGTATTTCCGGCAGCCAAGAGGATATGTGGTCAGTCTTGGTTTCATTGGATGGCTGGTGGCCCCTGGAGGACGCTTGTGATGTCTGGTGGATGTGGGGCCTTGCCCCAGCGAGCTGGAGCAAAATGAGCCCGTGGTGGATATCGGCCTGTATCTCCGGCGCCAAGGGACACCGGGCTAAAGGTTTGTTTCACGGGACGGCGGGCAGCCCGTGGATCATGGCTGTGGAGTCTGGTGGCTCTGGGCCTTTGCCCCAGCCAGTTGGAGCCAACTGCGCCCCGCGGGGAGAGAGGCCCCTATCTCCGGCCGAGAGCATGTAGGATCAATGTTGGTTTCATTGTATTTCTGGCAACCCGTGGATCGTGCGTGTGGAGTCTGGTGGCGCTGGGACTTTGCCCTGGCGAGCTGCAGCCAAATGAGCCAAGTGGTGGATATAGGCCCGTATCTCCGGCAGCCAAGGGGATACAAAATGAGCCCCGTGGTGGATATAGGCCCGTATCTCCGGCAGCCAAGGGGATACGTGGTCACTCTTGGTTTCATTAAATGGCTGGTTGCCCCTGTCTGGTGCCTCTGGGGCCTTGCCCCGGCGAGCTGGAGCAAAATGTATGTTCGGCAGCCGAGGGAAGCCGGGATAAGGGTTGGTTTCAGGGGATGGCTGGCACCCCGTGGATCATGGCTGTGGAGTCTGGAGGCTGTGGGGCATTGCCCCAGGTAGTTGGAGCCAAATGAGCTACGTGGTGGAGATAGGCCCATATCTCCGGTGGCCAAGAGAATATAGGATCAGTGTGGGATTCCTTGTATGCCTGGCAACCTGTGGATCATGCTTGTGGAGTCTGGTGGCTGTGGGGCTTTGCCCTGGCGAGCTGGAGCCAAATGAGCCCTCTGGTGAAGATAGGCCCATATCTCCGGTGGCCGTGAGCATATCGGATCGGTATTGGTTTAGTTGTATCCCTGGCATCCCGTGGATCATGCTTGTGGAGTCTAGTATCTCTGGGGCTTCGCCCTGACGAGCTGGAGCCAAATGAGCCAAGTGGTGGATATAGGCCCGTATCTTCAAGAGCCAAAGGGATACGTGGTCAGTCTTGGTTTCATAAAGTGGCTGGTTTCTCCTGGAGGACGCCTGTGACATCTGGTGGCTGTGGGGCCTTGTCCGGGCGAGCTGGAGTAAAAATGAGCCCCGTGACGGATATAGGCCTGTATCTCCGGCAGCCAAAAGAAACTGGGCTCAAGGTTGGTTTCACAGGATGGCTGGCACCCCATGGATCATGGCTGTAGAGTCTGGAGCCTCTGGGCCATACCCCAGCTAGTTGGAGCCAAATGAGCCAAGTGTTGGAGACAGGCCTGTTTCTTCGGCGGCCGAGTGACTCCGGGCTTGGGGTCAGTTTCCTTGGATGACTGGCAACCCGTGGATGATGCATGTGGAGTCTGGTGGCGCTGGGACTTTGCCCTGGCGAGCTGGAGCCAACTGAGCCCCGTGGCGGCGATAGGCCCGTATTTCCGGCAGCCAAGAGGATATGTGGTCAGTCTTGGTTTCATTGGATGGCTGGTGGCCCCTGGAGGACGCTTATGATGTCTCGTGGATGTGGGGCCTTGCCCCGGCGAGCTGGAGCAAAATGAGCCCCGTGTCGGATACAGGCCTGTATCTCCGGCCGCCGAGAGAATATAGGATCAGTGTGGGTTTCCTTGTATGCCTGGGAACCTGTGGATCATGCTTGTGGAGTCTGGTGGCTGTGGGGCTTTGCCCTGGCGAGCTGGAGCCAAATGAGCCCTCTGGTGAAGATAGGCCCATATCTCCGGTGGCCGTGAGCATATCGGATCGGTGTTGGTTTAGTTGTATCCCTGGCATCCCGTGGATCATGCTTGTGGAGTCTAGTATCTCTGGGGCTTCGCCCTGACGAGCTGGAGCCAAATGAGCCAAGTGGTGGATATAGGCCCGTATCTTCAAGAGCCAAAGGGATACGTGGTCAGTCTTGGTTTCATAAAGTGGCTGGTTTCTCCTGGAGGACGCCTGTGACATCTGGTGGCTGTGGGGCCTTGTCCGGGCGAGCTGGAGTAAAAATGAGCCCCGTGACGGATATAGGCCTGTATCTCCGGCAGCCAAAAGAAACTGGGCTCAAGGTTGGTTTCACAGGATGGCTGGCACCCCATGGATAATGGCTGTAGAGTCTGGAGCCTCTGGGGCTATGCCCCAGCTAGTTGGAGCCAAATGAGCCAAGTGTTGGAGACAGGCCTGTTTCTTCGGCGGCCGAGGGACTCCGGGCTTGGGGTCAGTTTCCTTGGATTACTGGCAACCCGTGGATGATGCATGTGGAGTCTGGTGGCGCTGGGACTTTGCCCTGGCGAGCTGGAGTCAAATGAGTTAAGTGGTGGATATAGGCCGTTTCTTCCGCGGCCGAGGTACGCTGGGCTGAGGGTCAGATTCGTTGGCTGACTGGCAACCTGTGGATCATGCTTGTGGAGTCTGGTGGCTGTGGGGCTTTGACCCGGCGAGCTGCAGCCAAATGAGCCCCGTGGCGGAGATAGGCCTGTATCTCCGGCGGCTGAGGGACGACGGGATAAGGGGTGGTTTCTCGGGATTGCTGGCAGCCCATGGATCATGGTTGTGGAGTCTGGAGGCTCTGGGGCTATGCCCCAGGTAGTTGGAGCTAAATGAGCCAAGTGGTGGATCTCGGCCCGTATCTCCGGCAGCCAAGGGGATACATGGTCAGTCTTGGTTTTATCGGCTGGCTGGTGGCCCCTGGAGGACGCCTGTGATTTCTAGTGGCTGCGGGGCCTTGCCCCGGTGAGCTGGAGCAAAATGAGCCCCGTGGCGGAGATAGGCCTGTATCTCCAGCGGCCGAGGGACGCCGGGATAAGGGTTGTTTCTCGGGATTGCTGGCCGCCCGTGGATCATGGTTGTGGAGTCTGGAGGCTCTGGGGCTATGCCCCAGCTAGTTGGAGCCAAATGAGCCAAGTGGTGGATCTAGGCCCGTATCTCCGGCAGCCAAGGGATTACGTGGTCAATCTCGGTTTCATTGGATGCCTGGTGGCCCCTGGAGGACGCCTGTGAAGTCTGGTGGGTGTGGGGCCTTGGCCCGGCGAGCTGGAACAAAATGAGCCCTTTGGTGGATATAGGCCTGTATCTCCGGCGGCCGAGGGACGTCGGGCTACGGGTTGGTTTCACAGGATGGCTGGCAGCCCGTGGATCATGTCTGTGGAGTCTGATGGCTCTGGGGCGATGCCCCAGCGAGTTGGAGCTAAATGAGCCAAGTGGTTGAGATAGGCCCGTTTCTTCGGTGGCTGAGGAACGCCGAGCTTAGGGTTAGTTTCCTTGGATGACTGGCAACCTGTGGCTCATGCTTGTGGAGTCTGGTGGCTTTGGGGCTTTGCCCTGGCGAGCTGGAGCCAACTGAGCCCCGTGGCGGCGATAGGCCCGTATTTCCGGCAGCCAAGAGGATATGTGGTCAGTCTTGGTTTCATTGGATGGCTGGTGGCCCCTGGAGGACGCTTGTGATGTCTGGTGGATGTGGGGCCTTGCCCCGGCGAGCTGGAGCAAAATGAGCCCCGTGGTGGATATAGGCCTGTATCTCCGGCGGCCAAGGGACACCGGGCTAAAGGTTTGTTTCACGGGACGGCAGGCAGCCCGTGGATCATGGCTGTGGAGTCTGGTGACTCTGGGGCTTTGCCCCAGCCAGTTGGAGCCAAATGAGCCCCGTGTGGAGATAGGCCCATATCTCCGGCGGCCGAGAGCATATAGGATCAATGTTGGTTTCATTGTATTCCTGTCAACCCGTGGATCGTGCGTGTGGAGTCTGGTGGCGCTGGGACTTTGCCCTGGCGAGCTGCAGCCAAATGAGCCAAGTGGTGGATATAGGCCCGTATCTCCGGCAGCCAAGGGGATACAAAATGAGCCCCGTGGTGGATATAGGCCTGTTTCTCCGGTGGCCAAGGGACACCGGGCTAAAGGTTGCTTTCACGGGACGGCTGGCAGCCCGTGGATCATGGCTGTGGAGTCTGGTGGCTCTGGGGCTATGCCCCAGCCAGTGGAGCCAAATGAGCCAAGTGGTTGATCTAGGCCCGTATCTCCGGCAGCCAAGGGGATACGTGGTCACTCTTGGTTTCATTAAATGGCTGGTTGCCCCTGTCTGGTGCCTCTGGGGCCTTGCCCCGGCGAGCTGGAGCAAAATGTATGTTCGGCAGCCGAGGGAAGCCGGGATAAGGGTTGGTTTCAGGGGATGGCTGGCACCCCGTGGATCATGGCTGTGGAGTCTGGAGGCTGTGGGGCATTGCCCCAGGTCGTTGGAGCCAAATGAGCCACGTGGTGGAGACATGCTCGTTTCTTCGGCGGCCGAGAGATGCCGGGCTTAGGGTCAGTTTCCTTGGATGACTGTCAAACCATGGATCATGCTTCTGGGCTCTGGTGGCTGTGGGGCTTTGCCCCGACGAGCTGGGGCCAAATGAGCCCCGTGTCGGATATAGGCCTGTATTTCCGGCCGCCGAGAGAATATAGGATCAGTGTGGGATTCCTTGTATGCCTGGCAACCTGTGGATCATGCTTGTGGAGTCTGGTGGCTGTGGGGCTTTGCCCTGGCGAGCTGGAGCCAAATGAGCCCTCTGGTGAAGATAGGCCCATATCTCCGGTGGCCGTGAGCATATCGGATCGGTGTTGGTTTAGTTGTATCCCTGGCATCCCGTGGATCATGCTTGTGGAGTCTAGTGTCTCTGGGGCTTCGCCCTGACGAGCTGGAGCCAAATGAGCCAAGTGGTGGATATAGGCCCGTATCTTCAAGAGCCAAAGGGATACGTGGTCAGTCTTGGTTTCATAAAGTGACTGGTTTCTCCTGGAGGACGCCTGTGACATCTGGTGGCTGTGGGGCCTTGTCCTGGCGAGCTGGAGTAAAAATAAGCCCCATGACGGATATAGGCCTGTATCTCCGGCAGCCAAAAGAAACTGGGCTCAAGGTTGGTTTCACAGGATGGCTGGCACCCCATGGATCATGGCTGTAGAGTCTGGAGCCTCTGGTTCTATGCCCCAGCTAGTTGGAGCCAAATGAGCCAAGTGGTGGATCTAGGCCCGTATCTGCGGCAGCCAAGGGATTACGTGGTCAATCTCGGTTTCATTGGATGCCTGGTGGCCCCTGGAGGACGCCTGTGAAGTCTGGTGGCTGTGCGGCCTTGGCCCGGCGAGCTGGAACAAAATGAGCCCTTTGGGGGACATAGGCCTGTATCTCCGGCGGCCGAGGGACGTCGGGCTACGGGTTGTTTTCACAGGATGGCTGGCAGCCCGTGGATCATGTCTGTGGAGTCTGATGGCTCTGGGGCGATGCCCCAGCGAGTTGGAGCTAAATGAGCCAAGTGGTGGATATAGGCCCGTATCACCGGCAGCCAAGGGGATACAAAATGAGCCCCGTGGTGGATATAGGCCTGTTTCTCCGGTGGCCAAGGGACACCGGGCTAAAGGTTGGTTTCACGGGACGGCTGGCAGCCCGTGGATCATGGCTGTGGAGTCTGGTGTCTCTGGGGCTATGCCCCAGCCAGTGGAGCCAAATGAGCCAAGTGGTTGATATAGGCCCGTATCTCCGGCAGCCAAGGGGATACGTGGTCACTCTTGGTTTCATTAAATGGCTGGTTGCCCCTGTCTGGTGCCTCTGGGGCCTTGCCCCGGCGAGCTGGAGCAAAATGTATGTTCGGCAGCCGAGGGAAGCCGGGATAAGGGTTGGTTTCAGGGGATGGCTGGCACCCCGTGGATCATGGCTGTGGAGTCTGGAGGCTGTGGGGCATTGCCCCAGGTAGTTGGAGCCAAATGAGCCACGTGGTGGAGATAGGCCCGTTTCTTCGGCGGCCGAGGGATGCCGGGCTTAGGGTTAGTTTCCTTGGATGACTGGCAACCTGTGGCTCATGCTTGTGGAGTCTGGTGGCTTTGGGGCTTTGCCCTGGCGAGCTGGAGCCAACTGAGCCCGTGGCGGCGATAGGCCCGTATTTCCGGCAGCCAAGAGGATATGTGGTCAGTCTTGGATTCATTGGATGGCTGGTGGCCCCTGGAGGACGCTTATGATGGCTCGTGGATGTGGGGCCTTGCCCCGGCGAGCTGGAGCAAAATGAGCCCGGTGTCAGATATAGGCCTGTATCTCCGGCCGCCGAGAGAATATAGGATCAGTGTGGGTTTCCTTGTATGCCTGGTAACCTGTGGATCATGCTTGTGGAGTCTGGTGGCTGTGGGGCTTTGCCCTGGCGAGCTGGAGCCAAATGAGCCCTCTGGTGAAGATAGGCCCATATCTCCGGTGGCCGTGAGCATATCGGATCGGTATTGGTTTAGTTGTATCCCTGGCATCCCGTGGATCATGCTTGTGGAGTCTAGTATCTCTGGGGCTTCGCCTGACGAGCTGGAGCCAAATGAGCCAAGTGGTGGATATAGGCCCGTATCTTCAAGAGCCAAAGGGATACGTGGTCAGTCTTGGTTTCATAAAGTGGCTGGTTTCTCCTGGAGGACGCCTGTGACATCTGGTGGCTGTGGGGCCTTGTCGGGCGAGCTGGAGTAAAAATGAGCCCGTGGACGGATATAGGCCTGTATCTCCGGCAGCCAAAAGAAACTGGGCTCAAGGTTGGTTTCACAGGATGGCTGGCACCCCATGGATCATGGCTGTAGAGTCTGGAGCCTCTGGGCCATACCCCAGCTAGTTGGAGCCAAATGAGCTACGTGGTGGAGATAGGCTCGTTTCTTCGGCGGCCGAGGGATGCCGGGCTTAGGGTCAGTTTCCTTGGATGACTGTCAAACCATGGATCATGCTTCTGGGGTCTGGTGGCTGTGGGGCTTTGCCCCGACGAGCTGGAGTAAAAATGAGCCCCGTGGCGGAGATAGGCCTGTATCTCCGGCGGCCGAGGGACGCCGGGATGAGGGTTGTTTTTCGGGATTGCTGGCCGCCCGTGGATCATGGTTGTGGAGTCTGGAGGCTCTGGGGCTATGCCCCAGCTAGTTGGAGCCAAATGAGCCAAGTGGTGGATCTAGGCCCGTATCTCCGGCAGCCAAGGGATTACGTGGTCAATCTCAGTTTCATTTGATGCCTGCTGGCCCCTGGAGGACGCCTGTGAAGTCTGGTGGCTGTGGGGCCTTGGCCCGGCGAGCTGGAACAAAATGAGCCCTTTGGTGGACATAGGCCTGTATCTCCGGCGGCCGAGGGATGTCGGGCTACGGGTTGGTTTCACAGGATGGCTGGCAGCCCGTGGATCATGTCTGTGGAGTCTGATGGCTCTGGGGCGATGCCCCAGCGAGTTGGAGCTAAATGAGCCAAGTGGTTGAGATAGGCCCGTTTCTTCGGTGGCTGAGGAACGCCGGGCTTAGGGTTAGTTTCCTTGGATGACTGGCAACCTGTGGCTCATGCTTGTGGAGTCTGGTGGCTTTGGGGCTTTGCCCTGGCGAGCTGGAGCCAACTGAGCCCCGTGGCGGCGATAGGCCCGTATTTCCAACAGCCACGAGGATATGTGGTCAGTCTTGGTTTCATTGGATGGCTGGTGGGCCCTGGAGGACGCTTGTGATGTCCGGTGGATGTGGGGCCTTGCCCCGGCGAGCTGGAGTAAAATGAGCCCCGTGGTGGATATAGGCCTGTATCTACGGCCGCCGAGAGAATATAGGATCAGTGTGGTTTCCTTTTATGCCTGGCAACCTGTGGATCATGCTTGTGGAGTCTGGTGGCTGTGGGGCTTTGCCCTGGCGAGCTGGAGCCAAATGAGCCCTCTGGTGAAGATAGACCCATATCTCCGGTGGCCGTGAGCATATCGGATCGGTGTTGGTTTAGTTGTATTCCTGGCATCCCGTGGATCATGCTTGTGGAGTCTAGTGTCTCTGGGGCTTCGCCCTGACGAGCTGGAGACAAATGAGCCAAATGGTGGATATAGGCCCGTATCTTCAAGAGACAAAGGGACACTTGGTCAGTCTTGGTTTCATAAAGTGGCTGGTTTCTCCTGGAGGACGCTTGTGATGTCTGGTGGAAGTGGGGCCTTGCCCCGGCGAGCTTGAGCAAAATAAGCCCGTGGTGGAAATAGGCCTGTATCTCCGGCCAAGGGACACCGGGCTAAAGGTTTGTTTCATGGGACGGCTGGCAGCCCGTGGAGGACGCCTGTGAAGTCTGGTGGCTGTGGGGCCTTGCCCCGGTGAGCTGGAGCAAAATGAGCCCGTGGCGGTGATAGGCCGGTATGCCCGGCAGCCGAGGGAAGGCGGCATAAGAGTTGGTTTCAGGGGATGGCTGGCGCCCCGTGGATCATGGCTGTGGAGTCTGGTGGCTGTGGGGTTTTACCCCGACGAGCTGGGGCCAAATGAGCCCTGTGTCGGATATTGGCCTGTATCTCCGGCCGCCGAGAGAATATAGGATCAGTGTGGGTTTCCTTTTATGCCTGGCAACCTGTGGATCATGCTTGTGGAGTCTGGTGGCTGTGGGGCTTTGCCCTGGCGAGCTGGAGCCAAATGAGCCCTCTGGTGAAGATTGGCCCATATCTCCGGTGGCCGTGAGCATATAGGATCGGTGTTGGTTTAGTTGTATCCCTGGCATCCCGTGGATCATGCTTGTGGAGTCTAGTGTCTCTGGGGCTTCGCCCTGACGAGCTGGAGCCAAATGAGCCAAGTGGTGGATATAGGCCCGTATCTTCAAGAGCCAAAGGGATACGTGGTCAGTCTTGGTTTCATAAAGTGGCTGGTTTCTCCTGGAGGACGCCTGTGACATCTGGTGGCTGTGGGGCCTTGTCCTGGCGAGCTGGAGTAAAAATGAGCCCCGGGACGGATATAGGCCTGTATCTCCGGCAGCCAAAAGAAACTGGGCTCAAGGTTGGTTTCACAGGATGGCTGGCACCCCATGGATCATGGCTGTAGAGTCTGGAGCCTCTGGGGCTATGCCCCAGCTAGTTGGAGCCAAATGAGCCAAGTGTTGGAGACAGGCCTGTTTCTTCGGCGGCCGAGGGACTCCGGGCTTATGGTCAGTTTCCTTGGATGACTGGCAACCCGTGGATGATGCATGCGGAGTCTGGTGGCACTGGGACTTTGCCCTGGCGAGCTGGAGTCAAATGAGTTCAGTGGTGGATATAGGCCGTTTCTTCCGCGGCCGAGGTACGCTGGGCTTAGGGTCAGATTCGTTGGCTGACTGGCAACCTGTGGATCATGCTTGTGGAGTCTGGTGGCTGTGGGGCTTTGCCCCGGCGAGCTGCAGCCAAATGAGCCCCGTGGCGGAGATAGGCCTGTATCTCCGGCGGCTGAGGGACGCCGGGATAAGGGGTGGTTTCTCGGGATTGCTGGCAGCCCGTGGATCATGGTTGTGGAGTCTGGAGGCTCTGGGGCTATGCCCCAGGTAGTTGGAGCTAAATGAGCCAAGTGGTGGATCTAGGCCCGTATCTCCGGCAGCCAAGGGGATACGTGGTCAGTCTTGGTTTTATCGGCTGGCTGTTGGCCCGTGGAGGACGCCTGTGATTTCTAGTGGCTGCGGGGCCTTGCCCCGGCGAGCTGGAGCAAAATGAGCCCCGTGGCGCAGATAGGCCTGTATCTCCGGCGGCCGAGGGACGCCGGGATAAGGGTTGTTTCTCGGGATTGCTGGCCGCCCGTGGATCATGGTTGTGGAGTCTGGAGGCTCTGGGGCTATGCCCCAGCTAGTTGGAGCCAAATGAGCCAAGTGGTGGATCTAGGCCCGTATCTGCGGCAGCCAAGCGATTACGTGGTCAATCTCGGTTTCATTGGATGCCTGGTGGCCCCTGGAGGATGCCTGTGAAGTCTGGTGGCTGTGCGGCCTTGGCCCGGCGAGCTGGAACAAAATGAGCCCTTTGGTGGACATAGGCCTGTATCTCCGGCGGCCGAGGGAGGTGGGGCTCCGGGTTGTTTTCACAGGATGGCTGGCAGCCCGTGGATCATGTCTGTGGAGTCTGATGGCTCTGGGGCGATGCCCCAGCGAGTTGGAGCTAAATGAGCCAAGTGGTGGATATAGGCCCGTTTCTTCGGTGGCTGAGGAACGCCGGGCTTAGGGTTAGTTTCCTTGGATGACTGGCTCATGCTTGTGGAGTCTGGTGGCTTTGGGGCTTTGCCCTGGCGAGCTGGAGCCAACTGAGCCCCGTGGCGGCGATAGGCCCGTATTTCCGGCAGCCAAGAGGATATGTGGTCAGTCTTGGTTTCATTGGATGGCTGGTGGCCCCTGGAGGACGCTTCTGATGTCTGGTGGATGTGGGGCCTTGCCCCGGCGAGCTGGAGCAAAATAATCCCCGTGGTGGATATAGGCCTGTATGTCCGGCGGCCAAGGGACACCGGGCTAAAGGTTTGTTTCACGGGACGGCTGGCAGCCCGTGGATCATGGCTGTGGAGTCTGGTGGCTCTGGGGCTTTGCCCCAGCCAGTTGGAGCCAAATGAGCCCCGTGTGGAGATAGGCCCATATCTCCGGCGGCCGAGAGCATATAGGATCAGTGTTGGTTTCATTGTATTCCTGGCAACCCGTGGATCGTGCGTGTGGAGTCTGGTGGCGCTGGGACTTTGCCCTGGCGAGCTGCAGCCAAATGAGCCAAGTGGTGGATATAGGCCCGTATCTCCGGCAGCCAAGGGGATACAAAATGAGCCCGTGGTGGATATAGGCCTGTTTCTCCGGTGGCCAAGGGACACCGGGCTAAAGGTTGGTTTCACGGGACGGCTGGCAGCCCGTGGATCATGGCTGTGGAGTCTGGTGGCTCTGGGGCTATGCCCCAGCCAGTGGAGCCAAATGAGCCAAGTGGTTGATATAGGCCCGTATCTCCGGCAGCCAAGGGGATACGTGGTCACTCTTGGTTTCATTAAATGGCTGGTTGCCCCTGTCTGGTGCCTCTGGGGCCTTGCCCCGGCGAGCTGGAGCAAAATGTATGTTCGGCAGCCGAGGGAAGCCGGGATAAGGGTTGGTTTCTGGGGATGGCTGGCACCCCGTGGATCATGGCTGTGGAGTCTGGAGGCTGTGGGGCATTGCCCCAGGTAGTTGGAGCCAAATGAGCTACGTGGTGGAGATAGGCCCGTTTCTTCGGCGGCCGAGGGATGCCGGGCTTAGGGTCAGGTTCCTTGGATGACTGGCAAACCGTGGATCATGCTTCTGGAGTCTGGTGGCTGTGGGGCTTTGCCCCGGCGAACTGGGGCCAAATGAGCCCCGTGTCGGATATTTGCCTGTCTCTCCGGCCGCCGAGAGAATATAGGATCAGTGTGGGTTTCCTTTTATGCCTGGCAACCTGTGGATCATGCTTGTGGAGTCTGGTGGCTGTGGGGCTTTGCCCTGGCGAGCTGGAGCCAAATGAGCCCTCTGGTGAAGATAGGCCCATATCTCCGGTGGCCGTGAGCATATAGGATCGGTGTTGGTTTAGTTGTATCCCTGGCATCCCGTGGATCATGCTTGTGGAGTCTAGTGTCTCTGGGGCTTCGCCGTGACGAGCTGGAGCCAAATGAGCCAAGTGGTGGATATAGGCCCGTATCTTCAAGAGCCAAAGGGATACGTGGTCAGTCTTGGTTTCATAAAGTGGCTGGTTTCTCCTGGAGGACGCCTGTGACATCTGGTGGCTGTGGGGCCTTGTCCTGGCGAGCTGGAGTAAAAATGAGCCCGTGACGGATATAGGCCTGTATCTCCGGCAGCCAAAAGAAACTGGGCGCAAGGTTGGTTTCACAGGATGGCTGGCACCCCATGGATCATGGCTGTAGAGTCTGGAGCCTCTGGGGCTATGCCCCAGCTAGTTGGAGCCAAATGAGCCAAGTGTTGGAGACAGGCCTGTTTCTTCGGCCGAGTGACTCCGGGTTTGGGGTCAGTTTCCTTGGATGACTGGCAACCCGTGGATGATGCATGTGGAGTCTGGTGGCGCTGGGACTTTGCCCTGGCGAGCTGGAGCAAAATGAGCCCGTGGCGGAGATAGGCCTGTATCTCCGGCGGCCGAGGGACGCCGGGATAAGGGTTGTTTTTCGGGACTGGCAACCTGTGGCTCATGCTTGTGGAGTCTGGTGGCTTTGGGGCTTTGCCCTGGCGAGCTGGAGCCAACTGAGCCCCGTGGCGGCGATAGGCCCGTATTTCCGGCAGCCACGAGGATATGTGGTCAGTCTTGGTTTCATTGGATGGCTGGTGGCCCCTGGAGGACGCTTGTGATGTCTGGTGGCTGTGGGGCCTTGCCCCGGCGAGCTGGAGCAAAATGATCCCCGTGGCGGTGATAGGCCGGTATGTCCGGCAGCCGAGGGAAGCCGGGATAAGGGTTGGTTTCAGGGATTGCTGGCGCCCGTGGATCATGGCTGTGGAGTCTGGAGGCTGTGGGGCTATGCCCCAGGTAGTTGGAGCCAAATGAGCCACGTGGTGGAGATAGGCCCGTTTCTTCGGCGGCCGAGGATGCCGGGCTTCGGGTCAGTTTCCTTGAATGATTGGCAAACCGTGGATCATGCTTCTGGAGTCTGGTGGCTGTGGGGCTTTGCCCGACGAGCTGGGGCCAAATGAGCCCCGTGTCGGATATAGGCCTGTATCTCCGGCCGCCGAGAAAATATAGGATCAGTGTGGGTTTCCTTGTATGCCTGGCAACCTGTGGATCATGCTTGTGGAGTCTGGTGGCTGTGGGCCTTTGCCCTGGCGAGCTGGAGCCAAATGAGCCCCCTGGTGGAGATAGGCCCATATCTCCGGCGGCCGTGAGCATATAGGATCGGTGTTGGTTTAGTTGTCTCCCTGGCATCCCGTGGATCATGCTTGTGGAGTCTAGTGTCTCAACAGCTTTACCCGAACGTTCCTCCCGGAAATCGAAACAGACATCTCGGCATAACTTTCCGAGCCCAACGCGATGGCGACGAAAGTTTCGTCACGAAATTTTTTTTACGCAAAAATCCGAAGTTTTCACCAAATGTGGTTGAGTCGCAGGGATGGAAGTGGGCACAGTCCCGGAACAAGCGGCCGGGCCAAATGACGACCACGCGGCCTCGAGACTAAGGCCGTGCCGAATGAAACGAGCCCAAGCTCAATCCCGCGCGGGGGGGGCACGGCACCGGTTTTCCGACGTTGCTTATTGCGTCCTCAAAGGAAATCGATCGTTTTTCTTTCAATAATTCCTTCGAACAAACCTATCCAGGCTCTGCTCCAGCCCCCTGAGTATTTTGACATCTCATTTGCGCACCCAGGCCAGACAGTGTTTATTTATCTGCAGTTCAGATATATAATAGATATATAAAAATCAGAGTATTTTGAGACAGAGTTCGTGTCCATGAGAAATAACTCTGAACTTTTCAAAACTCTGTACCACATCAATGTAAAATATACACAAACTGTATTTGTTGTGTGTAATGCATGCAGTCTGTGTGTCCACCACAGGAGGGTTCGAGTGGCCAGATTTCTGAAAATACAGCATTTAATTCAGTATAAAGAATAATACAGTAGGGAATATTTATCTTTATTGCAGATATATAAATTAAAATATTTGGAAACAACATTTGTCTCAGTGTATAGGAACTCTGTGTGACGCCTCATCTTTATAGCCTGGTGATGACTGAGTGGAAGCAGGTGTGTGCTCCGGACTCCGCTCGCGAGTGTCAGCCACTCCCCTCAACAGCGCCTACACTGCACAGTTAAAAGCTGTGACAATTTCAGAGCCACTCCCAACACAGACCATAACATTTTGGGATTTTCAGTAGGCCGTACCACACTAATGTAAAAAATACACAAACTTTATGAATTGTGTTTTATATGTGCAACCTGTGTGTCAACCAAAAAAAGGAGCATGTAAACAGATTTCTGAAAATACAGCACGTAATACAGTATATACAAGAACATAGCATGTAATACAGTATATAAACAATACATTTTGTGATATTAATCTTGATTACAGATATATGATATAGAGTATTTGGAGACAAAGTTGGTCTAAGTGTGTTAGAACTTTGGCTTCCCAGCAGACTGTACCACATTAAAGAAGAAGAAAAAAAATACACAAATTGTATTTATTGTGTGTCATGGATGCAATCTGTCTGTCAAATACAAGAGGGAGACTTATGACCATCTTTCTGAAAATAAAGCATGCAATACATTACAGGAAATATAACATTACAACATTTAATATTTATTTGCATTTCAGATAATATACAAGAATGCATGTAATGTCTATCTGTATTCCAAAAAATATTACATATAGTTTTCTTCTACATACTGTATTACATGCTTTAATACAGTATGTAATACAGTGTATGGAAGAATAGAGGATGCACTATGGATCGATATATATATGAGAGAGAGAGAGAATTTTCTGAGTAGATCCTTCCATAAGAGAGTGCTCAATACTTTTTTGTAGAGCAAATATAAGTAAAAATAAAAGGACAGGACAAAGACTTTCTATTGAAACTTCATTTTTCACAACAGATCTGTTTCGAGGGAAACCATCCTCTCTCTTCAGGTGATTACAGAAGAATATCTCATCTCATCTCATCTCATCTTCTTCCGCTTAGTCCGGGGTCGGGTCGCGGGGGCAGCAACCTTAGCAAAGAGGTCCAGACATCCCTCTCCCGAGCCACTTCCTCCAACTCTCCCGGGGGGACACCAAGGCGGTCCCAGACAAGCCGAGAGACATAGTCCCTCCAGCGTGTTCTAGGTCGACCCCGGGGTCTCTTCCCGGTTGGACATGCCCGAAACACCACACCAGGGAGGCGTCCGGGGGGCATTCTAACCAGATGCCCGAGCCACCTCAACTGGCCCCTCTCAATGCGGTGGAGCAGCGGATCTACTCCGAGCTCTCCCCGGATGGCGGAGCTTCTCACCCTATCTCTAAGGGAGAACCCGGCCACCCGGCGAAGAAAGCTCATTTCAGCCGCTTGTATCCGTGATCTTGTTCTTTCGGTCATTACCCAAAGCTCGTGACCATAGGTGAGGGTTGGAACGTAGATCGACTGGTAAATTGAGAGCTTCGCCTTGCGGCTCAGCTCCTTTTTCACCACGACGGACCGGTACAGGCACCGCTTAACAGCAGAGGCTGCAGCGATCCGTCTGTCGATCTCTCGCTCCATCCTTCCCTCACTCGTAAACAAGACCCCAAGATACTTAAACTCCTCCACTTGGGGCAGGACCTCATCCCCGACCCAGAGGGTGCATTCCACCATTGTCCGACTGAGAACCATGGCCTCGGACTTGGAGGTACTGATCTTCATCCCGGCTGCTTCGCACTCAGCTGCGAATCGCTCCAATGAGAGCTGGAGGGCCCGACTTGATGAAGCCAAAAGGACAACATCATCCGCAAAAAGCAGAGATGATATCCGATGGCCACCGAACCAGAACCCCTCATCGCCTCGACTGCGCCTAGAAATTCTGTCCATAAAAATTATTTTTATGCCTTGGCGGACTCAACTCCCACCGGAAACGAATCCGAGCTGCTGTTACCAATACGGACCAAACTCTGGCTCGGTGATACAGCGACCGAATAGCTCGTAACAACGGATCCGAACGCCGTACTCTCGAGCACGCCCCACAAGATCTTTCGAGGGACAGGGTCGAAAGCCCTCGCCAAATGCACAAAGCACATGTGGACAGATTGGGCAAACTCCCATGCGCCCTACAGAATCCTGTGGAGCGTATAGAGTTGGTCAAGAGTGCTGCGGCCAGCCCGAAAACCACATTGATCCTCCTCAAACCAAGGTTCGACTATCGGTCGGTTCCTCCTCTCTAGTACCCCTGCATAGACTTTACCACGTAGGCTGAGGAGTGTAATTCCCGATAATTGGAACACACCCTCCGGTCCCCTTCTTAAAAATTGGGACCACCACCCCAGTTTGCCAATCCAGAGGTACAGCCCCCGATGACCACGCGATGTTGCAGAGACGTGTCAACCAAGACAGTCCTACAACATCCAGAGTCCTGAGGTATTCCGGGCGGATCTCGTCCAACCCCGGAGCTCGACCACCGAGGAGCTTTTTGACAACCTCAGTGACCTCCACTCCAGTGATGGGCGGACCCTCACCCGAACCCCCAGGGTCTTCCTCTTCCACGGAGGGCGTGTTGGTGGGATTGAGAAGGTCCTCAAAGTATTCCCTCCACCTCTCAACAACATCCCCAGTCAAGGTAAGCAGCTCCCCACCTCCACCGTAAACAGTGTTTGTGAAGAACTGCTTCCCCCTCCTGAGGCGTCGGATGGTGGCCCAGAACCTTTTCGAGGCCAACCGATAATCACTCTCCAGGCCCTCACCGAACTCCTCCCACGCCCGAGATTTTGCATCTGCGACAGCCTCGGCTGCAGCACGTTTGGCCTGCCGGTACCCGTTTGCTGCCTCAGGAGTCCCACAGGCTAATAAAACCCGATAGGCCTCCTTCTTCAGCTGGACGGCCCCCTTCACCGCAGGTGTCCACCACCGGTTCGGGATTACCGCCACGACAAGCACCGACGACCTTACGGCCACAGCTATGGGCTGCCGCCTCAGCAATGGAGGCACGAAACATGGCCCATTCAGATTCCATGTCCCCGCCTCCTCCGAACGTGGTTGTAGCTCTGCCGGAGGTGGAAGTTAAAGGCCTCTCGGACAGGGGCTCCGCCAAACGTTCCCAGCAGACCCTGATTACACGCTTGGGCCTGCCAGGTCTGGAAGGCAACCTCCCACACCACCGAAGCCAACTCACCACCAGGTAGTGATCGGTAGACAGCTCAGCTCCTCTCTTCACCCGAGTGTCCAGAACATATGGTCGCAAGTCCGATGACACGACTACAAAGTCAATCATCGAACTGCGACCTAGGGTGTCCTGGTGCCAAGTGCACTTATGGACACCCTTATGTTGAACATGGTGTTCGTGATAGACAAACTATGACGAGCACAGAAGTCCAACAACGACACACCATTCGGATTCAGACTGGAGAGGCCGTACCTACCGATCACACCCTTCCAGGTCACACTATCGTTGCCCACATGGGCATTGAAGTCTCCCAAGACAACGAGCGAGTCTCCCGAGGAGCGTTCTCCAACACCCCAAAGACTCCAAAAGGGTGGGTACTCTGAACTGTCATTTGGTGCATAAGCACAAATAACAGTCAGGACCCGTCCCCCCACCCGAAGACGGAGGGAAGCTACCCTTTCGTCAACCGGGGAGAACCCCAACATTTGGGCACCGAGACGGGGGGCAACAAGAATACCCACACCGGTTCGCCGCCTCTCCCCACGAGCAACTCCAGAATAGAAGAAGGTCCAGCCTCTTTCGAGATGGATGGTTCCAGAGCCCAAGCTATGCGTTGAGGTGAGCCCGACTATATCTAGTCGGTATCTCTCCGCCTCACGCACCAAATCAGGCTCCTTTCCCGCCAGAGAGGTGACATTCCATGTCCCGAAGGTCAGAGTAAGCAGCCGAGGATCAGTCCGACAGAACCCATGCCTTCGGCTGCCACCCAACTCACACTGCACCCGACCCCTAAAACTCCTCCCACGGGTGGTGGGTCCATGGGAGGGCGGGCCCATGTCTCCTTTTCGGGCTGGGCCCGGCCAGGCTCCATGGGCATAAGCCCGACCACCAGGCGCTCGCCTTCGAGCCCCTCCCCTGGGCCTGGAACGTCAGAACGATGTGTCCCGGCCTCACTGACGACCTCTAGCAAGTCGACGACACAAGGAAAACCGCCATCATTAGCCGTGAGCTGGCCAAGCGGAACATCGCCATCGCCGCCCTCCAGGAGACATGCCTTGCTTCAAGTGGCAGTCTCAAGGAGAAGGACTACACGTTCTTCTGGCAAGGTCTGGAGGCAGACGAGCGACGACTCTATGGGGTTGGTTTCGCAGTTCGCAACTCCCTGCTGTCGTCAATTGAACCTCCTTCTCAGGGAACCGAGCGCATCCTCTCACTCCGACTCACCACCTCCTCGGGACCTACACACATTTTCTGCGCCTACGCCCCAACACTCTGCTCCACAACTGAGGCAAAAGATGCATTCTACGAGGAGCTTGAGGCAAGGATCAGAGAGATACCAGTGAAGGAAAACCTGTTCCTGCTCGGAGACTTCAATGCGCGGGTGGGAGCAGACTGCACCGCCTGGCCACGCTGCATTGGACACTTTGGCATTGGCAAGCTCAACGAGAATGGACAACGGCTACTTGAGCTCTGCTCCTTCCATGACCTCGCCATTACCAACACCTTCTATGCCACCAAGCCCCACCACAGAGTTTCATGGAGACATCCCAGGTCGAAGCACTGGCACCAGCTGGACTTCGTCATCACCAGGAGACCCATGCTGAACCACGTGCTCTGCACACGTAGTTATCATAGTGCAGACTGCGACACTGACCATTCCCTGGTCGGAAGCATGGTGCGTCTACGACCCATACAGATCCACCGCTCCAAACATAGGGGCCAGCCTCGCATCGACACTGCCAGAACTTCAAAGTCCGAGCTGCGCAAATGCTTTGCTGAGGCCATCGACAACGCCCTGGAAGACTGCCCCACAGACAACGCCACAGCACGCTGGGACTTCATCCGCGATGCCGTATACCAGGCCGCCTCAGACACCTTCGGGAAGAGAGTCAGGCGAAGCGGCGACTGGTTCGAGGCTGGGATTGAAGATATGGAGCCTGCCATAGCCGCCAAGGGTGTTGCGCTCCTTGAGTACAAGAGGAAGCCATGCGAGAAATCACTGGCCACCTACAGAGAAGCCCGCAACAATGCCAAGAGGGTCGCTCGCAGGTGCGCCAACGACTACTGGCTGAAGCTTTGCAGCGATATTCAGACCTCTGCGGACTGTGGAAACACCCGTGCCATGTATGAGGGGATGAAAAAAGCTTTCGGACCAAGTGCCACCAAGATCGCACCCCTCAAATCCACCTCTGGCGACATCATCAAGGACCGTGGGGAGCAGATGGAGAGATGGGCCGAGCACTATTCAGAGCTATACTCCAGAGAGAATGTTGTCACTGACACAGCCATGGAGAACACCATCCCACTGCCCACCATGGAAGAACTCGACTCGCCACCTACCATCGAAGAGCTCAGCAAGGCCATTAACTCGCTGTCCAGCGGGAAAGCACCAGGCAGCGACGGAATCCCTCCACAGGTGGTGAAGGCTGCAAAAGAGAGCTCCCTCCTTGGGCATCTCCATGAGCTTTTGCTTCAGTGCTGGGAAGAAGGAACGATACCCCAAGACATGCGAGATGCGAAGATCATCACGCTCTACAAGAACAAGGGCGACCGCAGCGATTGCAACAACTATCGCGGGATCTCTCTCCTCAGCATTGTAGGGAAAGCCTTTGCAAGGGTAGTCCTCAACCGCCTGCAAGTACTTGCAGACCGTGTGTATCCCGAGTCGCAGTGCGGGTTCCGGGCAAAGCGATCAACCATTGACATGGTGTTCTCCCTTCGGCAGCTGCAGGAAAAGTGCCGTGAGCAGCGACGTCCTTTGTTCCTCGCCTTCATCGATCTGACCAAGGCATTCGACTTGGTCAGTCGGTCTGGCCTCTTCACCCTCCTACATAAGATTGGATGTCCCACCAAGCTCCTGAAGATAGTCGAGTCATTCCACGACAACACGTCTGGCACAGTTCAGTATAACGGAACACCATCAGACCCCTTTCCAATCAAGAGCGGCGTGAAACAGGGGTGTGTCCTGGCCCCGACACTTTTCGGCATATTTTTCTCTTTGCTCCTGCGCTACGCATTCAGAGAGTCCGAAGATGGCATCTTCCTCCACACACGGAGTGATGGGAACCTCTTTAATCTCGCCCGCCTCAGGGCAAAGACCAAGGTGCGCAAGGTCCTCATCCGGGATATGCTCTTTGCTGACGACGCTGCCCTCACTGCTCACTCTGAAGCCGCCCTTCAGCGACTCATCAGGGTGTAATCGCCGATGTTGATTGTGGGAGTTGTGCTGACATCCTGACCCATGATGTTGGTTTTCTTGAGGCTGATGTCAGCACAACTCCCACAATCAACATCGGCGATTACACCCTGGAAGTGGTGGACAAGTTCACTTACCTTGGCTCCATCATCTCCAGCAACCTATCCCTGGATACTGAGCTAAACGTAAGGATAGGCAAAGCAGCAACATCCATGGCCCCCCTAGCGGCGTGTGTGGAACAACCCCAGGCTGACCCTAAACACGAAGATGAAGGTGTACCAAGCATGCGTGTTGAGCACGCTTCTATACGGCAGTGAGGCCTGGACCCTATACATGCACCAGGAGCGAAGACTAAACGCCTTTCACCTGCGCAACCTCAGACGACTCCTCGGCATTACCTGGCAGGATCGTGTCTCCAACTCGCGCGTCTTGGCCCAGGCAGGCATGTCAAGTATGTTCGCCATCCTCTCCCAGAAGCGCCTGCGCTGGCTCGGACACATATGCAGGATGGATGAATTCCGCATTCCAAAGGACATCCTCTATGGCGAGCTCGCCTCAGGAACACGACCAACTGGACGACCCGCCCTGCGCTACAAGGATGTCTGCAAGAGGGACCTGAAGTCATGCAGCATCAACCCAGTAGATCTCGAGGCAGCGAGCTCCAACCGCTCTAGCTGGCGTGGAAAGGTAAAATCCGGTGTGCAGCAGGCCGAGGAGAAGAGAGAGATCCAGCATGAGGAGAAGAAGAATCGCAAACAGCAGAGAATTCTGTCTGCCATAGCCTGCCCCACGATCCCTACTGCAGAATACACTTGCAGCAAGTGTGGTAGGAGCTGCATCTCCCGCATTGGCTTATTCAGCCACAGCCGGCGCTGCAGCCTCACAGCTAATTGATAGACCTGCCTAGATGCAGACTCCATTGTCTCTAGAGACAGACGGGTGCCAATAATAGAAGATGCAGAGGATAGGGTGAGATGGAGGCAGATCATTTGCTGTGGCGACCCCTGAAGGGAACAGCCGAAAGGAAAAGAAGAAGATATAGTATAATACTGGAAAATAAAAAGTTACATGGAAGTCACTTATTAAATTATGGAACTGGAAATGAAGACACATCCTCTTCTCTGGCTTTATCATCTTTTTTTTTTTTTGGTAGATATTTAAAGATGGGCTTGACTGAACATTCAGAGGCAGACTGTTCCAGTCTTTTATACACTGGATATATTGTTGCTGTTGATGCATATTCCATATGACACATATGTAATCTGTAAGAGGGCTATTAAGTTACATTTTCTTATCAGAATCTTTTTTCTAAAATTACTCAAGTAATCTTATTTCATTTTAATCTTACCTCTTCTGAGCTTGTTCAGCCAACATGAAATTAAGTGCGGAAGGCGAAAAAAAAATCCTTGACACAGACACAATGTTCCTGTTGAAGATAAATGTGGAAAGTGGAAGGGACAAACACAGTATTTTGCTCATATCCCCAACCCCCTCCTCTAATATTCAAATTGGTTAATTTACATGAACCTCCACCACATGCAGTGAAGGACATGGCTATCTTGATGACCTCTTTGCTGCCCTGTGGGGGGTGGTGCCGCCTTAGCAATAGGCCACTACTATATTGGCCTGATGGCTGGGTGTTTTGGGGTGCTGTACTTTACAGACAAAAGAAAGTTGATCCACTCTTCTTCTATACTGAGAAGTGTTCCTGGACATTGCCATTACATCAAATTGAACATCTCTCAGAATTCCCATAGCTTACTGCTTTAACCAAGGTCTCAAAATAAATATAAAAATTAAATGAATTCATCATTCATTCATTTTATTTTCAAAAATACTCCGTTTTTCTTTTAAATTTGATTTTGTGTTTGAAATGTATCAAAACAAGAAATCCGGTCTGATAAGGGGTCGAAGCTGACAAAAGATTAAGAGTTCTGAATTATGTTCGACTGTAATGATGTTTCAACAAGTTGAGAGCAGGTTCCCCCCCCCCCCCCCCCCCGACTTTGTTATCGATTATCTAGTGTCTGACCCCTAGGTCACCCCTTTCCTGTCGATAGATTGAGGCATGTTAAGGGATACAAATAATACAAATAATAATACGAACAACAACAATAATTGTTGTAATAATACTGTTTATTGAACATGATCAGATATGAGATACTAATAAAGTATATATTGATGTTAAAATATTTTGAGCATGTGCAACCCCCCCCCCCACCCACCCACCCACCAACACACCCACCCACACACCCACCCACACACTGTACAGGAAACTTGTCTGGGCATAACACACATCATGCATTAATTGTGCACAATGAATACAATCAGTCTCTCAACCATTTCTCTCTTTCAGCTAACGGTCAAGCCACTCCAGGTCAAGTCCTTCTCCCTTAAATGACTTTCTATTGACCCCATAGTCAAAAAGCAGCTCACCGTCCACAGGAATGTCTTTTATGGCTCTGAACAAGATCACATCTTTGTCCTCACCGTTGTCTTTGAGCACGCAGTGCAGTGGCTTTAAATTAGCTCTTTTCGAGGAATGGTTGATCCTCCGTCCAAATGTGTCTTTACCTGGGTGACACTCGCACGAGGAAGACTCGGCATCGACACAGAGATCCTTCCGCCCAGATTTAAAGAAAAAAAGGTAGGCTGGCTGGATGTTGGGGTCATTCATTTTCGCACGACCCTCAGCAGCGGTGATCACCTTTCCGTGGTAATCACACACGATGTCGCCTTTAGAAAATGGTTTGGCTGCGACTACACCTGGAAACAAAAGAACATGACATTTTCAGTTTGAGTGTAAAAAAAAAAAAAAAAAAAAAATCAAAAGTTGATCGTTACAATTGGGCAAAGTTTGAATCTTTCTCCACTTTGACATTCAGAGCAGGGTGCAGAAACTGAAAAGAAAAATTAAAGGTTTCTTACCCAGCCCCCTTTTAGAATCCTTAATCACCAGTCCTGTCCATTTCTGGTGAGACACACACCGAATGATATCCGGGTGCGTCTCGATGGTGGACTTGTGGGCTGCCGTCCACATCTTCACGATGTCCTCAGCACTCGGACAGTTGGCCATCCACTCCTCCTTTTCCATTAACCTGTGAACTTTCCCCACCGTTGGCTTCCTGGCACTGAAATGTGCTGAAAAAGAGAACAGAATAATTTTGTCACGGCAGTTGTTTGCCTCAGTAAATAAGTTGCATAGTTTGAGATTATTAATGCTTATCCGCATCATAGTGTTTTGGGCTTAGGAGTACTGTACTTACATAGCAGATACCGCTGCCTCTCTGCATACTGACAAGCTCGCCACTCGTCACAATGCACACGGCCCTCGCAAAATCCCGCCTGCACCCTGGCCTTTTTGGACGGAGGCTGGCCATGTTTGGTCACTGGGAAGCTCTTGGTGAAATCAGAAAAGTTTCTCTCCACATGCTTGCGGGCTTGATCGGGGTCGCCGTCCGAGGACTCGTTTGGTGAGGAGAAGCTGTAAAATTAGAGAAAGTTAAAAGGGTTAAAATAGTACAACTTGGTAAGTATACATGAAATATGATTGCGATGCATGGTTGCCTTGTGAAATAAGATAATGAGGAGACCTACCGTCCCAGGGTGTCCAACAGTGTAGCCGTTTGGACAATGGATTCATCCACCCGCATTCTGTAATGCTGTTCGGCCACAGCAGTAGAATGGGCCAGATAGTGGCTAACGTTCTGCTTCTGCGTCTCTGTGAAGAGCAACGCTGCCTCAGTCTCCACCGCCCTTCGCACCTCCTGACTGTTGGCCGGTTTCACGTGGTAGCTGCAAGAAGACAAAGTGACAAGAAATGTTATTAGCGATATGACTGTGTTTGATGCACCGTTAAAAAAAAAAAAATCGTCTGCTTGGCCTTGTTGTTTTTGTTTCTGGCCACTTGCTACAGTGTTTACTGACAGTGGCTCAGGAGATCGTGCACAGACGCCGACCGGGGAGACCAGGCCTCGGCTTTGCCCAAAATGGACCTGCGGGAATTCACTCCGGAGCAGCTGCGAGAGTACGACGGCGTACAGAACCCATGCATTCTCAAGGCCGTCAACATGAAAGTCTTTGACGTGACAAGTGGCAAAAAGTTTTACTGAACAAGTTTTCAAGGTAAGTCTTACAATTCTTTTTCCTCATCACTTTCTAAAATCAGTTTTCCTCCAGTACATGTTGCATTCTTTTCCATATTTCAAGCCGACATGAAAGTCAAATTTAAATTAAATGAATAAAATATTCGACTGAAATACATAAATACATCATGTACTTCAACAAATCTTTTTTTTTTTTTTCCTGTCTTCATTCAATTTTATTTTTACCAGTCTAGTGGTGTAATATAAAACATTTATACATCAGCACATGGATTCATGTGGGTACTCACGTTTCGTGAAACCGGACAATGTCATTGGTGACACTATGAACGGGCTTCCCAGTCGAAGAAATGAAAAAATTGTCAGTTTCGCTTCTGAGGTATCCCGGACGAATGTGTTCGTAGTATGCTTGAAACCACTTGGGGAACAAAAGAGACAATTTCTTGACTGTAAAATAGTGTAAGCAGTTGAAAAATCGCTTTCACAATGAGACATAAGTGGCGAGCATATTTAGCTGTTAAAGAACTTACAGCTTCCTCCTCCTGGGTCAGGGCAAATGTGGCCACCTGCATAGTTGCCGTCTTATGTTGGCTGACGCCGATCACCACCCTTGCGTTTTTGTGTTTTCTGTTCACCCACTCTTTTGTCTGGAAAAGAATGGAAGTGGAGGGAAATGTATGAATGAATTATTTTTCAAAAAGACATTTCAACACGTGAAAAAAACCCCCAAGATAAAATAGCACGAGCTAAAAAACAAATTTCCTCAGGCTATTAAAATAGATGCACTCACCGTCATGCCTTTCACAGCTCCGGGGCGTTGAAAATGTTTCAACACCAGGAGAGCTTCGCAGTAGTAGCGATAGGTGAACTTCTCTGACTCGGAGACCTCAAGGTTGGTGATGAATTTCCCGAATGTAAGGAGCATGTCGTGTTTGGCCACCCTCAGAATCTTCTGGCAGTCTCTGACACTCCGTGTTCCTTCCATCAGCCGTTCATATCTAGATTTGATTTCATTAAAAAAATAAATAAATAAATTAAAAAAAAAAAACACATTTACGATTGTAGTCATAAACAGAAAAAGGGCAAAACGCATAGAAAAGGCAAAGATTTGCCTCGTTTTGCAGACGTCCTTCGAATAAGACTTCGAGACGGGCTTTTTCATCATCTGTAGAAATTCCTTGAAGGCCTGGAGGTTGTCACGGAGGTCTTTGTCTGCCATCGTCAGGTCCAGCCTACTTTTCAAGTAGTCGACAAACCTGATCATACTCTTTAAATAGTTTAATACTGTGGCTGCACTCATTTCTGTGCGGCGGAGGCTGCTGAGGTACTCCCGTGATTGTTGGCTCTTACTTAAGAAGTCCATTCTCAGTTCATCCCCGGTCGGCTGCAGGTACCGCAGGAAACGTGACACATTGTCGACCTTTGAATAAGGATAACGAGAAAGAAATATTAATATTAGCATCGCACCAAATAACAGGACGTGTGTGACTGGTTCTGAAAAACCATTCATGATGACATATCACCTGCTGTTGGCAATTGTGGACACCCAGGGTCTCACGTAGATACTTTTTAAAGTCCAAGAGGAGCACAGTGTCATCGCTGAATTTATCATATAGACCAGCCTCCTTCATCTTCATGCGTACAGAGGTGGTTGGGATGGGAAGTGTCCTGTAAAACAATGAGTATGAGAGAGAGAGAGAGAGAGAGAGAGACAGACAGACAGACAGACAGACAGACACAGAGAGACAGAGATTAAAAATTACATTATAATAAATGCTTTGGGGCAGTGGTGGCCTGCTGGTAAAGGTGCTGGATCACTGAGACTAAGGTTAGAGGTTCAAGCCCCATTCTCCAAGGTTGTCACTGTTCCCCCGGTGCTCCTAACTGGCTTGTGAAAGGCCAGCAACTTGGAAATATCACCGACACGTACTTACTTTTTCCAGGAAGGATCTCTGAGCCCAACGTCCTGATTCAAGGAGGAAGGAGAGTCACTGGGCTGGGACCCGTGTGGGTCCACAGAAGCAGAGCTGGAGGTGGCAGCAATAGTATGCGTGGCACTGGCGGCACCAGCCTCGGTTGCAGCAACAGAGGTGTTACCGGTGGTGTCAGGCTCAGGGTCAGTCAGGAGCATATCTGACTCAAGGGGCCCATTGAGAATGAAAAAGCCACGCTGTACGAGCTCCTTCAGAAAGGCAATGCGGCCGGGCCGGTGGGGTATGGCATTCACCAGATCCTTGTAATCCCAGGTCCGGCCGTACCTGACCCATCGTTTGGTTGATGCCTTAGCTTTGCTCACCTCCATTGCGATTTCTTCTGGTGTGCTGTCTTTCATACACCCCCTCATCAGATGGACCGAAATTCTGTCCTGGGGCATGTAGCACCTTAAGCAGTGAACGTAGTTGCGCTCAGGGATCCTAAAAGAGAACGATAACAACATGATCAGGTCATGGGTTCAAACCCATTAAACAAATGTATGTATTAAAGGACTAGATAGAAACAAGTATGGATACAGTACTAGATAAACCTGACAGCTTTATTTTTTACAATTTGGGAACTTATTTTTTACTGACACTTATGTTATATGTACTTGGGCTATTAAGTTACATTTTCTGATCAGAATCCATTACTTTTCTGAAGCTTCCTCAAGTAATCTCATTTAATATTTGTCTCACCTCTTCTCAGCTTCTCCAGCCATCATGGAATGAAGTGCAAAAGAGTAAAAACTCCAAGTGACCTTAACACAGAAATGTTCCAGGTAAAGATAAAACGGGGAGTGGACAAACACAGAATTTATTTTTTCTCTGTTATGAGGATTGGCTCAACCCCCGAAAGACACACCCAAACCCCTCATTTACATGCACCTACACCCCATGTGGTAAGTGACACGGCTCCTCTTTGATGTCAGGTTTGCTGCACTGTGTGTGTGTGTGTGTGTGTGTGTGTGTGTGTGTGTGTGTATCTGGGGTTGGGGGTGGGGGCTTACTTACCATTAGGCCCCGATGGCCCTGGATGGCTGAGTGTGTGTATCTGTATAATATATATAAATATATAAGATAATAAAATCATTTATATAATAAATATAATAAAAATAATATGTATGTATGTATATATATATATATATATATATATATATATATATATAAGATATGTGAGTTTATACAACCACTATACGCAGTGATAATTTCAAGTTATTATTGCATAAGCACTTGTTTGTGTAGCTCTATCTGGGGATAGAAAACGCACATTATCTATTATGAGGTGATAAGAGTTGGTTTCAGGCGATGCCCCAGCGAGTTGGAGCTAAATGAGCCAAGTGGTTGAGATAGGCCTGTTTCTCCGGTGGCCAAGGGACACCGGGCTAAAGGTTGGTTTCACGGGACGGCTGGCAGCCCGTGGATCATGGCTGTGGAGTCTGGTGGCTCTGGGGCTATGCCCCAGCCAGTGGAGCCAAATGAGCCAAGTGGTTGATATAGGCCCGTATCTCCGGCAGCCAAGGGGATACGTGGTCACTCTTGGTTTCATTAAATGGCTGGTTGCCCCTGTCTGGTGCCTCTGGGGCCTTGCCCCGGCGAGCTGGAGCAAAATGAGCCAAGTGGTTGAGATAGGCCTGTTTCTCCGGTGGCCAAGGGACACCGGGCTAAAGGTTGGTTTCACGGGACGGCTGGCAGCCCGTGGATCATGGCTGTGGAGTCTGGTGGCTCTGGGGCTATGCCCCAGCCAGTGGAGCCAAATGAGCCAAGTGGTTGATATAGGCCCGTATCTCCGGCAGCCAAGGGGATACGTGGTCACTCTTGGTTTCATTAAATGGCTGGTTGCCCCTGTCTGGTGCCTCTGGGGCCTTGCCCCGGCGAGCTGCAGCCAAATGAGCCCCGTGGCGGAGATAGGCCTGTATCTCCGGCGGCTGAGGGACGCCGGGATAAGGGGTGGTTTCTCGGGATTGCTGGCAGCCCGTGGATCCTGGTTGTGGAGTCTGGAGGCTCTGGGGCTATGCCCCAGGTCGTTGGAGCTAAATGAGCCAAGTGGTGGATCTAGGCCCGTATCTCCGGCAGCCAAGGGGATACGTGGTCAGTCTTGGTTTTATCGGCTGGCTGTTGGCCCGTGGAGGACGCCTGTGATTTCTAGTGGCTGCGGGGCCTTGCCCCGGCAAGCTGGAGCAAAATGAGCCCCGTGGCGCAGATAGGCCTGTATCTCCGGCGGCCGAGGGACGCCGGGATAAGGGTTGTTTCTCGGGATTGCTGGCCGCCCGTGGATCATGGTTGTGGAGTCTGGAGGCTCTGGGGCTATGCCCCAGCTAGTTGGAGCCAAATGAGCCAAGTGGTGGATCTAGGCCCGTATCTGCGGCAGCCAAGAGGATATGTGGTCAGTCTTGGTTTCATTGGATGGCTGGTGGCCCCTGGAGGACGCTTGTGATGTCTGGTGGATGTGGGGCCTTGCCCCGGCGAGCTGGAGCAAAATGAGCCCCGTGGTGGATATAGGCCTGTATCTCCGGCGGCCAAGGGACACCGGGCTAAAGGTTTGTTTCACGGGATGGCTGGCAGCCCGTGGATCATGGCTGTGGAGTCTGGTGGCTCTGGGGCTTTGCCCCAGCCAGTTGGAGCCAAATGAGCCCCGTGTGGAGATAGGCCCATATCTCCGGCGGCTGAGAGCATATAGGATCAATGTTGGTTTCATTGTATTCCTGGCAACCCGTGGATCGTGCGTGTGGAGTCTGGTGGCGCTGGGACTTTGCCCTGGCGAGCTGCAGCCAAATGAGCCAAGTGGTGGATATAGGCCCGTATCTCCGGCAGCCAAGGGGATACAAAATGAGCCCCGTGGTGGATATAGGCCTGTTTCTCCGGTGGCCAAGGGACACCGAGCTAAAGGTTGGTTTCACGGGACGGCTGGCAGCCCGTGGATCATGGCTGTGGAGTCTGGTGGCTCTGGGGCTATGCCCCAGCCAGTGGAGCCAAATGAGCCAAGTGGTTGATATAGGCCCATATCTCCGGCAGCCAAGGGGATACGTGGTCACTCTTGGTTTCATTAAATGGCTGGTTGCCCCTGTCTGGTGCCTCTGGGGCCTTGCCCCGGCGAGCTGGAGCAAAATGTATGTTCGGCAGCCGAGGGAAGCCGGGATAAGGGTTGGTTTCAGGGGATGGCTGGCACCCCGTGGATCATGGCTGTGGAGTCTGGAGGCTGTGGGGCATTGCCCCTGGTAGTTGGAGCCAAATGAGCTACGTGGTGGAGATAGGCCCGTTTCTTCGGCGGCCGAGGGATGCCGGGCTTAGGGTCAGTTTCCTTGGATGACTGTCAAACCATGGATCATGCTTCTGGGGTCTGGTGGCTGTGGGGCTTTGCCCCGACGAGCTGGAGTAAAAATGAGCCCCGTGACGGATATAGGCCTGTATCTCCGGCAGCCAAAAGAAACTGGGCTCAAGGTTGGTTTCACAGGATGGCTGGCACCCCATGGATCATGGCTGTAGAGTCTGGAGCCTCTGGGCCATACCCCAGCTAGTTGGAGCCAAATGAGCCAAGTGTTGGAGACAGGCCTGTTTCTTCGGCGGCCGAGTGACTCCGGGCTTGGGGTCAGTTTCCTTGGATGACTGGCAACCCGTGGATGATGCATGTGGAGTCTGGTGGCGCTGGGACTATGCCCTGGGGAGCTGGAGCCAAATGAGCCACGTGGTGGAGATAGGCCCGTTTCTTCGGCGGCCGAGGGATGCCGGGCTTAGGGTTAGTTTCCTTGGATGACTGGCAACCTGTGGCTCATGCTTGTGGAGTCTGGTGGCTTTGGGGCTTTGCCCTGGCGAGCTGGAGCCAACTGAGCCCCGTGGCGGCGATAGGCCCGTATTTCCGGCAGCCAAGAGGATATGTGGTCAGTCTTGGTTTCATTGGATGGCTGGTGGCCCCTGGAGGACGCTTATGATGTCTCCTGGATGTGGGGCCTTGCCCCGGCGAGCTGGAGCAAAATGAGCCCCGTGTCGGATATAGGCCTGTATCTCCGGCCGCCGAGAGAATATAGGATCAGTGTGGGTTTCCTTGTATGCCTGGTAACCTGTGGATCATGCTTGTGGAGTCTGGTGGCTGTGGGGCTTTGCCCTGGCGAGCTGGAGCCAAATGAGCCCTCTGGTGAAGATAGGCCCATATCTCCGGTGGCCGTGAGCATATCGGATCGGTGTTGGTTTAGTTGTATCCCTGGCATCCCGTGGATCATGCTTGTGGAGTCTAGTATCTCTGGGGCTTCGCCCTGACGAGCTGGAGCCAAATGAGCCAAGTGGTGGATATAGGCCCGTATCTTCAAGAGCCAAAGGGATACGTGGTCAGTCTTGGTTTCATAAAGTGGCTGGTTTCTCCTGGAGGACGCCTGTGACATCTGGTGGCTGTGGGGCCTTGTCCGGGCGAGCTGGAGTAAAAATGAGCCCCGTGACGGATATAGGCCTGTATCTCCGGCAGCCAAAAGAAACTGGGCTCAAGGTTGGTTTCACAGGATGGCTGGCACCCCATGGATCATGGCTGTAGAGTCTGGAGCCTCTGTGCCATACCCCAGCTAGTTGGAGCCAAATGAGCTACGTGGTGGAGATAGGCCCGTTTCTTCGGCGGCCGAGGGATGCCGGGCTTAGGGTCAGTTTCCTTGGATGACTGTCAAACCATGGATCATGCTTCTGGGGTCTGGTGGCTGTTGGGCTTTGCCCCGACGAGCTGGAGTAAAAATGAGCCCCGTGGCGGAGATAGGCCTGTATCTCCGGCGGCCGAGGGACGCCGGGATGAGGGTTGTTTTTCGGGATTGCTGGCCGCCCGTGGATCATGGTTGTGGAGTCTGGAGGCTCTGGGGCTATGCCCCAGCTAGTTGGAGCCAAATGAGCCAAGTGGTGGATCTAGGCCCGTATCTCCGGCAGCCAAGGGATTACGTGGTCAATCTCAGTTTCATCTGATGCCTGCTGGCCCCTGGAGGACGCCTGTGAAGTCTGGTGGCTGTGGGGCCTTGGCCCGGCGAGCTGGAACAAAATGAGCCCTTTGGTGGACATAGGCCTGTATCTCCGGCAGCCGAGGGATGTCGGGCTACGGGTTGGTTTCACAGGATGGCTGGCAGCCCGTGGATCATGTCTGTGGAGTCTGATGGCTCTGGGGCGATGCCCCAGCGAGTTGGAGCTAAATGAGCCAAGTGGTTGAGATAGGCCCGTTTCTTCGGTGGCTGAGGAACGCCGGGCTTAGGGTTAGTTTCCTTGGATGACTGGCAACCTGTGGCTCATGCTTGTGGAGTCTGGTGGCTTTGGGGCTTTGCCCTGGCGAGCTGGAGCCAACTGAGCCCCGTGGCGGCGATAGGCCCGTATTTCCGGCAGCCACGAGGATATGTGGTCAGTCTTGGTTTCATTGGATGGCTGGTGGCCCCTGGAGGACGCTTGTGATGTCTGGTGGATGTGGGGCCTTGCCCCGGCGAGCTGGAGTAAAATGAGCCCCGTGGTGGATATAGGCCTGTATCTACGGCCGCCGAGAGAATATAGGATCAGTGTGGTTTCCTTTTATGCCTGGCAACCTGTGGATCATGCTTGTGGAGTCTGGTGGCTGTGGGGCTTTGCCCTGGCGAGCTGGAGCCAAATGAGCCCTCTGGTGAAGATAGACCCATATCTCCGGTGGCCGTGAGCATATCGGATCGGTGTTGGTTTAGTTGTATTCCTGGCATCCCGTGGATCATGCTTGTGGAGTCTAGTGTCTCTGGGGCTTCGCCCTGACGAGCTGGAGACAAATGAGCCAAGTGGTGGATATAGGCCCGTATCTTCAAGAGACAAAGGGACACTTGGTCAGTCTTGGTTTCATAAAGTGGCTGGTTTCTCCTGGAGGACGCTTGTGATGTCTGGTGGAAGTGGGGCCTTGCCCCGGCGAGCTTGAGCAAAATGAGCCCCGTGGTGGATATAGGCCTGTATCTCCGGCGGCCAAGGGACACCGGGCTAAAGGTTTGTTTCATGGGACGGCTGGCAGCCCGTGGAGGACGCTTGTGATGTCTGGTGGCTGTGGGGCCTTGCCCCGGCGAGCTGGAGCAAAATGATCCCCGTGGCGGTGATAGGCCGGTATGTCCGGCAGCCGAGGGAAGCCGGGATAAGGGTTGGTTTCAGGGGATGGCTGGCGCCCCGTGGATCATGGCTGTGGAGTCTGGAGGCTGTGGGGCTATGCCCCAGGTAGTTGGAGCCAAATGAGCCACGTGGTGGAGATAGGCCCGTTTCTTCGGCGGCCGAGGGATGCCGGGGCTTCGGGTCAGTTTCCTTGAATGATTGGCAAACCGTGGATCATGCTTCTGGAGTCTGGTGGCTGTGGGGCTTTGCCCCGACGAGCTGGGGCCAAATGAGCCCCGTGTCGGATATAGGCCTGTATCTCCGGCCGCCGAGAAAATATAGGATCAGTGTGGGTTTCCTTGTATGCCTGGCAACCTGTGGATCATGCTTGTGGAGTCTGGTGGCTGTGGGCCTTTGCCCTGGCGAGCTGGAGCCAAATGAGCCCCCTGGTGGAGATAGGCCCATATCTCCGGCGGCCGTGAGCATATAGGATCGGTGTTGGTTTAGTTGTCTCCCTGGCATCCCGTGGATCATGCTTGTGGAGTCTAGTGTCTCAACAGCTTTACCCGAACGTTCCTCCCGGAAATCGAAACAGACATCTCGGCATAACTTTCCGAGCCCAACGCGATGGCGACGAAAGTTTCGTCACGAAATTTTTTTTACGCAAAAATCCGAAGTTTTCACCAAATGTGGTTGAGTCGCAGGGATGGAAGTGGGCACAGTCCCGGAACAAGCGGCCGGGCCAAATGACGACCACGCGGCCTCGAGACTAAGGCCGTGCCGAATGAAACGAGCCCAAGCTCAATCCCGCGGGGGGGGGCACGGCACCGGTTTTCCGACGTTGCTTATTGCTTCCTCAAAGGAAATCGATCGTTTTTCCTTCAATATTTCCTTCGAACAAACCTATCCAGGCTCTGCTCCAGCCCCCTGAGTATTTTGACATCTCATTTGCGCACCCAGGCCAGACAGTGTTTATTTATCTGCAGTTCAGATATATAATAGATATATAAAAATCAGAGTATTTTGAGACAGAGTTCGTGTCCATGAGAAATAACTCTGAACTTTTCAAAACTCTGTACCACATCAATGTAAAATATACACAAACTGTATTTGTTGTGTGTAATGCATGCAGTCTGTGTGTCCACCACAGGAGGGTTCGAGTGGCCAGATTTCTGAAAATACAGCATTTAATTCAGTATAAAGAATAATACAGTAGGGAATATTTATCTTTATTGCAGATATATAAATTAAAATATTTGGAAACAACATTTGTCTCAGTGTATAGGAACTCTGTGTGACGCCTCATCTTTATAGCCTGGTGATGACTGAGTGGAAGCAGGTGTGTGCTCGGACTCCGCCATGAGTGTCAGCCACTCCCCTCAACAGCGCCTACACTGCACAGTTAAAAGCTGTGACAATTTCAGAGCCACTCCCAACACAGACCATAACATTTTGGGATTTTCAGTAGGCCGTACCACACTAATGTAAAAAATACACAAACTTTATGAATTGTGTTTTATATGTGCAACCTGTGTGTCAACCAAAAAAAGGAGCATGTAAACAGATTTCTGAAAATACAGCACGTAATACAGTATATACAAGAACATAGCATGTAATACAGTATATAAACAATACATTTTGTGATATTAATCTTGATTACAGATATATGATATAGAGTATTTGGAGACAAAGTTGGTCTAAGTGTGTTAGAACTTTGGCTTCCCAGCAGACTGTACCACATTAAAGAAGAAAAAAAATACACAAATTGTATTTATTGTGTGTCATGGATGCAATCTGTCTGTCAAATACAAGAGGGAGACTTATGACCATCTTTCTGAAAATAAAGCATGCAATACATTACAGGAAATATAACATTACAACATTTAATATTTATTTGCATTTCAGATAATATACAAGAATGCATGTAATGTCTATCTGTATTCCAAAAAATATTACATATAGTTTTCTTCTACATACTGTATTACATGCTTTAATACAGTATGTAATACAGTGTATGGAAGAATAGAGGATGCACTATGGATCGATATATATATGAGAGAGAGAGAGAATTTTCTGAGTAGATCCTTCCATAAGAGAGTGCTCAATACTTTTTTGTAGAGCAAATATAAGTAAAAATAAAAGGACAGGACAAAGACTTTCTATTGAAACTTCATTTTTCACAACAGATCTGTTTCGAGGGAAACCATCCTCTCTCTTCAGGTGATTACAGAAGAATATCTCATCTCATCTCATCTCATCTTCTTCCGCTTAGTCCGGGGTCGGGTCGCGGGGGCAGCAACCTTAGCAAAGAGGTCCAGACATCCCTCTCCCGAGCCACTTCCTCCAACTCTCCCGGGGGGACACCAAGGCGGTCCCAGACAAGCCGAGAGACATAGTCCCTCCAGCGTGTTCTAGGTCGACCCCGGGGTCTCTTCCCGGTTGGACATGCCCGAAACACCACACCAGGGAGGCGTCCGGGGGGCAGTCTAACCAGATGCCCGAGCCACCTCAACTGGCCCCTCTCAATGCGGAGGAGCAGCGGATCTACTCCGAGCTCTCCCCGGATGGCGGAGCTTCTCACCCTATCTCTAAGGGAGAACCCCGCCACCCGGCGAAGAAAGCTCATTTCAGCCGCTTGTATCCGTGATCTTGTTCTTTCGGTCATTACCCAAAGCTCGTGACCATAGGTGAGGGTTAGAACGTAGATCGACTGGTAAATTGAGAGCTTCGCCTTGCGGCTCAGCTCCTTTATCACCACGACGGACCGGTACAGGCACCGCTTAACAGCAGAGGCTGCAGCGATCCGTCTGTCGATCTCTCGCTCCATCCTTCCCTCACTCGTAAACAAGACCCCAAGATACTTAAACTCCTCCACTTGGGGCAGGACCTCATCCCCGACCCAGAGGGTGCATTCCACCATTGTCCGACTGAGAACCATGGCCTCGGACTTGGAGGTACTGATCTTCATCCCGGCTGCTTCGCACTCAGCTGCGAATCGCTCCAATGAGAGCTGGAGGGCCCGACTTGATGAAGCCAAAAGGACAACATCATCCGCAAAAAGCAGAGATGATATCCGATGGCCACCGAACCAGAACCCCTCATCGCCTCGACTGCGCCTAGAAATTCTGTCCATAAAAATTATTTTTATGCCTTGGCGGACTCCAACTCCCACCGGAAACGAATCCGAGCTGCTGTTACCAATACGGACCAAACTCTGGCTCCGGTGATACAGCGACCGAATAGCTCGTAGCAACGGATCCGGAACGCCGTACTCTCGGAGCACGCCCCACAAGATCTTTCGAGGGACACGGTCGAAAGCCTTCTCCAAATCCACAAAGCACATGTGGACAGATTGGGCAAACTCCCATGCCCCCTCCAGAATCCTGTGGAGCGTATAGAGTTGGTCAAGAGTGCTGCGGCCAGGACGAAAACCACATTGTTCCTCCTGAATCCAAGGTTCGACTATCGGTCGGATCCTCCTCTCTAGTACCCCTGCATAGACTTTACCAGGTAGGCTGAGGAGTGTAATTCCCCGATAATTGGAACACACCCTCCGGTCCCCCTTCTTAAAAATTGGGACCACCACCCCAGTTTGCCAATCCAAAGGTACAGCCCCCGATGACCACGCGATGTTGCAGAGACGTGTCAACCAAGACAGTCCTACAACATCCAGAGTCCTGAGGTATTCCGGGCGGATCTCGTCCAACCCCGGAGCTCGACCACCGAGGAGCTTTTTGACAACCTCAGTGACCTCCACTCCAGTGATGGGCGGACCCTCACCCGAACCCCAGGGTCTTCCTCTTCCACGGAGGGCGTGTTGGTGGGATTGAGAAGGTCCTCAAAGTATTCCCTCCACCTCTCAACAACATCCCCAGTCAAGGTAAGCAGCTCCCCACCTCTACCGTAAACAGTGTTTGTGAAGAACTGCTTCCCCTCCTGAGGCGCCGGATGGTGGCCCAGAACCTTTTGAGGCCAACCGATAATCACTCTCCAGGCCCTCACCGAACTCCTCCCACGCCCGAGATTTTGCATCTGCGACAGCCTCGGCTGCAGCACGTTTGGCCTGCCGGTACCCGTTTGCTGCCTCAGGAGCCCCACAGGCTAATAAAACCCGATAGGCCTCCTTCTTCAGCTGGACGGCCCCCTTCACCGCAGGTGTCCACCACCGGGTTCGGGGATTACCGCCACGACAAGCACCGACGACCTTACGGCCACAGCTATGGGCTGCCGCCTCAGCAATGGAGGCACGAAACATGGCCCATTCAGATTCCATGTCCCCGCCTCCTCCGGAACGTGGTTGTAGCTCTGCCGGAGGTGGAAGTTAAAGGCCTCTCGGACAGGGGGCTCCGCCAAACGTTCCCAGCAGACCCTGATTACACGCTTGGGCCTGCCAGGTCTGGAAGGCAACCTCCCACACCACCGAAGCCAACTCACCACCAGGTAGTGATCGGTAGACAGCTCAGCTCCTCTCTTCACCCGAGTGTCCAGAACATATGGTCGCAAGTCCAATGACACGACTACAAAGTCAATCATCGAACTGCGACCTAGGGTGTCCTGGTGCCAAGTGCACTTATGGTCACCCTTATGTTCGAACATGGTGTTCGTGATAGACAAACTATGACGAGCACAGAAGTCCAACAACGACACACCATTCGGATTCAGACTGGAGAGGCCGTACCTACCGATCACACCCTTCCAGGTCACACTATCGTTGCCCACATGGGCGTTGAAGTCTCCCAAGACAACGAGCGAGTCTCCCGAGGGAGCGTTCTCCAACACCCCCCCCCAAAGACTCCAAAAAGGGTGGGTACTCTGAACTGTCATTTGGTGCATAAGCACAAATAACAGTCAGGACCCGTCCCCCCACTCGAAAGACGGAGGGAAGCTACCCTTTCGTCAACCGGGGAGAACCCCAACATTTGGGCACCGAGACGGGGGGCAACAAGAATACCCACACCGGTTCGCCACCTCTCCCCACGAGCAACTCCAGAATAGAAGAAGGTCCAGCCTCTTTCGAGATGGATGGTTCCAGAGCCCAAGCTATGCGTTGAGGTGAGCCCGACTATATCTAGTCGGTATCTCTCCGCCTCACGCACCAAATCAGGCTCCTTTCCCGCCAGAGAGGTGACATTCCATGTCCCGAAGGTCAGAGTAAGCAGCCGAGGATCAGTCCGACAGAACCCATGCCTTCGGCTGCCACCCAACTCACACTGCACCCGACCCCTAAAACTCCTCCCACGGGTGGTGGGTCCATGGGAGGGCGGGCCCATGTCTCCTTTTCGTGCTGGGCCCGGCCAGGCTCCATGGGCATAAGCCCGACCACCAGGCGCTCGCCTTCGAGCCCCTCCCCTGGGCCTGGAACGTCAGAACGATGTGTCCCGGCCTCACTGACGACCTCTAGCAAGTCGACGACACAAGGAAAACCGCCATCATTAGCCGTGAGCTGGCCAAGCGGAACATCGCCATCGCCGCCCTCCAGGAGACATGCCTTGCTTCAAGTGGCAGTCTCAAGGAGAAGGACTACACGTTCTTCTGGCAAGGTCTGGAGGCAGACGAGCGACGACTCTATGGGGTTGGTTTCGCAGTTCGCAACTCCCTGCTGTCGTCAATTGAACCTCCTTCTCAGGGAACCGAGCGCATCCTCTCACTCCGACTCACCACCTCCTCGGGACCTACACACATTTTCTGCGCCTACGCCCCAACACTCTGCTCCACAACTGAGGCAAAAGATGCATTCTACGAGGAGCTTGAGGCAAGGATCAGAGAGATACCAGTGAAGGAAAACCTGTTCCTGCTCGGAGACTTCAATGCCCGGTGGGAGCAGACTGCACCGCCTGGCCACGCTGCATTGGACACTTTGGCATTGGCAAGCTCAACGAGAATGGACAACGGCTACTTGAGCTCTGCTCCTTCCATGACCTCGCCATTACCAACACCTTCTATGCCACCAAGCCCCACCACAGAGTTTCATGGAGACATCCCAGGTCGAAGCACTGGCACCAGCTGGACTTCGTCATCACCAGGAGACCCATGCTGAACCACGTGCTCTGCACACGTAGTTATCATAGTGCAGACTGCGACACTGACCATTCCCTGGTCGGAAGCATGGTGCGTCTACGACCCATACAGATCCACCGCTCCAAACATAGGGGCCAGCCTCGCATCGACACTGCCAGAACTTCAAAGTCCGAGCTGCGCAAATGCTTTGCTGAGGCCATCGACAACGCCCTGGAAGACTGCCCCACAGACAACGCCACAGCACGCTGGGACTTCATCCGCGATGCCGTATACCAGGCCGCCTCAGACACCTTCGGGAAGAGAGTCAGGAAAACGAGGACTGGTTCGAGGCTGGGATTGAAGATATGGAGCCTGCCATAGCCGCCAAGGGTGTTGCGCTCCTTGAGTACAAGAGGAAGCCATGCGAGAAATCACTGGCCACCTACAGAGAAGCCCGCAACAATGCCAAGAGGGTCGCTCGCAGGTGCGCCAACGACTACTGGCTGAAGCTTTGCAGCGATATTCAGACCTCTGCGGACTGTGGAAACACCCGTGCCATGTATGAGGGGATGAAAAAAGCTTTCGGACCAAGTGCCACCAAGATCGCACCCCTCAAATCCACCTCTGGCGACATCATCAAGGACCGTGGGGAGCAGATGGAGAGATGGGCCGAGCACTATTCAGAGCTATACTCCAGAGAGAATGTTGTCACTGACACAGCCATGGAGAACACCATCCCACTGCCCACCATGGAAGAACTCGACTCGCCACCTACCATCGAAGAGCTCAGCAAGGCCATTAACTCGCTGTCTAGCGGGAAAGCACCAGGCAGCGACGGAATCCCTCCACAGGTGGTGAAGGCTGCAAAAGAGAGCTCCCTCCTTGGGCATCTCCATGAGCTTTTGCTTCAGTGCTAGGAAGAAGGAACGATACCCCAAGACATGCGAGATGCGAAGATCATCACGCTCTACAAGAACAAGGGCGACCGCAGCGATTGCAACAACTATCGCGGGATCTCTCTCCTCAACATTGTAGGGAAAGCCTTTGCAAGGGTAGTCCTCAACCGCCTGCAAGTACTTGCAGACCGTGTGTATCCCGAGTCGCAGTGCGGGTTCCGGGCAAAGCGATCAACCATTGACATGGTGGTCTCCCTTCGGCAGCTGCAGGAAAAGTGCCGTGAGCAGCGACGTCCTTTGTTCCTCGCCTTCATCGATCTGACCAAGGCATTCGACTTGGTCAGTCGGTCTGGCCTCTTCACCCTCCTACATAAGATTGGATGTCCCACCAAGCTCCTGAAGATAGTCGAGTCATTCCACGACAACACGTCTGGCACAGTTCAGTATAACGGAACATCATCAGACCCCTTTCCAATCAAGAGCGGCGTGAAACAGGGGTGTGTCCTGGCCCCGACACTTTTCGGCATATTTTTCTCTTTGCTCCTGCGCTACGCATTCAGAGAGTCCGAAGATGGCATCTTCCTCCACACACGGAGTGATGGGAACCTCTTTAATCTCGCCCGCCTCAGGGCAAAGACCAAGGTGCGCAAGGTCCTCATCCGGGATATGCTCTTTGCTGACGACGCTGCCCTCACTGCTCACTCTGAAGCCGCCCTTCAGCGACTCATCAATCACTTCGCGGAGGCATGCACAGAGTTTGGACTCACTATCAGCCTTAAGAAAACCAACATCATGGGTCAGGATGTCAGCACAACTCCCACAATCAACATCGGCGATTACACCCTGGAAGTGGTGGACAAGTTCACTTACCTTGGCTCCATCATCTCCAGCAACCTATCCCTGGATACTGAGCTAAACGTAAGGATAGGCAAAGCAGCAACATCCATGGCCCGCCTAGCGAAGCGTGTGTGGAACAACCCCAGGCTGACCCTAAACACGAAGATGAAGGTGTACCAAGCATGCGTGTTGAGCACGCTTCTATACGGCAGTGAGGCCTGGACCCTATACATGCACCAGGAGCGAAGACTAAACGCCTTTCACCTGCGCAACCTCAGACGACTCCTCGGCATTACCTGGCAGGATCGTGTCTCCAACTCGCGCGTCTTGGCCCAGGCAGGCATGTCAAGTATGTTCGCCATCCTCTCCCAGAAGCGCCTGCGCTGGCTCGGACACATATGCAGGATGGATGAATTCCGCATTCCAAAGGACATCCTCTATGGCGAGCTCGCCTCAAGAACACGACCAACTGGACGACCCGCCCTGCGCTACAAGGATGTCTGCAAGAGGGACCTGAAGTCATGCAGCATCAACCCAGTAGATCTCGAGGCAGCGAGCTCCGACCGCTCTAGCTGGCGTGGAAAGGTAAAATCCGGTGTGCAGCAGGCCGAGGAGAAGAGAGAGATCCAGCATGAGGAGAAGAAGAATCGCAAACAACAGAGAATTCTGTCTGCCATAGCCTGCCCCACGATCCCTACTGCAGAATACACTTGCAGCAAGTGTGGTAGGAGCTGCATCTCCCGCATTGACTTATTCAGCCACAGCCGGCGCTGCAGCCTCACAGCTAATTGATAGACCTGCCTAGATGCAGACTCCATTGTCTCTAGAGACAGACGGGTGCCAATAATAGAAGATGCAGAGGATAGGGTGAGATGGAGGCAGATCATTTGCTGTGGCGACCCCTGAAGGGAACAGCCGAAAGGAAAAGAAGAAGATATAGTATAATACTGGAAAATAAAAAGTTACATGGAAGTCACTTATTAAATTATGGAACTGGAAATGAAGACACATCCTCTTCTCTGGCTTTATCATCTTTTTTTTTTTTTTTTTGGTAGATATTTAAAGATGGGCTTGACTGAACATTCAGAGGCAGACTGTTCCAGTCTTTTATACACTGGATATATTGTTGCTGTTGATGCATATTCCATATGACACAGATGTAATCTGTAAGAGGGCTATTAAGTTACATTTTCTTATCAGAATCTTTTTTTTTTCTAAAAATTACTCAAGTAATCTTATTTCATTTTAATCTTACCTCTTCTGAGCTTGTTCAGCCAACATGAAATTAAGTGCGGAAGGCGAAAAAAAATCCTTGACACAGACACAATGTTCCTGTTGAAGATAAAGGTGGAAAGTGGAAGGGACAAACACAGTATTTTGCTCATATCCCCAACCCCCTCCTCTAATATTCAAATTGGTTAATTTACATGAACCTCCACCACATGCAGTGAAGGACATGGCTATCTTGATGACCTCTTTGCTGCACTGTGGGGGGTGGTGCCGCCTTAGCAATAGGCCACTACTATATTGGCCTGATGGCTGGATGTTTTGGGGTGCTGTACTTTACAGACAAAAGAAAGTTGATCCACTCTTCTTCTATACTGAGAAGTGTTCCTGGACATTGCCATTACATCAAATTGAACATCTCTCAGAATTCCCATAGCTTACTGCTTTAACCAAGGTCTCAAAAGAAATATAAAAATTAAATGAATTCATCATTCATTCATTTTATTTTCAAAAATACTCCGTTTTTCTTTTAAATTTGATTTTGTGTTTGAAATGTATCAAAACAAGAAATCCGGTCTGATAAGGGGTCGAAGCTGACAAAAGATTAAGAGTTCTGAATTATGTTCGACTGTAATGATGTTTCAACAAGTTGAGAGCAGGTCCCCCCCCCCCCGACTTTGTTATCGATTATCTAGTGTCTGACCCCAAGGTCACCCCTTTCCTGTCGATAGATTGAGGCATGTTAAGGGATACAAATAATACAAATAATAATACGAACAACAACAATAATTGTTGTAATAATACTGTTTATTGAACATGATCAGATATGAGATACTAATAAAGTATATATTGATGTTAAAATATTTTGAGCATATGCACACCCCCCCCCCCCCCCACCCACCCACCAACACACCCACCCACCCACCAACACACCCACCCACACACCCACCCACACACCCACCCACACACTGTACAGGAAACTTGTCTGGGCATAACACACATCATGCATTAATTGTGCACAATGAATACAATCAGTCTCTCAACCATTTCTCTCTTTCAGCTAACGGTCAAGCCACTCCAGGTCAAGTCCTTCTCCCTTAAATGACTTTCTATTGACCCCATAGTCAAAAAGCAGCTCACCGTCTACAGGAATGTCTTTTATGGCTCTGAACAAGATTACATCTTTGTCCTCACCGTTGTCTTTGAGCACGCAGTGCAGTGGCTTTAAATTAGCTCTTTTCGAGGAATGGTTGATCCTCCGTCCAAATGTGTCTTTACCTGGGTGACACTCGCACGAGGAAGACTCGGCATCGACACAGAGATCCTTCCGCCCAGATTTAAAGAAAAAAAGGTAGGCTGGCTGGATGTTGGGGTCATTCATTTTCGCACGACCCTCAGCAGCGGTGATCACCTTTCCGTGGTAATCACACACGATGTCGCCTTTAGAAAATGGTTTGGCTGCGACTACACCTGGAAACAAAAGAACATGACATTTTCAGTTTGAGTGTAAAAAAAAAAAAAAAAAAAAAAAATCAAAAGTTGATCGTAACAATTGGGCAAAGTTTGAATCTTTCTCCACTTTGACATTCAGAGCAGGGTGCAGAAACTGAAAAGAAAAATTAAAGGTTTCTTACCCAGCCCCCTTTTAGAATCCTTAATCACCAGTCCTGTCCATTTCTGGTGAGACACACACCGAATGATATCCGGGTGCGTCTCGATGGTGGACTTGTGGGCTGCCGTCCACATCTTCACGATGTCCTCAGCGCTCGGACAGTTGGCCATCCACTCCTCCTTTTCCATTAACCTGTGAACTTTCCCCACCGTTGGCTTCCTGGCACTGAAGTGTGCTGAAAAAAGAGAACAGAATAATTTTGTCACGGCAGTTGTTTGCCTCAGTAAATAAGTTGCATAGTTTTAGATTATTAATGCTTATCCGCATCATAGTGTTTTGGGCTTAGGAGTACTGTACTTACATAGCAGATACCGCTGCCTCTCTGCATACTGACAAGCTCGCCACTCGTCACAATGCACACGGCCCTCGCAAAATCCCGCCTGCACCCTGGCCTTTTTGGACGGAGGCTGGCCATGTTTGGTCACTGGGAAGCTCTTGGTGAAATCAGAAAAGTTTCTCTCCACATGCTTGCGGGCTTGATCGGGGTCGCCGTCCGAGGACTCGTTTGGTGAGGAGAAGCTGTAAAATTAGAGAAAGTTAAAAGGGTTAAAATAGTACAACTTGGTAAGTATACATGAAATATGATTGCGATGCATGGTTGCCTTGTGAAATAAGATAATGAGGAGACCTACCGTCCCAGGGTGTCCAACAGTGTAGCCGTTTGGACAATGGATTCATCCACCCGCATTCTGTAATGCTGTTCGGCCACAGCAGTAGAATGGGCCAGATAGTGGCTAACGTTCTGCTTCTGCGTCTCTGTGAAGAGCAACGCTGCCTCAGTCTCCACCGCCCTTCGCACCTCCTGACTGTTGGCCGGTTTCACGTGGTAGCTGCAAGAAGACAAAGTGACAAGAAATGTTATTAGCGATATGACTGTGTTTGATGCACCGTTAAAAAAAAAAAAAATCGTCTGCTTGGCCTTGTTGTTTTTGTTTCTGGCCACTTGCTACAGTGTTTACTGACAGTGGCTCAGGAGATCGTGCACAGACGCCGACCGGGGAGACAAGGCCTCGGCTTTGCCCAAAATGGACCTGCGGGAATTCACTCCGGAGCAGCTGCGAGAGTACGACGGCGTACAGAACCCATGCATTCTCAAGGCCGTCAACATGAAAGTCTTTGACGTGACAAGTGGCAAAAAGTTTTACTGAACAAGTTTTCAAGGTAAGTCTTACAATTCTTTTTCCTTATCACTTTCTAAAATCAGTTTTCCTCCAGTACATGTTTCATTCTTTTCCATATTTCAAGCCGACATGAAAGTCAAATTTAAATTAAATGAATAAAATATTCGACTGAAATACATAAATACATCATGTACTTCAACAAATCTTTTTTTTTTTTTTTCCTGTCTTCATTCAATTTTATTTTTACCAGTCTAGTGGTGTAATATAAAACATTTATACATCAGCACATGGATTCATGTGGGTACTCACGTTTCGTGAAACCGGACAATGTCATTGGTGACACTATGAACGGGCTTCCCAGTCGAAGAAATGAAAAAATTGTCAGTTTCGCTTCTGAGGTATCCCGGACGAATGTGTTCGTAGTATGCTTGAAACCACTTGGGGAACAAAAGAGACAATTTCTTGACTGTAAAATAGTGTAAGCAGTTGAAAAATCGCTTTCACAATGAGACATAAGTGGCGAGCATATTTAGCTGTTAAAGAACTTACAGCTTCCTCCTCCTGGGTCAGGGCAAATGTGGCCACCTGCATAGTTGCCGTCTTATGTTGGCTGACGCCGATCACCACCCTTGCGTTTTTGTGTTTTCTGTTCACCCACTCTTTTGTCTGGAAAAGAATGGAAGTGGAGGGAAATGTATGAATGAATTATTTTTCAAAAAGACATTTCAACACGTGAAAAAAACCCCCAAGATAAAATAGCACGAGCTAAAAAACAAATTTCCTCAGGCTATTAAAATAGATGCACTCACCGTCATGCCTTTCACAGCTCCGGGGCGTTGAAAATGTTTCAACACCAGGAGAGCTTCGCAGTAGTAGCGATAGGTGAACTTCTCTGACTCGGAGACCTCAAGGTTGGTGATGAATTTCCCGAATGTAAGGAGCATGTCGTGTTTGGCCACCCTCAGAATCTTCTGGCAGTCTCTGACACTCCGTGTTCCTTCCATCAGCCGTTCATATCTAGATTTGATTTCATTAAAAAAATAAATAAATAAATTTTAAAAAAAAAAAACACATTTACGATTGTAGTCATAAACAGAAAAAGGGCAAAACGCATAGAAAAGGCAAAGATTTGCCTCGTTTTGCAGACGTCCTTCGAATAAGACTTCGAGACGGGCTTTTTCATCATCTGTAGAAATTCCTTGAAGGCCTGGAGGTTGTCACGGAGGTCTTTGTCTGCCATCGTCAGGTCCAGCCTACTTTTCAATTAGTCGACAAACCTGATCATATTCTTTAAATAGTTTAATACTGTGGCTGCACTCATTTCTGTGCGGCGGAGGCTGCTGAGGTACTCCCGTGATTGTTGGCTCTTACTTAAGAAGTCCATTCTCAGTTCATCCCCGGTCGGCTGCAGGTACCGCAGGAAACGTGACACATTGTCGACCTTTGAAAAAGGATAACGAGAAAGAAATATTAATATTAGCATCACACCAAATAACAGGACGTGTGTGACTGGTTCTGAAAAACCATTCATGATGACATATCACCTGCTGTTGGCAATTGTGGACACCCAGGGTCTCACGTAGATACTTTTTAAAGTCCAAGAGGAGCACAGTGTCATCGCTGAATTTATCATATAGACCAGCCTCCTTCATCTTCATGCGTACAGAGGTGGTTGGGATGGGAAGTGTCCTGTAAAACAATGAGTATGAGAGAAAGAGAGAGAGAGAGAGAGAGAGACAGACAGACAGACAGACAGACACAGAGAGACAGAGATTAAAAATTACATTATAATAAATGCTTTGGGGCAGTGGTGGCCTGCTGGTAAAGGTGCTGGATCACTGAGACTAAGGTTAGAGGTTCAAGCCCCATTCTCCAAGGTTGTCACTGTTCCCCCGGTGCTCCTAACTGGCTTGTGAAAGGCCAGCAACTTGGAAATATCACCGACACGTACTTACTTTTTCCAGGAAGGATCTCTGAGCCCAACGTCCTGATTCAAGGAGGAAGGAGAGTCACTGGGCTGGGACCCGTGTGGGTCCACAGAAGCAGAGCTGGAGGTGGCAGCAATAGTATGCGTGGCACTGGCGGCACCAGCATCGGTTGCAGCAACAGAGGTGTTACTGGTGGTGTCAGGCTCAGGGTCAGTCAGGAGCATATCTGACTCAAGGGGCCCATTGAGAATGAAAAAGCCACGCTGTACGAGCTCCTTCAGAAAGGCAATGCGGCTGGGCCGGTGGGGTATGGCATTCACCAGATTGTTGTAATCCCAGGTCCGGCCGTACCTGACCCATCGTTTGGTTGATGCCTTAGCTTTGCTCACCTCCATTGCGATTTCTTCCGGTGTGCTGCCTTTCATACACCCCCTCAACAGATGGACCGAAATTCTGTCCTGGGGCATGTAGCACCTTAAGCAGTGAACGTAGTTGCGCTCAGGGATCCTAAAAGAGAACGATAACAACATGATCAGGTCATGGGTTCAAACCCATTAAACAAATGTATGTATTAAAGGACTAGATAGAAACAAGTATGGATACAGTACTAGATAAAATAAAATTAGGTAACAACTAGTTATAAGCCTGACAGCTATATTTTTCCAATTTTGTAACTTATTTTTTATTGACACTTATGTTATCTGTACTTGGGCTATTAAGTTACATTTTCTGATCAGAATCCATTACTTTTCTGAAGCTTCCTCAAGTAATCTCATTTAATATTTGTCTCACCTCTTCTCAGCTTCTCCAGCCATCATGGAATGAAGTGCAAAAGAGTAAAAACTCCAAGTGACCTGAACACAGAAATGTTCCAGGTAAAGATAAAACGGGGAGTGGACAAACACAGAATTTATTTTTTCTCTGTTATGAGGATTGGCTCAACCCCCGAATGACACACCCAAACCCCTCATTTACATGCACCTACACCCCATGTGGTAAGTGACACGGCTCCTCTTTGATGTCAGGTTTGCTGCACTGTGTGTGTGTGTGTGTGTGTGTGTGTGTGTGTGTGTGTGTGTGTGTATCTGGGGTTGGGGGTGGGGGCTAACTTACCATTAGGCCCCGATGGCCCTGGATGGCTGAGTGTGTGTATCTGTATAATATATATAAATATATAATATAATAAAATCATTTATATAATAAATATAATAAAAATAATATGTATATATATATATATATATATATATATATATATATATATATATATATATATATAAAAGATATGTAATGCAGCCATGAGGTGGGGGGGGCACTAACCAGTGTCTCTCCCCCTCATGCCGGTCCCAAGCCCGGAGAAATGCAGACGGTTGTGTCAGGAAGGGCATCCGACGTAAAACCAATGCCAATTATTTCTAATGCAAATCAAAAGTATTACCTCCATACCGGATCGGTCGAGGCCCGGGTTAACAACGACCGCCATCAGTGCTGTCAATCAACAGGGTGCTGATGGAAATTGGACTACTGTTGGTCGAAGACGTCGAAGAAGGAGAGGTGGGAGGCGTGTCCGTAGGCAGAGAGAGAAGAGGAAAGGCAGGAGGCTAGGACTGAGAGTGGGGACTTTGAATGTTGGAACTATGCACAGAAAAGGTAGAGAGCTGGTTGACATGATGCAGAGGAGGAAGGTGGACATACTGTGTGTTCAGGAGACCAGGTGGAAAGGTAGCAAAGCTAAAAGCTTAGGAGCAGGGTTTAAGCTATTTTATCACGGTGTGGATGGGAAGAGAAATGGAGTCGGAGTCATCTTGAAGGAGGAGTATGTCAGGAATGTTCTAAAAGTGAAAAGAGTGTCAGACAGAGTGATGAGTCTCAAGTTAGAAATTGAAGGTGTAATGCTCAATGTTGTTAGTGCTTATGCCCCACAGGCAGGATGTGAGCTAGAAGAGAAGGAGAGATTCTGGAGTGACTTAGATGAAGTGATGCAGGGTACCACCAGAGGTGAAAGAGTGGTCATTGGTGCAGACTTCAATGGACATGTTGGTGCAGGAAACAGAGGGGACGAGGAAGTGATGGGCAGGTTTGGTATCCAGGACAGGAACGCAGAAGGACAGATGTTGATAGATTTTGCAAAAAGGATGGAAATGGCTGTGGTGAATACTTTCTTCGAGAAGAAACAGGAGCATAGGGTGACTTATAAAAGCGGAGGTAGGAACACACAGGTAGACTACATCTTGTGTAGGCGATGTAATTTGAAGGAAGTCAGTGACTGCAAAGTCATCGTGGGTGAGAGTGTTGCCAAACAGCATAGGATGGTGATGTGCAGGATGACTCTGATGGTGAGAAAGGTGAAAAAGGCAAAGGCAGAGCAGAAGACAAAGTGGTGGAAGCTGAAAAAGGAAGAGTGTCGTGTTGTCTTCAAGGAGGAGTTGAAACAGGCTTTGGGAGGCCAGGAAGTGCTTCCAAATGACTGGACAACCACAGCAAATGTGATCAGGGACACAGGTAGGAGAGTACTTGGTGTGTCCTCTGGAAGGAAAGTAGATAAGGAGACTTGGTGGTGGAATGAGGAAGTGCAGGAGTGTGTACAAAGGAAGAGGTTAGCCAAGAAGAAGTGGGACATTGAGAGGACCGAAGAGAGTAAACAGGAGTACAGGGAGACACAGCGTAAGGCGAAAGTAGCAGTGGCTAAGGCCAAACAGAGGGCATATGATGACTTGTATGATAGGTTGGATAGTAAAGAGGGAGAAAATGATCTATACAGGTTGGCACAGCAGAGAAATAGAGATGGGAAGGACGTGCAGCAAGTTAGATTGATAAAGGACAGAGAGGGAACTCTATTGACTAATGACAGAAGTGTGCTGGGAAGATGGAAAGAGTACTTTGAAGAGCTGATGAATGAGGAAAATGAGAGAGAAAAAAGAGTAGAAGAGGTAACCATTGAGGACCAGGATGTAGCAAAGATCAGTAAGAGTGAAGTGAGAAGGGCATTGAAGAGGATGAAGAATGGAAAGGCAGTTGGTCCTGATGATATACCTGTGGAGGTATGGAAGTGTCTAGGAGAGGTAGCAGTAGATTTTCTGACAAGAACATTCAACACGGTACTAGAGAGTGAGCAGATGCCGGAGGAGTGGAGGAGAAGTGTGCTGGTGCCCATTTTTAAGAACAAGGGAGACGTGCAGAGTTGCAGCAACTACAGAGGGATAAAGTTGATGAGCCATACGATGAAGTTATGGGAAAGAATAGTGGAAGCAAGACTAAGGGCAGAGGTCAGCATTTGTGAACAACAGTTTGGTTTCATGCCAAGAAAGAGCACCACAGATGCAATGTTTGCTTTGAGGATGTTAATAGAGAAGTACAGAGAAGGTCAGAGGGAGCTACATTGTGCCTTTGTGGATCTGGAAAAAGCATATGACAGGGTGCCAAGAGAAGAACTGTGGTATTGCATGAGGAAGTCTGGAGTGGCAGAGAAGTATGTTAGAGTGGTGCAGGACATGTATGAGAGATGTAAGACAGTAGTGAGGTGTGCTGTCGGTGTGACCGACGAATTCAAGGTGGAGGTGGGACTGCATCAAGGGTCAGCTCTGAGCCCCTTCTTGTTTGCTATGGTGATGGACAGGCTGACAGACGAGGTGAGACAAGAATCTCCATGGACTATGATGTTTGCAGATGACATCGTGATCTGTAGTGAGAGCAGAGAACAAGTGCAGGAAAATCTAGAGAGGTGGAGGTATGCCTTGGAAAGGAGAGGAATGAAGGTTAGCCTCAGAAAATCAGAATACATGTGTGTGAATGAGAAGGACCCAGGAGGAACGGTGATGTTACAGGGAGCAGAGATAACGAAGGTGGAGGATTTTAAGTACTTAGGCTCAACAATCCAGAGCAATGGAGAGTGTGGAAAAGAGGTGAAGAAGCGTGTGCAGGCAGGCTGGAATGGTTGGAGAAAAGTATCCGGTGTGATGTGCGATAGGAGAGTGTCAGCAAGAATGAAGGGAAAAGTGTACAAGATGGTGGTGAGGCCAGCGATGTTGTATGGCTTAGAAACAGTGGCGCTGAGGAAAAGGCAGGAGGCAGAGCTGGAGGTAGCGGAGATGAAAATGTTGAGGTTCTCCTGGGAGTAACGAGGATGGATAGGATCAGAAATGAGTATATCAGAGGGACAGCCCACGTAAGATGTTTTGGAGACAAAGTCAGAGAGGCTAGATTGAGATGGTTTGGACATGTACAGAGGAGGGATAGTGAGTATATTGGCAGTAGGATGCTGAGGTTGGAACTACCAGGCAGAAGGCCTCGAGGAAGACCGAAGAAGAGCTTTATGGATGTGGTGAAGGAAGACATGAAGGTCGTTGGAGTCAGAAAAGAAGATGCGGAGGACAGGGTGAGGTGGAGGCGGATGATTTGCTGTGGCGACCCCTGAAGGGAGCAGCCGAAAGTAAAAGAAGAAGATATATATAAGATATGTGAGTTTATACAACCATTATACGCAGTGATAATTTCAAGTTATTATTGCATAAGCACTTGTTTGTGTAGCTCTATCTGGGGATAGAAAACGCACATTATCTATTATGAGGTGGTCGTCTCTCTTCCCGGTTCCTGGCTCCCATTGTTGCATACAGCTTACAAAGCCGGCAACAAAATACTTGTAAGCTTCCACTGATTTGTAAGCTTTTAACTCTTTGCCAGTAAATGGAGAAATGGAGACGGACCGTGGACAAGATATGTACAAAGATCCAAGTAGGCAAAAGCAGGAAGGGAAGAATGGTCGCATTTTAACACATTCCTAAACATTGACTGCGGCATTACATATGGATCTGCAATCCCCAGCTTCTTTATTTTACTCCGATAGCTTGCCGTCTGGTCACCCGTCAGATGATTGACAACGTCTGAGAATATTAAAGTGTCATGGCTTTTGTCTTCGACACTCGCATATTTTGCTTTCGCGGTCATTATCGGTTGTTGTTGAAGCCATGCTTAGTGAATCGTGGGTGTGTGTGGGTGTGTGTGTGTGTGTGTGTGTGTGTGTGTTCTGGATCACACTTGCCGTCCAAGATGGCACATGAAGGTACCTCAATATGCTTGTGGGCTTGATCGGGGTCACTGTCCGAGGACTTGTTCGGTGAGGAGAAGCTGTAAAATTAGGGAAAGTAAGGGTTAAAATTGTACAACTTGGTAATAATACATAAAATATGATTGTGACGTATGGCTGCCTTGAGATAATGAGGAGACCTACCCTCCTTGGGTGTCCAGTAGTGTAGCCGTTTGGACAATGGATTCATCCGCCCGCATTCCGTAATGCTGCTCGGCCACAGCAGAAGAATGGGCTGCGTCTCTGTGAAGAGCAACGCTGCCCTAGTCTCCACTGCCCTTCGCACGTCCTGACTGTTGGCCGGTTTGACGATTCAGCTGCAAGAAAACAAAGTGACATGAAATGTTATTAGCGATACGATTGCACCGTGTAAAAAAAAAAAAAAAAAAAAAAAAAAAAAAAAAAAAAATTCTCAACATAGCCTTGTCGATTTTGTTTCTGGCTGCTTGCGAATAAGACAACCTTGAATCTTGAAAACAAAACTGTTCAATCAATGATAGTTATGAACAATTTTTGTGTGTGTTTTCAAGGCTCAAAATAATTCGTTTTAAATTAGTTAACTAGAGATGGCGTCCCTCACTGCATGTGGTGGAGGTTCGTGTAAATGAACTATTGCAATAAAATGCTGTTCTAACTTGAATAAGACTTGAAGTCACCCACGTAAATAGGTTTCAGGAGGGGTTTGGAGATCGGAGCCTCCTTTGGGGGTCGAGCCAATCCTCATCAAAAGGACTGTGTTTCTTCCCTCCATTTCCACCTTAATCTTCAACAGGAACATTGTGTCTGTGTCGAGGATTTTTTTTTTTTTTTTTTTTTTTTACTCTTTTGCACTTCATTTCATGTTGGCTGAAAGAGCTCGGAAGAGGTAAGATAAAAATGAAATCAGATTACTTGAATAATTTTCAGAAAAATAATTGATTCTGATAAGAAAATTTAACATAATAGCCCTAGTACAGATAACATATGTATCAACATATTTTAAATTACTATTATATGCAGATGATAGTGTGTTCATTGTGTCAGCCAAAGATCCCAACAAAATATCATATGTACTTGGGAAGAACGTTGAATCATGTTATAACTGGTGAACAGATAACAAACTGTCAGTATATTTTGGTAAAACAATGCCCACTGTATGGGTAAAAAAATAAACTAAAACATGTTAGGAACTTTGAAATCAATTGTACTGGTCATAAAATCCGATCAACAAACATGTTAATACTTAGACATCTTAATAGATCGAGACTTGTCAGGCATTATTATAGTTGAGTCATTAATTTAAATATGTTCATCCAGATTGAAAGTTCTATACCAGTGGTTCTTAACCTGGGTTCGGTGAGTCAGTCTCAGGGGTTCAGCGGAGGTCAAGACACACACCCGACTCATATTCATGACGACACGCCCTGCTTGGCCATCATTAGTTGCAGGTGATCACGCTACATTGCTTGGACAATCTGTGCTGCAGGAAATTTGGTGTGCTCAGTAGTTGATTTGTTGTGATGGTGCGTCGTGTGATTTCTTTCTTAATGTTTTAATTCATACTATGTTGAGCAAAAAAAGAAAGTGGTCAGACGGATATGTACAACATGGATTCACATATATAACGGAACGTGATGCTAGTCAGCATCCTATCTGCATGATTTGCGAAGTAGGATCAACCCCCGCTGACTGACACATACGTACATGTATATGTGTATATAATATCAATAAATACATATTCAATACTATAAATGCTTATAATATTGATTAAACATTCAAAAATAATGCAGAAGATGTAAATAAAACAAATACACACACATACAGACGCGCGCACGCACGCACGCACACACACACACACACACACACACACACACACACACACACACACACAGATGCACGTGCACGCACTCAGACGCACACCTCACATAAAAATGTAAGTAGCTGTGATGGGGGAGTTCATGCATCGTATTGGTTTAGTTCTTTGAATACAGTGATGTTACTGCTCGGTTCATTTTGGTGCCCCAGTAAAAACATATACCTATGTCCTGAATTTGAAAAAATCATATTTTATTTTTCAATAAAGGAGGGTTCAGTGAATAAGCATATGAAACTGGTGGGGTTCAGTACCGACAACAAAGTTAAGAACCACTGTTCTATACAGACAAGACAGTGTACTGTACTTAACAAAAAAAAAAGAAAAAGAAAGAAAGAAAAACACTTGTATTGTGTCATATGGAATATGCATCAACAGCCTGGTACAGTTTCTTTTTGTTTCTTTTCGGCTTTTCCCGTTCTCGAGAGTCACCACAGCGAATCAGCGATTCGCACATTCAATTTGGCATGGGTTTTTACATCGGATGCCCTTCCTGTCACAAACCTTTTAGCAAGGGACAGAAACACGCTGACGGCTTTGCAGACTACTCTTTACGGAAGTCAGCAATGGTTCTTTTATCTGCCTCTCACCATAGACAGTGAGAGACAAGGCACGTCTTTGATAACACAGTTAGCAGTGACACAGTTAGACAGTCACAACCCACGGAGAGTGGGGCTTGAACCTCCAACCTTAGGCTTGGCTCAGTGATCCAGCACCTTTACCAGCAGGTCACCACTGCCCCAAAGCATTTATTATAATGTAATTTTTAATCTCACTCTCTGTTTTACAAACCACATCCCACCCGACCACTTCTATACGCATAAAGATGAAGGAGGCCGGTCTATATGAGAAATTCTGCGATGACACTGTGCTCCTCTTGGACTGTAAATAAATGACACCCTGGGTGTCTGCAATTGCCAACAGAAGGTGATGTGTCATTATGAATGGTCATTTATGACTGTTTACATGCGCTAAAATATGCTTTTTAAAAAGAGAAGAGTGGGGCTTGAACCTCCAGCCTTTGGCTCAGTGATCCAGCACCTTTACCAGCAGGCCACCACTGCCCCAAAGCATTTATTATGATGTGATTTTTGTCTTTTTTGCTCTCTCTCTCTTTTTTTGCCATTGTTTTACAGACTACATCCCACCAGACCACTTCTATACGCGTAAAGACGAAGGAGGCCGGTCTATATGAGAAATTCTGCGATGACACTGTGCTCCTCTTGGACTGTAATAAGTGACACCCTGGGTGTCCGCAATTGCCAACAGAAGGTGATGTGTCATTATGAATGTTCATTTATGACTCTGGTGACATGCACTAAAATATGCTTTTTCAAAACATTCAATAGACAGTCTTACTCCTTAATACAGTACTAATGTAGTAATGATGAAGAAAATCTTAACTCTTTTCTGTGATATTTATTGCTAATAAAATATAAACATTATACATCACATCACACACACACACACACACACACACACAGATAAATATATATATATAATACAGTATTATGCTACATGCTACACATGCTACAGAACATAAAATCTCACACACACTGGAATATTAACTGAAAAACATTGTAATATTAGAGTACTATTTAGCTAGAAGTATCCAGAATACTAAAGCAGATTCCATTCTGATGATTACCTGGTTTTCATTCACTTCCACAAAAACTTGATGTTACACTAGCTCTGATTGCTATGTCGCAGACTAGTACAGCATAACTTTTTCCTCCCTCAATCATATCAAGCAGTCCTACTTACCTTTTTCTGATCCTTTGTCCCTTTACCTGAAGCCTGAGAAGGTGCACAGCGTTTGTGTAGCATGAATGAGCTGAATTATAATTAATAACACACAGGAAAAAAACACATGTGCACAAAGTGGGCAGGTTAAAAAAAAGCACCACATGCACCATCTCAATCAAACTGAAGGAGGGAGCACAGCCATTGGCTGAATTTGAATCACGTGACAGTTACTCCGCAATCCAATACGGGTGGGAGTGGGGGTGGGGGCGGGAATAAACATGAGTCAAAGCCCGACTTCAGAGATTTTACGTTCATTTATTTATGTGTCTGTTCATATATGTATTTATTTATTTATTTATTTATTTATGAACACTATGATATATATATATATATAAATAAAAAAAGTTGGATCTGGGACCACCTTATGGCGTCTTGAACCACTGACCTTCAGATTGGCAGTCCAGTGCCTTATCCACAAGACTATCTCCGGATCCATGCTGATCATGACAAAAAGTACTACTTTATTATTATTTTATTTATTAAAAAAAAAAAAAAAATATATATATATATATATTTGCATCCACACACATATTAAGGATACATGATATATTGATTTTTATTTATAATGCAATGTAAACAATACCATAAAACAATTATATATGCGTATATTTTTTATTAATTATTCAATGTTATTTATTATTGATCATCTTTTTTTTCTTTTGGCTTTTCCCTTCAGGGGTCGCCACAGCAAACCATCCGCCTCCACCGTCCTATCAAACATCACACCAGACACTTTCACCCAGCCGTTCCGGCCTGCCTGCACACTCTTCTTCACCTCTTTGACTACACTCTCTATTGCTCTGGATGGTTGAGCCGAAGTAATTAAAGTCCTCCACCTTCTTCATCTGTGCTCCCTTTCACCTCACCGTTCCTCTTGGGTCCTTCTCGTTCATAGACGTGCATTCTGTCTTACTGAGGCAAACCTTCCTTCTTCTTCTGTCCAGAGCATACCTCCACTTCTCGAGATTTTCCTCCACTCGTTCTCTGCTCTCAATACCGATCACAGGTTCTCTTCGAGCTCACATCCTGCCTGTGGGGCGTAAGCACTAACAACATCGAACATCACGCCTTCAATTTCTCACTTGAGACTCATCACTCTGTCTGACACTCTTTTCACTTCTAAAACATTCCTGACAAACCCCTCTTTCATGATGACTCCTACTCCATTTCTCTTCCCATTCACACCACGATAAAACAGCTTAAACCCTGCTCCTGAGCTTCTCGCCTTGCTACCTTTCCACCTGGTCTCCTGAACAACACAGTATGTCCACCTTCCTCCCGTGCATCATGTCAGCCAGCTCTCTGGCTTTCCCTGTCATAGTTCCAACATTCAAAGTCCCTACTCTCAGGCCTAGACTCATACCTTCCCTCTTCTCTCTGCTCCTGGTTGGTTAACAGCACTGATGGCGGTCGTTGTTAACCCGGGCCTCGACCGATCCGGTATGGAATCCTTATTTGTGACTCGCATAAACATTTGTGGTTTTATGTCACATGCCCTTCCTGACTCAACCCTCTGAATTTATCCGGCCTTGGGCCCGGCGTGAGGAAGAACACTGGCTTGTGCCCCCCCCCCACGGCTGCTTTAGTCGTAGTAGATAATATATGATATAATATAATATACAGTCGGTCCCCAACTTACGAAATTAATCCGTTCCAGAGCCCTCTTCGTATAGCAGGGATTTCGTAAGAAGTCGTCGCATTTTACATGTTAAACACCTAATTCGTTCCGAGGCTCCAGTCTTTGGACTGGATAAACCCCATAAACCCTTTTAAAATGATAAAAGTACACCAATTTTGTATGAAACGTGTTAAAAGTTAAATCTGTGAGAACACAGCAGACTGAGTAATAGCGATTATCTCTGCTGGCCCACTATATTTAGGATCACCCAATTGTCCTGATCGATTAAAGAGCCGTACCAGTGGGGCCGTGGTGGTCTAGTGGTATAGGCTGCTGGCTCGCTGATCCTAAGGTTGGGGGTTCAAGTCCCACTCTCCACAAGGTTGTCACTATCCCCCCAGTGCAGCTAACTGGGTTATCAAAGGCGGGCCGTCACTGTCTATGGTGAGAGGCATGTAAAAGAACCATTGCTGACTTTCGTAAAGAGCAGACTGCAAAGTCATCAACGTGTTTCTGTCCCTTGCTAAAAGGGTTGTGACAGGAAGGGCATCCGACGTAAAAACCTCTGCCAAATCAAACATGTGAATCAGATGATTCGCTGTGGCGACTCCCAAGGGAAAAAGCCGAAAGGAAGACAGACAGACCAGTACCATGTCTGCCACCTGAAACGGGCGAGTAGGCACAGGAGGTGATAAAGGTGTAGATTTATTCGCATCCGTCCATGATTCATGCAGTTTATCAATTAGGGCAGCAGAGTACTCGTCCATGTGTACTGGTAAATCAGATGTACACAGGGCTGACTTACCTTTTCTCCACATCAGAGGGAAAGGCCGCCCAAAAAAACGTCCGATTTTTTGGTGTGATGCGAATATTAATATTTCTTTCTCGTCATCGTTATTCAAAGGTCGACAATGTGTCACGTTTCCTGCGGTACCTGCAGCCGACCGGGAATGAACCGAGAATGGACTTCTTAAGTAAGAGCCAACAATCCCTTCAGTACATCAGCAGCCTCCGCTGCACAGAAATGTGTGCAGCCGCAACAATAAATTGTTGAAAGAATAACAATGGCAGAGAAAGACCTCCGTGACAACCTCCAGGCCTTCAAGGAAATTCTACAGCCGATGAGAAAGCCTGCCTGGAAGTTTAATGGCCCTTTTTTCTGTTTATTACTACAACTCTAGGTAGGAACGACTGATGGAAGGAACACGGGTGTCAAAGCCTGCCAGAAGATTCTGAGGGTGGCAAAACCCGACACGCTCCTTACATCGGGAAATTCATCAACGACCTCGCGACCGAGCCAGAGAAGACCACCAATCGTGACTACTGCAAATCTCTCCTGGTGTTCAAACATTTTCAGCGCCCAGGAGCTGTGGAAGGCATGACGGTGACTGCATCTATGATCAATTATGAATATAATATACAATATAACAAAGTTACGGTATGCATCATATGACATGTGCAATGATCAACGGAAGTAAACTCCTATGTATATGTGACATGAGCTAAAATATGCTTTTTAAACACAGCTTTTTATAGACAGTCCTACTCATTAATACAGTACTAATGTAGTAATGATGAAGAAAATCATAATTTTTTTCTGTGATATTTATTGATAAAATATAAACATTATACATCACATATATAGATATGCATACATACATACATACATTTATATATATGTAATATTATGCTACATGCTACAGAACATAAAATCTAACACAAAAAAAAACATTCTTAACATTAACTTCGGTTAATTTCTCTTTCAGCTAGCTGTCAAGCCACTCCAAGTCAAGTCCTTCTCCCTTAAACGATTTTCTATTGACCCCATAGTCAAAAAGCAGTTCACCGTCTACAGGAATGTCTTTTATGGCTCTGAACAAGATCACATCCTTGTTCTCACCGTTGTCTTTGAGCACGCAGTGCAGTGGCTTTAAATTAGCTCTTTTCGAGGAATGGTTGATCCTCCGTCCAAATGTGTCTTTACCTGGGTGACACTCGCACGAGGAAGACTCGGCATCGACGCAAAGATCCTTCCGCCCAGATTTAAAGAAAAAAAGGTAGGCCGGCTGGATGTTGGGGTCATTCATTTTCGCACGACCCTCAGCAGCGGTGATCACCTTTCCGTGGTAATCACACACGATGTCGCCTTTAGAAAATGGCTTGGCTGCGACTACACCTGGAAACAAAAGAACATGACATTTTCAGTTTGAGTGGTTTAAAAAAAAAAAAAAAAAAAAACCCTCAAAAGTTGATCGTTACAATTTGGCAAAGTTTGAATCTTTCTCCACTTTGACATTCAGAGCAGGGTGCAGAAACTGAGAAGAAAAATTAAAGGTTTCTTACCCAGCCCCCTTTCAGAACCGAAGTCCTTGATCAGCAGTCCTGTCCATTTCTGGTGAGACACACACCGAATGATAGCCGGGTCCGTCTCGACGGTGAACTTGTGGGCTGCCGTCCACATCTTCACGATGTCCTCAGCACTCGGACAGTTGGCCATCCACCCCTTTTTTTCTAAAAACCTCTGAACTTTCCCCACCGCTGGCTTCCTGGCACTGAAGTGTGCTGAAAAAGAGAACAGAATAACTTTGTCACGGCAGTTGTTTGCCTCAGTAAATAAGTTGCATAGTTTGAGATTATTAATGCTTATCCGCATCATAGTGTTTCGGGCTTAGGAGTACTGTACTTACATAGCAGATACCGCTGCCTCTCTGCATACTGACAAGCTCGCCACTTGTCATAATGCACACGGCCCTCGCTAAATCCCGCCTGCACCCTGGCCTTTTTGGACGGAGGCTGGCCATGTTTGGTCACTGGGAAGCTCCTGGTGAAATCAGAAAAGTTTCTCTCCACATGCTTGCGGGCTTGATCGGGGTCGCTGTCCGAGGACTCGTTTGGTGAGGAGAAGCTGTAAAATTAGTGAAAGTAAAAGGGTTAAAATAGTACAACTTGGTAAGTATACATAAAATATGATTACGATGCATAGCTGCCTTGTGAAATGAGATAATGAGGAGACCTACCGTCCCAGGGTGTCCAACAGTGTAGCCGTTTGGACAATGGATTCATCCACCCGCATTCTGTAATGCTGCCCGGCTACAGCAGTAGAATGGGCCGGATAGTGGCTAACGTTCTGCTTCTGCGTCTCTGTGAAGAGCAACGCTGCCTCAGTCTCCACCGCCCTTCGCACCTCCTGACTGTTGGCCGGTTTGACGTGGTAGCTGCAAGAAGACAAAGTGACATGAAATGTTATTAGCGATATGACTGTGTTTGATGCACCGTTAAAAATAGAAAAAAATCGTCTGCTTGTTGTTTTTGTTTCTGGCCGCTTGCTACGGTGTTTACTGACAGTGGCTCAGGAGATCGTGCACAGACGCCGACCGGGGAGACAAGGCCTCGGCTTTGCCCAAAATGGACCTGCGGGAATTCACTCCGGAGCAGCTGCGAGAGTATGATGGCGTACAAAACCCGCACATTCTCAAGGCCGTCAACATGAAAGTCTTTGACGTGACAAGGGGCAAAAAGTTTTGTTGAACAATTTTTCAAGGTAAGTTTTACAATTCTTTTTCCTCATCACTTTCTAAAATCAGTTTTCCTCCAATACATGTTGCATTCTTTTCCATATTTCAATCTGACATGAAAATCAAATTAAAATTATATGTATATGTATGTTCGATTGAAATACATCATGTACTTCAACAAATCTTTTTTTTTTTCTCTGTCGTATTTCTTTGTATCGTCGTGTAATACAAAACATTTATCCATCAGCACATGGATTCATGTAGGTACTCACATTTTGTGAAACCGGCCAATGTCGTTGGTGAGACGATGAACGGGCTTCCCAGTCGAAGAAATGAAAAAATTGTCAGTTTCGCTTCTGAGGTATCCCGGACGAATGTGTTCGTAGTATGCTTGAAACCACTTGGGGAACAAAAGAGACAATTTCTTGACTGTAAAATAGTGTAAGCAGTTGAAAAATCGCTTTCAGAATGAGACATAAGTGGCGAGCATATTTAGCTGTTAAAGAACTTACAGCTTCCTCCTCCTGGGTCAGGGCAAATGTGGCCACCTGCATAGTTGCCGTCTTATGTTGGCTGACGCCGATCACCACCCTTGCGTTTTTGTGTTTTCTGTTCACCCACTCTTTTGTCTGGAAAAGAATGGAAGTGGAGGGAAATGTATGAATGAATTATTTTTCAAAAAGACATTTCAACACGTGAAAAAAAAAAACCCCAGATAAAATAGCACGAGCTAAAAAAACAAATTTCCTCAAGCTATTAAAATAGATGCACTCACCGTCATGCCTTCCACAGCTCCGGGGCGTTGAAAATGTTTCAACACCAGGAGAGCTTCGCAGTAGTGGCGATAGATGAACTTCTCGGACTCGGAGACCTCAAGGTTGTTGATGAATTTCCCGAATGTAAGGAGCATGTCGTGTTTGGCCACCCTCAGAATCTTCTGGCAGTCTCTGACACTCCGTGTTCCTTCCATCAGCCGTTCATATCTAGATTTGATTTCATTAAAAAACAAAACAAACAAACCAAAAAAAAAAAAAAAAAAACCCCACATTTATGATTGTCATAAACAGAAAAAGGGCAATACAAAACACATAGAAAAGGCAAAGATTTGCCTCATTTTGCAGACGTCCTTCGAATAAGACCTCGAGACGGGCTTTTTCATCGTCTGTAGAAATTCCTTGAAGGCCTGGAGGTTGTCACGGAGGTCTTTGTCTGCCATCGTCAGGTCCAGCCTACTTTTCAAGTAGTCGACAAACCTGATCATACTCTTTAAATAGTTTAATACTGTGGCTGCACTCATTTCTGTGCGGCGGAGGCTGCTGAGGTACTCCCGTGATTGTTGGCTCTTACTTAAGAAGTCCATTCTCAGTTCATCCCCGGTCGGCTGCAGGTACCGCAGGAAACGTGACACATTGTCGACCTTTGAATAATGATGACGAGAAAGAAATATTAATATTTACATCACACCAAATAACAGGACGTGTGTGACTGGTTCCGAAAAACCATTCATGATGACATATCACCTCCTGTTGGCAGTTGTGGACACCCAGAGTCTCACGTAGATACTTTTTAAAGTCCAAGAGGAGCACAGTGTCATCGTTGAATTTATCATATAGACCAGCCTCCTTCATCTTCATGCGTACAGCGGTGGTTGGGGTGGATTGTGGCCTGTAAAAAATGCAAAAAAAAGAGAGAGAGAGGGAAAAAGACATAAAAATCAAATTATATTACATGTTTTGGGGCAGTGGTGGCCTGCCGGTAAAGGTGCTGGATCACTGAGAGTAAGGTGAGAGGTTCAAGCCCCATTCTCCCAATGTTGCCCCCCCCTCCCCCCCGTGCTGCTGACTGGCTTGTGAAAGGTTGGCAACTTGGAAATATCACTGACACGTACTTACTTTTTCCAGGAAGGATCTCTGAGCCCAACGTCCTGATTCGAGGAGGAAGGAGAGTCACTGGGCTGGGACCCCTGTGGGTCCACACAAGCAGAGCTGGAGGTGGCAGCAATAGTGTGCGTGGCACTGGCGGCACCTGCATCGGTTGCTGCAGCAGAGGTGTTACTGGTGGTATCAGGCTCAGGGTCAGTCAGGAGCATATCTGACTCACGGGGCCCATCGAGAATGAAAAAGCCACGCTGTACGAGCTTCCTCAGAAAGGCAATGCGGCCGGGCCGGTGGGGTTTGTAGCACCGTAAGCAGTGAACGTGGTTGCGCTTAGGGATCCTAAAAGAGAACGACAACAACATGATCAGGTCATGGGTTCAAGCCCATTAAACAAATGTGTGTATTAAAGGACTAGATAGAAACAAGTATGGATACAGTACTAGATAAAATAAAATTAGGTAACAACTAGTTAAACAAATGTAAGTTTGGTAAAACTTATTTTCAACGAGGTCCTCCAATTACTAAAGACAAAAAAAAAAAAACACTTAAAAGTGCTGACTGAAGTCAATACATATAGTATAATACTGGGAAATACAAAGTTACACGAGAGTCACTTATTAAATTATGGAAATAGAAATGAAGACCCATCCTCTTCTATGGATTAATTATCTAAATATTTTTGTGCCGATTTTTAGAAAATATTTAAAGATGGACTTGACTGAACATTCGGAGGCAGATTGTTCCAGTCTTTTATACCCTGTATATAAAAAGTATTGGAATGTGCATTGATAACATTTGGAAGAATAAAAACCCTACATACTATTTCTTGTATTGCGAGTATAAATTTTAACTCGTCTTTTACAGAGAAGAATGTTACAGAGAAGTTTTAACAATACTGCCCCATTTTAGATTATAAACCAGAAAGCTTTATTTTGTACAATTTGTAACTTATTTTTTATTGACACTCATGTTCTATGTACTTGGGCTATTAAGTTACATTTTCTGATCAGAATCCATTACTTTTCGGTAGATTCCTCAAGTAATCTCATTTACTTTTTGTCTCACCTCTTCTTAGCTTCTCCAGCCATCATGGAATGAAGTGCAAAAGAGTAAAAACTCCAAGTGACCTTAACACAGAAACGTTCCAGGTAAAGATAAAACGGGGAGTGGACAAACGCAGAATTTATTTTTTCTCTGTTATGAGGATTGGCTCAACCCCCGAAAGACACACCCAAACCCCTCATTTCCATGCACCTACACCCCATGTGGTAAGTAACATGGCTCGTCTTTGATGTCAGGTTTGCTGCACTGTGTGTGTGTATGTATCTGGGGTTGGGGTGGGGGCTTACCATTAGGCCACTATTGCCCTGGGTGGCTGAGTGTGTGTATATATATATATATATATATATATATATATATATATATATATATATATATATATATATATATATATATATATATATATATATATATATAATATGTGAATTTATGCAACCATTATAAGCAGTGATAATTTTAAGTTATTATTTCATAAGCACTTGTTTGTGTAGCTCTATCTGGGGATAGAAAACGCACATTATCTATTATGAGGTGGTCGTCTCTCTTCCCGGTTCCTGGCTCCCATTGTTGCATCCAGCTTACAAATCCGGCAACAAAATACTTGTAAGCTTCCACTGATTTGTAAGTTTTTAACTCTTTGCCAGTAAATGGCGAAATGGAGACGGGCCGTGGACAAGATATGTACAAAGATCCAAGTAGGCAAAAGCAGGAAGGGAAGAATGGTCGCATTTTAACACATTCCTAAACATTGACTGCGGCATTAGATATGGATCTGCAATCCCCAGCTTCTTTATTTTACTCAGATAGCTTGCCGTCTGGTCACCCGTCAGATGATTGACAACGTCTGACAATATTAAAGTGTCATGGCTTTTGTCTTCGACACTCGCATATTTTGCTTTCGCTGTCATTATCGGTTGTTGTTGAAGCCATGCTTAGTGAATTGTGTGTGTGTGTGTGTGTGTGTGTGTGTTCTGGATCACACTTGCCGTCCAAGATGGCACATGAAGGTACCTCAATGTGCTTGTGGGCTTGATCGGGTCACTGTCCGAGGACTTGTTCGGTGAGGAGAAGCTGTAAAATTAAGGAAAGTCTTCTTTTCCTTTCGGCTTTTCCCTTCAGGGGTCGCCACAGCGAATCATCTGCCTCCATCTCACCCTATCCTTTGCATCTTCTTCTCTTACACCAACGACCTTCATGTCCTCCTTTACCACATCCATGAATCGTCTCTTTGGTCTTCCTCTAGTCCTTTTGCCTGGTAGTTCCAACCTCAGCATCCTACTGCCAATATACTCACTATCCCTCCTCTGTACATGTCCAAACCATCTCAATCTAGCCTCTCTGACTTTGTCTCCAAAACGTCTTACATGTGCTGTCCCTCTGACGTGCTCATTCCTAATCCTATCCATCCTCGTTACTCCCAAAGAGAACCTCAACATTTTCATCTCTGCTACCTCCAACTCTGCCTCCTGTCTTTTCCCCAGGGCCACTGTTTCTAACCCATACAGCATCGTTGGCCTCAACACCGTCTTGTACACTTTTCCTTTCATTTTTGCCGATACCCTCCTATCACACATCACACCGGACACTTTTCTCCAACCATTCCAACCTGCCTGCACACGCTTCTTCACCTCTTTTCCACACTCTCCACTGCATCTGTGGTGCTCTTTCTGGGCATGAAACCAAACTGTTATTCACAAATGCTGACTTCTGCCCTTAGTCTAGCTTCCACTATTCTTTCCCATAACTTCATCGTATGGCTCATCAACTTTATCCCTCTGTAGTTGCCACAACTCTGCACGTCTCCCTTGTTCTTAAAAATGGGCACCAGCACACTTCTCCTCCATTCCTCTGGCATCCTCTCACTCTCTAAGACCTTGTTAAATGTTCTTGTCAGAAAATCTACTGCTACCTCTCCTAGACACTTCCATACCTCCACCGGTATGTCATCAGGACCAACTGCCTTTCCATTCTTCATCCTCTTCAATGCCCTCGTCACTTCACCATTACTAATCTTTGCTACTTCCTGGTCCTCAACAGTCACCTCTTCTACTCTTTTTTCTCTCTCATTTTCCTCATTCATCAGCTCTTCAAAGTACTCTTTCCATCTTCCCAGCACACTTCTGTCATCAGTCAATACATTTCCCTTTCTGTCCTTTATCAATCTAACTTGCTGCACGTCCTTCCCATCTCTATTTCTCTGCTGTGCCAACCTGTATAAATCATTTTCTCCCTCCTTGCTTTCTAACCGAGCATACAAGTCATCAAACGCGCTCTGTTTGGCCTTTGACACTGCTACCTTTGCCTTACGCTGTGTCTCCCTGTACTCCTGTTTACTCTCTTCGGTTCTCTCAATGTCCCACTTCTTCTTAGCTAATCTCTTCCTTTGTACACACTCCTGCACTTCCTCATTCCACCACCAAGTCTCCTTATCTACTTTCCTTCCAGATGACACACCAAGTATTCTCCTAACTGTCTCCCTGATCACATTCGCTGTAGTTGTCCAGTCATCTGGAAGCACTTCCTGACCACCCAAAGCCTGTTTCAACTCCTCCTTGAAGACAACACGACACTCTTCCTTTTTCAACTTCCACCACTTTGTCTTCTGCTCTGCCTTTGCCTTCTTCACCTTCCTCACCATCAGCATCATCCTGCACACCACCATCCTATGCTGTTTGGCAACACTCTCACCCACTATGACTTTGCAGTCACTGACTTCTTTTAAATTACATCGCCTGCACAAGATGTAGTCTACCTGTGTGCTCCTACCTCCACTTTTATAAGTCACCCTATGCTCCTCTCTCTTCTGGAAGAAAGTATTCCCCACAGCCATTTCCATCCTTTTTGCAAAATCTACCAACATCTGTCCTTCTGCGTTCCTGTCCTGGATACCAAACCTACCCATCACTTCCTCGTCCCCTCTGTTTCCTGCACCAACATGTCCATTGAAGTCTGCCCCAATGACCACTCTTTCACCTCTGGGGGTACTCTGCATCACTTCATCTAACTCCCTCCAGAATCTGTCCTTCTCTTCTCGCTCACATCCTGTCTGTGGGGCATAAGCACTAACAACATTGACCATCACACCTTTAATTTCTAACTTGAGACTCATCACTCTGTCTGACACTCTTTTCACTTCTAGAACATTCCTGGCAAACTCCTCCTTCAAGATGACTCCTACTCCATTTCTCTTCCCATCTACACCGTGATAAAACAGCTTAAACCCTGCTCCTATGCTTCTAGCCTTGCGACCTTTCCACCTGGTCTCCTGAACACACAGTATGTCCACCTTCCTCCTCTGCATCATGTCAGCCAGCTCTCTACCTTTTCCTGTCATAGTTCCAATATTCAAAGTCCCTACTTTCAGTCCTAGACTCATGCCTTTCCTCTTCTCTCTCTGGCAACGGACACACCTCCCGCCTCTCCTTCTTCGACGTCTTCGACCAACAGTAGTCCAATTTCCATCAGCACCCTGTTGGTTGACGGCACTGATGGCGGTCGTTGTTAACCCGGGCCTCGACCGATTCGGTATGTCATTCTTTCTTGTGATTCGCATAGTTTATTTGGCATTTGTTTTACGCCGGATGCCCTTCCTGACGCAACCCTCTGCATTTATCCGGGCTTGGGACCGGCGTGAGGGAGAGACACTGGTTTGTGCCCCCCCCTCACGGCTGCATTTGTAAAATTAAGGAGAGTAAGGGTTAAAATTGTACAACTTGGTAATAATACATAAAATATGATTGTGACGCATGGCTGCCTTGAGATAATGAAGAGACCTACCCTCCCTGGGTGTCCAGTAGTGTAGCCGTGGACAATGGATTCATCCGCCCGCATTCCGTAATGATTCTCGGCCACAGCAGAAGAATGGGCCAGATAGTGGCTAACGTTCTGCTTCTGCGTCTCTGTGAAGAGCAACGCTGCCCTAGTCTCCACTGCCCTTTGCACCTCCTGACTGTTGGCCGGTTTGACGATTCAGCTGCAAGAAGACAAAGTGACATGAAATGTTATTAGCGATACGATTGCACCGTAAAAAAATTTAATTTAATAAAAAAAAGTAAATATGCACCGTAAAAATAAATAAATAAAAAATTGTTGATTTTGTTTCTGGTCGCTTGCTAATAAGACAACCTTGAATCTTGAAAACAAAACTGTTCAGTCAATGATAGTTATGAACAATTTTTGTGTGTGTTTTCAAGGTTCAAGATAAATCGTTTTAAATCAGATGGCGTCCCTCACTGCATGTGGTGGAGGTTCGTGTAAATGAACCATTGCAATAAAATGCTGTTCTAATTGAATAGGACTTGAAGTCGCCCGTGCAAATAGGTTACAGGAGGGGTTTGGAGATCGGAACCTCCTTTGAGGGTTCAGCCAATCCTCATCAAAAGGACTGTGTTTCTCCCCTCCATTTCCACCTTAATCTTCAACAGGAACATTGTGTCTGTGTCGAGGATGTTTTTGTTGTTGTTTTTTTTTTTTTACTCTTTTGCACTTGATTTCATGTTGGCTGAAAGAGCTTGGAAGAGGTAAGATAAAAAATGAAATAAGATTACTTGAATAATTTTCAGAAAAATAATTGATTCTGATAAGAAAATTTAACATAATAGCCCTAGTACAGATAACATATGTATCAACATGTTTTAAATTACTATTATATGCAGATGATAGTGTGTTGATTGTGTGTTCATTGTGTCAGATAAAGATCCCAACAAAATATCAAATGTACTTGGGAAGAACGTTGAGTCATGTTATAACTGGTGAACAGATAACAATCTGTCAGTATATTTTGGTAAAACAATGCCCACTGTATGGATAAAAAAATAAAGTAAAACATGTTAGGAACTTTGAAATCAATTGTACTGGTCATAAAATCCGATCAACAAACATGTTAATACTTAGACATCTTAATAGATCGAGACTTGTCAGGCATTATTATAGTTGAGTCATTAATTTAATATGTTCATCCAGATTGAAAGTTCTATACAGACAAGACAGTGTACTGTACTTAACAAAAAAAAAGAAAGAAAGAAAGAAAGAAAAACACTTGTATTGTGTCATATGGAATATGCATCAAAAGCCTGGTACAGTTTCTTTTCGGCTTTTTCCCCGTTCTCGAGAGTCGCCACAGCGAACCATCAGATTCGCACATTGAATCTCTCTGGACCTCGACTGCAGGTAACAGCCATGCCCCTCGCCAGCGTCTGCAAATGAATGGAGAGAAAGAGAGAGTTAACACCAGCCAGCACAGACCATAACAGCACCCAACCCCCCACCAGCCCGACCGAGCTTGTCAGGGAACTGATGATAAAACTCTGTTAACAAGTCCGGGTCCAGGATTAGGGTGCGAGGAATCCAGGAGCGTTCTTCGGGGTCATACCCCTCCCAGGCCACCAGGTACTGGAAACCTCAACCACGTCTGCGATGCGAGGACGCGATTTACTGTGTACGCGGGGTGTCCATCGATCAGCCGGGGAGGGGGGGGGGGGGACTTTCCACCATGGGCTTGATCAGGGATACATGGAATACCGGGTGTACTTTGAGTGAGGATGGGACCTTGAGTCGGACGGTGCTAAGGTTTATGATTTTTTTTTTCTATGACGTAGGGCCCGGTGTCCCTGGGAGACAAATTTTTTGAGTCGACTTGCAGGTCTTGGGAGGAGAGCCAAACTTGTTGCCCGACAGTGCAGGAAGGTGCCGGGTCCGATGACGATCGACGATTCTCCGGTTTCGGGCCACTGTCCGTTCCAGGACGGCACATGCTTCTCCCCAGACCCGGCGTGCTCTGCGAAACTGCGCCTGGACGGATAGAACTGCCACTTCGACCTCCTGGCTGGGAAACAGGGGAGGCTGGAACCCGCTGAGCATCATAAAGGGGGACATCCAGGTGGCGGCGCAGACCAGGGAGTTGTGTGCATATTCGATCCATGGGAGGTGTGTGGCCCAGGAGGCTGCTTATGGGTATTCCTGTTGTGTAATCGGACCGGGTGTCCTCCTTTCTTCCACAGAGCTCATCTGGTGGGTTTGTTCAGGTTTCCTCAACAGGAAATAAACACAATCGTTTCGCTGTTCTCAGCGCTGTCTAGCCTGGGTTCCATCCCAAAGGTTTCTCCCAACATGATTTCAAAACTGCTGGATGAAGGACACATTAGAAATGAAAAGTCCAAAATGGCACCCTCTTTGTTAGAGAAAAGGCACACGAAGGCTTCCAAGCTTTCAGCACAACTGACGGGATGATGTGTCAAATAAACAAAATCAAGCTCGTCAATCAAATATTGAATGAACTCGTTTTCCTGAAACAGGAACAACTTTGTCGAAAAGTTGACAAAAGTCCAGACGGTTTATGGGACAAAAGTTTGACTTGACAGGCAAGCTTGAGACCTGTGTAATAAAATGGCGCAGTCGTACAGTCGATGAGGAGGTAGTGAGCGAGCCCGGTCCTTGCTCTTTCAGATCACGGTATTCCTTTGGCACGTCGGCCAAGTTCAGATCCTCCAAGTCGACCGGGCTTTGTGAAGCTTGGGAGGGTACGGCCGCCAGTAAGCAGTGTTGGACACAGTGGTCACTCCAGCCACGTATGGTGAGGGTGCGCCAGTCGATGTGGGGATTGTGGGTCTTCAGCCACGGCCACCCCAGCACCAGGAGAGAGAGAGAGAGAGAGAGAGAGCGAGGGGAACACCATGTAACACTATGTGCAGTGCTTACGGTGCTACAAGCCCCAGGACGGAATTTCGGTCCATCTGCTGAGGGGGTATATGAAAGACAGCACACTAGGCTCATTTGGCTCCAACTAGCTTTGGCATAGACCCAGAGCCTCCAGACTATACAGCCATGATCCACGGGCTGCGAGCCATCCCCTGAAACCAACGCGTAACCCGGACTCCCTCCGCCGCCAGAGATAAAGGCCCATCTCCGCCACGGGGCTCATTTTGCTCGAGCTCGCCGGGGCAAGGCTCCACAACCACCAGATGTCACAGGCGTCCTCCAGGAGAAACCAGCCACTTCAAGAAACCAAGACTGACCACGTATCCCTTTGGCTCATTTGCTCATTTGGCTCCAGCTCGCCGGGGCAAAGCTCCACAGCCACCAGACTCCACAAGCATGATCCACGGGTTGCCAATCATCCAACGAAACTGACCCTAAGCCCAGCGTACCTCGGCCGCCGAAGAAACAGGCCTATATCCACCACTTGGCTCATTTGGCTCCAGCTCGCCAGGGCGAAGCCCCAGAGCCACTAGACTCCACAAGCATAATCCACGGGTTGCCAGGGATACAAGGAAACCCACACTGATCCTATATTCTCTCGGCGGCCGGAGAAACAGGCCGATATCCCCTGAAACCAGCCCTTATCCCGGCTTCCCTCGGCTGCCGGAGATATCGGCCTATCACCGCCACGGGACTCATTTTGCTCCATTTTGCTAATTTATTATTATTTTTAATTTATAATCCATAATTATATTATATTCTATTTTATTATATTATATTATGTGAGATTATGTATGATAAATTAAAAATAATAATAAATTACTGTATGATATTATATTTTATTTATATTTATACTTTTTATGTCTGCTTTTTGTATAATTGTCTTCCATTATTTTATAAATTAAGTCAACAGTAAATGATACTATGATGTGTGCAGATGACTTTGTGATCTGTAGTGAGAGCAGAGAATAAGTGCAGTAAAATCTAGAGAGGTGGAGGTGTGCCCTGGAAATGAGGGGAATGAAGGTAAGCCTGAGTTAGACAGAATACATGTGTATGAATTTCAAGGACCTAAGAGGAACGGCGAAGTCACAGGGAGCAGAGGTAAGGAAGGTGGAGTTTTATAAGTACTTCGGCTCAACAATCCCGAGCAGTGGAGAGTGTGGAAAAGAGGTGAAGAAGCGTGTGCAGGCAGGTTGGAATGGTTGGAGAAAAGTGTCCGCTGTGATGTGTGATAGGAAGGTATCGGGAAGAATGAAAGGAAAGGTGTACAAGATGGTACTGAGGCCAGTGATGTTGTATGGTTTAGAGACAGTGGCCCTGGGGAAAAGACAGGAGGCAGAGCTGGAGGTAGCAGAGATGAAAATGTTGAGGTTCTCTTTGGGAGTAACGAGGATGAATAGGATCAGGAATGAGTACATCAGAGGGACAGCACATGTAAGAGGTTTTGGAGACAACGTCAGAGAGGTTACATTGAGATGGTTTGGACATGTACAGAGGAGGGATAGTGAGTATATTGGTAGTAGGATGCTAAGGTTGGAACTACCAGTCAGAAGGCCTAGAGACAAAAGAGAAAGACAAAAGAGCCAACTCGTGGATGTGGTGAAGGAAGACATGAAGGAAGTTGGAGTAAGAGTAGAAGATGCAGAGGATAGGATGATTCGCTGTGGTGACCCCTGAAGGGAAAAGCCAAAAGGAAAAGAAGACTATAGCTATATGAAATAGAGGATTTGGAGACAAAGTTTGTCTCAGTGTGTGGGGCCTTTGGGATTTTCAGCAGGCTGTACCATATTAAAGTAAAAATATATACATATAATAAATACACAAACTGTATTTATTAAGTGTCATGCATGCATCTGTCTGTTAACAACATTTAATATTTATCTGCATTTTAGATAAAATACAAGAATGCATATGTAATATCTATCTGTATTCCAAAGACTTATTAGATATCGTTTTCTTCTACAGACTGTATTACATGCTTTAATACAGTCCGTAATACAGTGTATAGAAGAATAGAGTATTCAATGTGGATCCCTATTACACATAATATTTGAGAATACAGTATGTAATAATTATTTCTATTCCTGGTGAATATTACATACTGTATTCTTGTATGTATTTGATTAAATGCTCTAATACAGTATGTGATCCAGTATGTATTACAATATATAAAATAATACATTTTGTAAAATTAATCTTGATTACAGATTTATGAAATAGAGGATTTGGAGACAAAGTTTGTCTCAGTGTGTGGGACCTCTGGATTTTTCAGCAGGCTGTACCACATGAAAGTAAATAATAATAATAATAATGATAATAATACACAAACTGTAGTCATTAAGTTTTAATACAATAGAAGAGTAGGAGGAGTCAATAGAAGAAAATAGAATACAGTATTACAACATTTAATATTTATCTTCATTTCAGATAATATACAAGAATGCATGTGTAACATCTATCTGTTTTCCAAATAATTATTACATATTGTTCTCTTCTACATAATGTATTACATGCTTTAATACAGCCAGTAATACAGTGTATAGAAGAATAGCGTATTCAATATGGATCTGTATTACAGATAATATACAAGAATACAATATGTAATATTTTTTCATGTGTTACTGATGAATATTACATACTGTATTCTTCTTCTTCTTTTTCTTGTACGACCTCTTCTTCTTCTGTTCTTGTAACCTTCCAGAAAATCCAGTATGCAATGCAATGTGTAACACAAGCTTGATATAGCTGTGCTAAATTATATGCTAGGTTCTAGAGGAATAGAATGAATTGTGGAGATTTAAAGTTGAACAGCCGGCAGATTTATTACAATTAACAATATCACAAGAAACAGTGCAAACAACGTTGTAGAACGCTCTTTACAAAATAAAAATAAAATAGGCTTAGTCTCTAAGGTTCGATTTGTGTGAATTCGGGAGGTCTTTTCCAGGATTGTGATCCGTTTGGGATAAAGGTGTTTTTATTTGTTCTTATCTGGGATCCTGTGATTTGAAGTGGTTGGGTCTGTAGATCTACTCTCGCATCCAGAGAACAGTTGGCCACACTGCTTCTGGATCCGCCAAGAGTTCTCACTGGGTTTGGCTCGCCATCCGTGTCCGAAACCAGCTTCAAGATCAAATCCAGGTCCACTAAAAATCCAGTCTGCACATGCAGTACAGACACAATGAATAAAATATTTCCTAACAGTAATTCCTAAATAAAATGACAAAAGTGCATGAAAGGCACTGAATGGAATGTAATACAAAACCAAGTGCATTAGCAAAAGTGCTTCAACAAAAACATTTAGAAAAATAAAATGTAAGGCTCATTTTGTGCACAGCATGTTAGGATCCGTTGAATGTGGAAGAAGACGACTGGAGACTTCTCATATTCAAGCTTCTCATATTCAACTCAAAACCAGTCTCCAATCGTCTTCTTTCCACATTCAACGGACTCAACAGTTTTGGGGGCTCGTCCGGGATGTGGTAGAAGAACGAGAGTTGAGGAAATTTGACCCAAATTTTTTCCTCGTGAACCAAGGAGAAGGACACAGGCCGGCAACCACTAAAAGGTAAGCAGAACCTGTTTAAATCAAACTCTGCATATTGACTAAACTAAAAACTATGTCCTCTCCGGACGTTTGAAGGAAAATGATAAAAAAAAGTTGTATGAGAACCTAATTTTAAGATTTAAGGTAAATTAAGAGAGATAAGAGATTTAAGTGTAAACATAGACGCGCCTTCATGGTGGCGTACCCTCCCGGTTTCTGACGAGAGGCCGTGGTAAAGGCTGGGTTGGAGTCCCGGGGATTGAGGCTCCCCAAAGTACCACGTGAGTGATATAAAAACTGCACGTTGTAGTCGGGTGAAAGGCCCTCAACGGATTAGCCGTTGAAAGCATGCGTCTATGTGGGTGAAAGGCCCCCAACACGCTGAGGTGTTGGAAGCATTAATAATTGGGTGAAAGGCCCCCAATACGCTGAGGTATTGGAAGCATTAATAATTGGGTGAAAGGCCCCCAACACGCTGAGGTGTTGGAAGCATTAATAATTGGGTGAAAGGCCCCCAATACGCTGAGGTGTTGGAAGCATTAAAGAGACTAATAGAGTGTAATATTAATCGTATTGTTTTCTATTTCATGTATGTATTCTGTTGCAACGTGTGTTGTGTGTGAGGGACAGTGGGAAGTGGGAAGAATAAAACTCAGAGGTGTCGAGAGGGACGCTGATGTTTGACAGTGTCTTAACTGGGCAGAGAAACAGACAGAGGAAACCTAGCGGTGTTAACATAATCTGTCTGTATGGTGGAAACCTAACGGTGACAACACAAGCCACCTGCCGTGGTTAATTGGGTCATTCGCGCAGCCTAGCGCTGACGGACTGACTGGCTGTGAACGTCTAAACAGTCCCAATCCGGGAGAGTGAACGGGTGTACCCGCGCTCTCTGGCCTCTGAGTTAAGACAAATGGAGGGTGAGTTTGACAAAGAAATGAAGGAATGGGGGCTAGGTGATGAACCCCTGAAGCCATTATATGCACAGATTGAGAACACATTGAAATCAGTGGAGCTGAAGAGCACACTGAAACAGAAAAATAAAGTTGTAGATGAAGCCAGACGAAAGCTGCATGAGCTGGTGACATCTAAAAACAAACAGTTGGGGGACAGTGGCCACTTGGGATCTTGGTTATGGGAAAAGGTTAGAGAATATTCAGAAAAAGTCAGAGAAGTGAGAGAGCAGGGAGAGAAGGCGAATCTAATGTCTAGATCTAAGCTGAAAAAGAAGGTAGAGGAAATGGAGAACGCCCAACAGGGGTGGACGGATCTCGCGGTCTGCTGGCAGAGTGTCACGCATCTTCACCATTCCCAGTTGAAGGAGACGACCCCGAAAGTCATAGGAGCGGTAACAGCACCTGACACTGAACCTACGCACCCCCCACCATACGCACCCCCGACACCCAGCGTTAACAGTGTATATCCCACTCTGTATATCACCTCGGGGTCTCTACGAACTGAGGGCGGCGAGAATTGTGAGCGCCTGCGCGCACCATCCCCGCCGATTGCAGACACAGCCACCCCCGATCATGCGCACACATCGACCGTCCACCGAGAGGGGGGGGAACAGTCATGGATACACCACACAACGAGCCTGAACCATTCCCCGCGCGTCAAGTTAGAGCTGAAATAAAGAGACAGGTAGGTGGTGACGGAGGACATCATGAGGGAAGGTTGGCAGGTAGCGAGACTGACAGTAACGTCAGGGATGAATTCCCGGGGAGTGCCAAATCCCAGACCAAATCCCAGACCCAAACATAAGGTTTATGCCCCTGGGAAGGCGACATTAAAGATAAGTGGGGTATGGGAGAGCGACAAAGAAGTAGAGGAGGAAAATAGTGACGAGGGTCAGACAGAGTTGAACGAGCCGGAGCGCAACTTAGAAGAGTATGCAGACATGTTGGAAAAGGACTTAATTAGGACAGCAAACCTTTCGTTGGATTTGGTCAGAAAGGTGGAAGGAATACTAGCACAAAAGTCGGTACCTCGACGGTCCGAGCGACTCAGACAGAAAAAACACCTGACAGGGTCGGAACACACCATACAGTTTCCCTTGACCACCATACCGGGCATGAGGCCGAGGTACAAACCTTTTGGGGTGGGAGACATGCAGGCCATAGTGGACAAACTGCCGCCGGTAGTAGACGGCGGGAATATGTGGCTGGCCAAATTGGACACACTTACAGCCGGGCACACTTTAGCGATCGGAGATTTCAGGGCCATAGGAGCACGGTGCATGGCCCCCACCGATTTTAGACACATCGAGGTAGACGCAAACACCACAATAGTTCCCGACAGCACACCATTCACCGCGCACAGCACCGAGATAGGTCAGGCAATGAGGATTAAATTCCCACTGCCCCGGTCTACGGTCATGCCAAAACTAAAGTGGAACCCCGATCAGAACCCGAGAGAGTACCTAACCCAATCCACGGAGACGTGGATTAAATTGACGGGTTGCCACCCAGGCAATCAGGGCATACAGATGGAATGGTTCCGCCAGGCCGTACTTAATGGGGTGCCCGAGGCGGTGAAAAATCTAATGATAAACAACCCGGACATGGCTGGAGCAGACTCCCATGTCTGGGACAAACATTTGGTGCACCACCTGACCCAGGCGCAGGACAAGAACCACAGCGATGAATCAGAAATAAAAGAGCTGCAGTCACAGCTCCTAAAACTCCAATTAAACAAAGCTAGGCAAGAAGCAAATGACAAAAAACAGAAACCTCGCAAACAACATAAACAAATGATAGCTGAAGCTTTAGATCCGGACCCCGTCCCTGCTTGGGAGCCACCCCAACCGCAGCAACCACCACAACACACAACATATCCTCCACACCAACCGAAGTACAGAGGCAGAGGCAGGGGCATGCAGAGGAGAGGTTACAGGGGAGTACCTGGGGGGGGAGGGTATGGGAACAACCAGAGTTGCTTTGTCTGTGGTGATCCAAACCACTGGGCCCGGGATTGTCCGGCCCGCGTACAAAGAGGGGATTACGGCCAATGAGGGAGAGGCCGAGGAACAGGAAGCTCGACACCACAACTCCCGCCGCCAGCTGGTCAACCCACTCAGTTTCCCATGTGGGGAGACTACGACCACCAACAATGACACACCCCACAGAGACACCCCGACGAGCAGGTGACGGCAGAGCCTGTATTGTCGGTCACAGTTGAAAACAGATCAATGACTTTTTTGGTGGACACAGGCGCCACTTTGTCCTCCATTTGCACCATGCCCAAGAGACATTGTTTAACACAGCACTCGATTACTGTAATGGGTTTCTCTGGGGTACCAACCACGCTGCCTACAACCGTACCTTTGGACACTCGAATAGGCCTCCAAAGACTGTTGCATTCGTATGTATATTCCCCTAACACACCAACCAACTTACTAGGGAGAGACCTGCTGGTTTCCCTAGGAGCTACCATCATGTGCGACCCAGATGGACTGACTGTCACGTTTCCAGACGGCACCAAGTTGTCATGCGGCCACTCGCCCTATACGGTCACAGGACAGTACATAATGCAGCCTCTCGTTGAACCACATGCTGACATCTACTGGGGTGTACTACAGCCAGAAACACAGGCACACCAGGGGGGTTCTCTCCACCTTTCTCCAGTGGAAACCCTGGGTCTCTCAGATCCATCCCTATGTCTCGCCTCCCGCCCAAATTGAGGGGACAGAATGGCAGATAATTACACGCAATATTTATGTGGCTCCCGAGGGGGTGGCGGCAGGGGTAGATCTAACATTCGAACAAATGGCCTGGTATGAAATGTCAGACGAGGCTGCACCACATGTCTCACTGGCATTGCATCCAGCGCATCAGGCTAAAGAATTGGGCACCATTGTTAAAAGGGCCAAAACCCACACTGATTGGACACCCACGCAATGGCAACATGTCACCTTTTCGCCCATCATAAATATGTATTGCATCGAGATGACCGCCTCAGATACGGCGATCTTAGAACACGCACACATATCCACATATCTAGGCATCATGGCAGGGAAAAAACTGACCATCCAGAGGCGGCGGCACTATTGGACGAACTTCCAGACACATTGTGGGCACAAGGCCCTACTGACGTCGGGCTAGTACAATGTGAACCCGTTACTTTTGAACTGGCCTCGACAGAGCCAATTTGGATCAGACAATACCTGCATAAACCACTCGCCGAGGCAGGGATTGCGGACACGGTAGCAGGTTTATTAGAAAAGGGGGTATTGGAACCTTCGTCCTCTGATTGGAACACACCTATACTCCCTGTAGAAAAGAAGGGGACGGGAAAGTATCGCATGGCGCACGATTTGAGGGCCATCAACGCCGCCCTCCTAACGGCCACGGTTCCGGTACCTAATCCATATGTTGCTCTGACCTGTCTCGACCCGGCACATCGCTGGTTCACTTGCATTGATTTGGCTAATGCTTTCTTTTGTCTCCCACTGACAGAACACTGCAGGGACATTTTCTCTTTCACTTTCCGAGGTACTCAGCTCCGATACACTCGACTTCCGCAGGGGTTCGCACTGTCACCAGGTATTTTCAATCAGGTTTTGAAACATGTCTTAGAGACATGCACTATCCCAGAACGAGTCACTTTGGTCCAGTATGTTGATGATTTACTGCTGGCGACGCCCACGGCTGACCTCTGTCTGCTGGGCACGACGCTAATTCTCAAACATCTAGCTCGGGCGGGGTTTAAGGTCAGTAAGAACAAATTACAGGTCTGCCGTAAGCAAGTTTCCTTTTTAGGGCGCCAAATCTCCCAGAAGGGGTCAGGCCTCACATCACACCATAAATCGGCCATTTTGCATCACCCCAAACCACGGCTAGTTAAGGACATGCTATCCTTTCTAGGCCTCACAGGGTATAGCCGTCACTACGTCCCTAACTATACAGGTTTAACCTCACCACTGCGGAACTTAGTGAAGGAACACGGTATGCGTAACCTCTCAGCCACGCTCAATTGGACAGCAGACGCGGAGGAATCCTTCATTCTCCTCAAACAGGAGTTGGCCTCAGCGGCTGATTTGGCTATCCCAGATTTCTCACAACCCTTTTACCTTGATGTTTCTGGAACAGCCACATGCATTAATGGGGTGCTGTTCCAGAAAAAAGGGGGAGATAGACGAGTATTAATGTACCTCAGCGTCATGCTGGATAAGACCGAGAAAAGACACCCAATTTGTACACAGCATGCGGCCGGAGTCACAAAACTTATTAAAAAAACGGCACACATCGTCATGAACCACCCCTTACATGTGCTGATCACACATAGTGTTGTGGCGTACGTGAACTCACAGACCTTCACACTAACACCACTCAGACAAAGAAGAATATGCAGGGTGCTAGAAGCTCCAAATTTACACTTCACACACGAGGGCGTCAACATGGCGGACCAGATGGGGTTAGGGGAGCCGCATGAATGCGCAGAGAAAGTGACTCAGATGACCACGGTCAGGGAAGGACTGTACTCAGACCCCATACCAGACGCTAGGAACCTATATACGGACGGGTGCTGTTACAGACACGATAAATATGGACTCATAGCAGCATACGCGGTAGTGGAACAGACACCACAGGGGATGGTGACAGTGGAAGCTAAGAAACTGGAAGGGCAACAGTCAGCTCAGAGAGCGGAAATATTAGGAGTGGTAGCAGCGCTCCGACTAGGCAAAGGACAGGAAGTTAACGTTTTTACCGACTCAGCATACGCCGCAAACGCAGTACACATCGAACTAGGACAATGGCTTAGAGCCGGCTTCCTAACCGCGTCAAATAAACCGATCAAACACGAGGAAGACATGAAGCAACTCGCGGATAGTCTGCTGCTTCCCAGCAAGGTGGCAGTAATCAAGTGCAAGGGACACGAGAAAACATACTCACTCACCAAGGCGGGAAATGACGCAGCAGACGCAGCTGCAAAACAGGCCGCGGGCTACACACCCACTATGTACACAATATGCGCGGAACAAGAGGCGGTAAGAGACAGACACACACAAGTACTGATTCATGAAAAAGATCTCGCGTCACCACAAGAAAAAACGCTCTGGAAAGCAAGGGGGTGTACATGCACGGAGGGTCTTTGGAGAGGACCGGCTGGCAGGGTGATTCTGCCACCGGGTCTTAGAACCAGTACATTCACAGAGGCGCATAGTGTGGGGCATGTGGGGACAGTGCTGATGATGAAGAATCTGAATAATTGGTGGCATCCATTTTTGAAGGATATGATTAAACATTTTGTACAAACATGTGAAGTGTGCACTCAATATAACCCCAGACCAACGGTGAAACCGCCTCCGGGACGTTTTCCATTGCTAACGAAGCCAGGGAAAGAGATAATCCTCGATTATACTGACATGAACATCATGGTTAAGGGGTATCAATACTTACTGGTTTGCGTAGATAGCTACTCGGGGTGGCCCGAAGCATGGCCCACCAGAAAGGAGGACAGCGCCTCCGTGGTTAAATGTCTGGTTAACCACTACATCCCTCGACACGGGTTTCCTGAAAAGGTAAGATCAGACAATGGGACTCATTTTAAAAATAAAGACCTCCAACAGGTGGAAACCATGTTGGGGCTGACCCACAAATTTGGCTCCGTATACCACCCACAGTCACAAGGTAAGGTCGAGAGAATGAATAGAACCATCAAGGACAAATTGGCTAAAATCTGTGCACAGACCAAAATGACATGGCTAGATGCCTTACCATTAGCTTTACTATCTATCCGGAGCTCCATAAACCAAAGCACACACTTGACTCCACACGAACTACAGACCGGTAGACCATTTCCTGGACCACACACAGCACTGGACACTGATGCACAAAACCTAACCCATAAACAATATTATCGTGAATTGTAAAGTCTCGTTGCAGCCTTTTCAGATCAAGTGAGGGAGCAGCACCAGGCGTCTACCGACGGCCCTCCAGACACAGAGTGGGTCCTCCTGAAAGTCCTCAAGCGAAAGTGGACAGAGCCAAGGTGGACAGGACCCTACAAGATCAAAGAGCGCACCTCGCACGCCGTCCGGCTGGACAGCAAGGGTGACACCTGGTATCACTGGAGCCAGTGCGCAGCGGCAGAAGCTCCCTCCAGATCACTCGTCAACACACACAGGGACCTGTGTGAAGCAGTAACCTCATCACCGGCCGGTGACGAAGAAAAGACCACCAACAGCGCAGGGCAGAATAATCTCTGGGTGGCAAAAGGGGGTGAGGTAGTCTAACCCTCACCCTTACGGCAAGGCGGAAGAACAACGCGCCCCTGCAACAAGTAGCGTGCCAAGCTACCAACGCAAGTTTTGAAGAGTGTTATTCCAATTATATCGTTTTAACTATTTTGTAATGTGCTTTTGCTTTGAGTTGTGTGATAGAGTATTGAAGGTTGAAAGCTCTTTAAGGTGTAGCGCGTGACCCTCCCTTGAGTACAGTGAAGAATTTACTCTGTCATATTGAAGGTTTAGCTTGCTAGTTTCTCCATGGAAGGTAAAGCCAGATGGGGTCTTTCCTCGAGTCCACTGATGTGTATTTATATCCATTATAATGTTCAACGCTTGACCAATCTTACCAGGGATGCCGTGGAAGGGCTGGCAGCTGAGCTCAGGGCCAATTCACTTATGACATATCAAAACCGCATGGCTATAGATTTTTTACTTAGTGCCCACGGTGGCGTCTGCTCCATGTTCGGGGAAGAGTGCTGCACCTTCATACCCAATAACACCGCGCCAGACGGGTCGGTCACGAAGGCCTTGGACGGGCTGCGGACTCTGGCCACCGAACTGAAGGAACACTCAGGCGTTGATAATGTCATGCTTCATTGGCTGGACAGACACTTCGGTAAGTGGAAAGGTTTGATCGTTTCAGTTGTGATATCCTCACCCTATGTGGCTGCTGCTGTATCCCTTGCATTCGTTCCCTATGTATCAGGTGCATCTCTTCCACCCTGGAAAAAGGGGGTCCTCTTCCTCCCCCTCCATATCAATTTCCTCAGATGCTAGCCGAGCCGGAAGCTCTCCTTTCGCCGGGGTCTCTGGTAGACGAAGTCGCACTTAGAGCCCGGTTCTGATTAGGTTTTCCTGTGGACAGCTTTGCATGCAGCTCGAGTTTTTACAGATATCATATTTGCTTAGATTTTTACAGATTCCATATTTGCCTTTTATACAGCTTTTCTATTTGCTTTGATTTTTATAGAAGGTTGTGTACGTTTTCCCTGCTGTCCTATTATTTTTTGTTGTCCTGAGTGGTTCCTCGGTTGATCTCCTATAGGAGATCAAAAGGGGGAAAATGTAAAAGTGCATCATATTATCATGTTCTCTGGTGAAAATATTGCTTTATATAACTGTATAATGGTGCTTTATTTTTCTGTGTTTTGCTATACTTAAATGCTTGCTGAGAATAATCAAATGATAAGCTTAATGGGCCATTCTGCATGTCCATTTTAGCTGAGACACCTGTGACACACTGAGCCGTCTGTGACCTTCAACAGTTCCTGGTTCGGTGGTTTCCTTACTTCCTCATGTTTTCCTCACTTCCTCACTTCCCAGACAGAGCCCAGACTCATCGCATCCTCTTGAGACAACAACGCATCGTAGACCCAGTCACAATCCAGGAAGAAGGAACCTGCTCTGAAATCCTTAAAAGCACTCACCCGCGAGACTTGAGTTAGACCTCAGACCTTTTCTAGCGTGACTTTGTGCATGTACTGCTGGTCTCCGTCCTTTGCAAACGACGCAATAAAGCTTCTCATATTTAACTCAAAACCAGTCTCAATCGTCTTCTTTCCACATTCAACGGACTCAACAAAGCTATAGTGCTTCCAGGGAGCGTTGGAAATTAGGGGTTGTTGCCAATAAAATTAGTAACCATGTATTTATATGGGTTACACCCTCCCCCCTTGAATAAGCATGAGTCCCGTCATGTACTTAAATGTTTGTTTAAACATCATAGATCTGATGGTTTTCATAGCTACTAAATGACTCTAGGGCTTGGTTAAAGTTATCCAAGAACCTTTGTGCAAAAGATATCAGCGGTTGACCCAATTGAGGGTAATGAAACCGTCCTGGGGCTCGCTTTAATCTTTCAGATTTTCTTGCATTGGGAGTTTCATTTGTTGTTTCAATTGTCTGTTCTGTTTGTTGGTCAATCACATCACCATTTTGCTCTGTGTCCACAATATTAACGTCTGGTCCTCCTTGTATTTGGTTTTCATCATCTCCTCCTTCCATGACATCTGAATGTGATTCCTCTTTGAATAGTTCGGCCTCATTCTGATTTTCCTGTTCATTGTCCATCTTGTCTGTGTCTGTCTCGACTGAAACTTTTGGGTGCAAGGAGGTATCCTTATTGAGTGAGAGTGGTTCATTTGAAATATCCGAGTTTGTTGTCTGGTTTTGTACATTTGATTGGTCTTGATTATTATCATAAATCTTAATGAATGTCTCTGTTTCGATTGAAGGTTGTCCTGGCATGGGTTCATACTCCTCCTCTGATTCTGACAGATCTGTGTCCTGTGGTTCAGAAGGACTTTGTCGAGTTTTGCGTCTACGTGGAGGTTTTGGTCTTGTCTCAACTTCATCCTCAATGTCTGAGAGGTCACCACATGCAAGTAAAAGGTCTCGGTGAAGAGTTCTACTTGGACCATCACCTCTCTCTGGTCGAACCACATACACAGGAACATTTTCCATTTTCTTGACAACACGGTACACCATGTGTTCCCATTTGTCGGCAAGTTTATGTTTATTGCGCAAACGGACATTTTTGACTAAAACTCTATCTCCTGCTTCAAGAGTGGATTCTCTGACTTTCTTATCAAATCTGCTCTTATTGCGCTCTGCAACTTTTTTGGAGTTTTCAAGGGCAATTTGGTAACTTTCTTCGAGTTTAGCCTTTAGACTGCGCACATACTGAGAATGGGATGCAGGTGAGTCCCCTGTAACGGGCAACCCAAAGGCAAGGTCAACTGGTAGCTTAGGCTTACGGCCAAACATCAACTCATAAGGACTAAACCCAGTAACCTCACTCTTTGAACAGTTGTAGGCGTGTGTGAGAGGCTTGACAAAATCACGCCAATGAACCTTTTGGTCATCCTTCAGAGTACCTAACATACTAAGGAGGGTGCGATTGAATCGCTCTACAGGGTTACCCCTCGGGTGATAAGGACTGGTTCTCACTTTTTTGATGCCCGTAATAGCACACAGTTCCTTAATCACATGTGACTCAAAATCCCTCCCCTGGTCACTATGGAGGCGTTCGGGGAACCCGTAGTGAACCAAAAAGTTTTCCCAGAGATTTTTAGCCACAGTGGTTGCCTTTTGATCACGAGTGGGCAAGGCCACCGCATATTTCGTAAAATGATCTGTGATGACTAACACTTCCTTGGTACTCCTACTATCGGGCTCAATCGAAAGAAAGTCCATGCAGACCAATTCCATTGGTCGTGTGGTTTTAATGTTAACTAAAGGCGCGGCCTTTTCAGGCAAGGACTTTCTTCGAACACAACGACCACAGTTCTTTATTTTGGTCTCAATGTCATGACCCATCTTAGGCCAATAAAATCTTGCCCTCACTAGTTCATGAGTCCTCTCCCACCCCATATGACCCATGTCATCGTGGAGTAACTTAAGAACAGTGGGTCTAAGTGAGACAGGGAGTACAAGCTGGTAAGTTGTATCTGGGTCACATTGTCGCCTCCTGAACAAAAGGTCATCCCTCATTTCAAGACGTTTCCATTCTCGGAGCATCAGTTTTATTTCAAATGTTTCTCTGTTGTCATGTGGAACATCTGCTCCAGCTTCAAGTAACTGAATGACATGATTGATGCTTGGGTCAGATCTTTGTTGTTCTTTAAGCTCATGAGCAGAAAACAAGGGAACAGTTACTTGACCAGATGTTTCAGCATCACTGTATACTTCAGGAATTGCATCAGCATTCATAGCCAATGACTCAACAAGAATGACATGAGGTGAATCTTTGGTTTTCTCATTGAGAAAATGCTTGTGACATACTGCTGCAATAGTATCAGGACATAAATCACTACATCGAGGAGGGGATCCGAGAAGATGTGAGGTGAGTTGTTGTATTCGGTTCTCCTCTTCCAATGTCACATAATCCGCAGCTAGTGTTTGGTGGGGCCTTCGTGATAGGCCATCTGCGTCCTGGTTAGCCTTTCCAGCTCTGTATTTGATTTGGAAGTTGAAGGTGGATAGCGCTGCTAACCAGCGATAGCTAGCTGCATCAAGCTTTGCAGTGGTCAGAATGTATGTAAGCGGATTATTATCCGTTACAACTGTGAATTCATTACCATAAAGGTAATCATGAAACTTTTCTACAATGGACCATTTCAGAGCTAGAAATTCTAGCTTATGAGCTGGATATCTGGTTTCGCTTGGTGTCAGCCCCCTACTGGCATAGGCTATGACGCGCATTTTACCACCTTGCTCTTGATAAAGAGCGGCACCTAGGCCTGTAGAGCTGGCGTCGGTATGCAGAACATATTGGAGCTTTGGATCTGCAAAGCCCAATACAGGAGAAGATGTTAATTTCTCCTTAATGCATTCAAAGGCTGACTGACAGACAGATGTCCACCTCTCGGCAAAAGGTTCTCGAGGGTTGAAATACTTAGAAGTGTCGGTTCGTTTCTGGACTTTTCTATAAGGTGGGTAGCCACATGTAAGGTCGTTTAAGGGCCGAACTATCTTTGAATAATCTTTAACAAATCGGCGATAGTAGCCGGTGAACCCTAAAAACGACTTGAGCTGCTTCAAGTTTTGTGGCACTGGCCAGGTCTTAATGGCTGCTACTTTTTCAGGATCTGTTTCTACGCCATTTCTCGAAACAATATGGCCTAAATATTTAACCGATGTCTGAAAAAAGCGACATTTCTGGGGGGACAACTTTAAGCCATATTCACGAAGACGGTCCAAAACATGCTTTAGCCTCTGTTCGTGTTGCTCTAGGGAGTCTGAGAAAACAATCAAATCGTCTAGGAAGACGAGCACCTCCTTAAGATTAATGTCTCCCATGCACCTCTCCATTAACCTCTGAAAGGTGCTGGGAGCATTTGTGATTCCCTGAGGCATTCGATTGAACTCATAAAACCCTAGGGGGCATACAAACGCTGTTTTGGCCTTATCTTCCTCCTCCATCTGTATCTGGTAGTAGCCCGACTTTAAGTCCATGACGGAGAACCAGTTTGACCCAGATAGAGCGGAGAAGGTCTCTTCAAGATTTGGTAACGCGTAAGCGTCTTTAACCGTTTGTACGTTAACCTTACGGTAGTCCACACAGAGACGTACCTCACCCGTCTTTTTCTTAACTACAACGATGGGGGACCAGAAGGGGGATTCTGATGGTCTTATTACCCCGGCATCGAGAAGCATTTTGAGGTGTTTCCTAACAGCTTCGTAGTCATTTGGGTGAATAGGCCTCGATCTCTGTTTTATGGGTGTTTCGTCTTGAAGCTTGATTTTATGCTTAACTCTAGTGGCATGGCCAAAGTCAAGATCGTGGCATGCGAAGACATCACTGTAAGCACTCAGACTCTGTGTGATGCGACTTTTCCACTCCTCAGGCAGAGGTGAATTTTCAAAATCAAAAGTCAACTGGTCCTTCGGTGAGGAGGAGTCTGCAGACAAGCGACAACAACCTGCTGAGTTGGTATTAGACAGGTTTTGAGTTTCCAAAACTTGGTCTGCAACATGCAGTTCAGCAAGGACACAGTTGCCAGGAAGCATAATGTCATGATCGGTTTCATTTCTTATCCAAACAGGGTGCTTGTAAGGACTTTGACTTGGCACTGTAACAAGACAGCAGTCAACAAAGATTCCACCTGGAAGGGCTGAGGACATTGGCTGCTCTACTACTGCCCATTTGTCTGTGAGTGGCGAACTTAAGTGGGCGTAGCTTTCAAGACAGACCTTCTCGTGAGCTGGAATAACATAAGGTTTGTTGCCCCTCAGTGTCATTAGCCCAAGCTTCCCTGTGCTCTTTGTTTCGTATCTGTGCTCGAGGATTTTTAAAATCTGACTATAGCCATAGACAGCTGGTAGAATGGGAGTGTCTCGACAATATTCCTCATAGGGCATTTGTACCAATTAACACTGGCAAGTCTGTGCTGGAGTGCAAATCAGGTACTATTAGAGCTAATGTAGAAATTTGAGGCTCAGACTCAACAAACTCTTTTGGAAAACCAACTGGAACTTCTACATAGCCTAGATAAGGTACCGCCTGACCGTTTGCACCCTCAACATCTAGGTCACTGATCGGCTGGATTGGAAAATCAACCAGGTGTCTCTGGTAAAAGGAGTGTGAAATAGTCGTAACTTGCGACCCTGAATCTAATAGAGAATTGCAGCTAACGCCAGCTATGTTTATATTAGCAGTGCACTTCTTACCTATTAAGCCCTTGGGAAAGCTAGAATGGTGTTTACTCGTTAGCGTACAACTCTGTTTTGGCTGGGGTTTCTGAGTGGGACTTGTGTCGCTACTAGTTCCAGTTTGTTCCTCAACTGAAACAGGAACTAGTTTAAATCAGTGTTACATTGGTCCTCCCAAGCCTTTTGTTTTGACCTGAGCTCTTTGCGCTTAGCTTCAACAGCTTTGGGGTTTGGGTCACTGTCACAAGAGGGGGCTCTATGGCCATCCTCGCCACAGTTAAAGCAGAACCATGGGCGAGGCTTTTTGTTACCTTTGCCAAAGCTTTCACTTTTCGGCGGTGAGTTCTGTGTTTGTGTCTCTTTCCGCTGTTGTTTCTTTGCAACTTTGGGGGACTTTGTCTGAGGTTTCTTTTCAACTGTCTTTTCCATGGACGCTTTTAAGGAAGTTAACTGTTCTTGCAGTTGAGCAATTTGTTTCTGCAGTTTCTTGGTAGACGTTTTACTAGAATTGTCTGCAGCAGCAGCTTGAAACTCAGTGTCTGCATAAACATTTAAAGGGTTGGACTGTACCTTTACTTTTGAAAGTCCTAAGTGCTGCTTCATGCGAGTGGACTTAGCTGCTTGTTTATCCTCCTCTGTTCGCAGCAACAAAAAAAGTTCAGAAAAGGGAGGTGGGCTGGATTTCTTTTGTTCTAGATGGAGGCTGGCAATTAGGTTATCATCCCAGCACCCCCTACAGAACTGTTTTAAAAGCTGTCGATCAAAATCACTGACTGTAACGCCTCCCCCTTTAGCAACTTTGCTTAATGTAGTCTGGAGCCGGTGCAAGTATGTTGAAGGTTTTTCTCCAGCATTTTGGTTTGTGCTCAAAAATTTCACAAACAGCTCATCAGTATCATATACATTCCCGTATGCAGAGTCGAGCAAGCTCAGAAAGTCTTTGGGGCTGGACAAGGGACCCAAATGTTTGACAATATTGGCGGCTGGTGGTAAGAGACTTTCAATAATTTTTCTTACTACCTGTCTTTCAGAAACAGAAGAGTCGGCAAGATAAAACTCAACATGACTGCGCCAAGTGTCATAATCTACTTCCGTATTAGGGCACGGAAATTTTCCAGAGAACGACCTGAACTTGGAAGAGTTCAGATAAGTTTGTGACGTGTCAGCACTTTTGACAATGTGCTCGACAATCACCCTCTGGACTTCAGGGGTGCTCAAGTGTTCGGGATTTAAAATAGGAGTTGGTCTGCTGTTGATTGGAGAACTGGGAATATCAGAGTTTGAGGTAGTTGTGAGAGTTTCCCTATTTGTTTGTGTCACAACAGAATCACCTGTTAAAGTTTCAGTTACTGGAGTAGCGTCAGTGGAAGCTATACCTTCACTTTCAGCAGCAGAGGCCTGAAGTTTGTTAAGTTCACCAAGCAACAATTTCTCATAATCTATTCCGCTTGCTTTGGCAGTTCCCTTTAAATCAAAGAGAAAAGACTTGGTCAGATCAGCTGTTAACTTATCACTATAAAGTGGGGATAAGAGCTGAATTTTGTGAACAACCTTTGGGTCAGATGTTGCTCTTTGACATGGTAGTTCAGCCTGAATTGACTCAATAGCAGTGCCATACTCAAACTCAACTACGGCTGTATTTTTAAAGTCAGGGTCAGAACTAGTAAGTTTCACTGTTCGTGTAATAGAACCATACTCTTCTAAAAACTTAATAACTTCTTCATCAGTCTCAGTACCAGAAAAACCACTAATTAATACAGCATTTGGTACTTTGATACCTTCACGTTCAATGATATCCATGTTTCTTTTGTGGGAAAAGTTGTACAAAAACTGTCATAAAACTGCCAAACTGTATGCCAAATTATTAATTTAGAGGCAAAATGGAGCCAAAACTCCTCCTGGCTGGCTCGCCACTTTGATGTAATACCAGCTTGATATAGCTGTGCTAAATTATATGCTAGGTTCTAGAGGAGTAGAATGAATTGTGGAGATTTAAAGTTGAACAGCTGGCAGATTTATTACAATTAACAATATCACAAGAAACAGTGCAAACAACGTTGTAGAACGCTCTTTACAAAATAAAAATAAAATAGGCTTAGTCTCTAAGGTTTGATTTGTGTGAATTCGGGAGGTCTTTTCCAGGATTGTGATCCGTTTGGGATAAAGGTGTTTTTATTTGTTCTTATCTGGGATCCTGTGATTTGAAGTGGTTGGGTCTGTAGATCTACTCTCGCATCCAGAGAACAGTTGGCCACACTGCTTCTGGATCCGCCAAGAGTTCTCACTGGGTTTGGCTCGCCATCCGTGTCCGAAAGCAGCTTCAAGATCAAATCCAGGTCCACTAAAAATCCAGTCTGCACATGCAGCACAGACACAATGAATAAAATATTTAACAACAGTAATTCCTAAATAAAATGACAAAAGTGCATGAAAGGCACTGAATGGAATGTAATACAAAACAAAAGTGCTTATCTGCACTACTTTAGTGCATTAGCAAAAGTGCTTCAACAAAAACATTTAGAAAAATAAAATGTAAGGCTCATTTTGTGCACAGCACAATCTTTGTTGTGTACTCCGACTGGTTTTAGCTTTTTAAAGACATAAAATAGTGCACACAGTTTTAAAAGTCACCACGTGTAAAGTTAGCATAGGTGCACCACGTGTAAAGTTAGCATAGGTTTTTAAGCTAGCTTCATATTGTACTGACTCACCGGAGTTTCCAAGAAAACAAACACTCTCCACCCGGTTTGATTGAGAGACAACAAAACACATACAAGGCTCTGAAAAGCACATAAACTTAGTTAAAACTTGTTAAAAGTTCACTTAAACACATTTTGGATCGTTTGACTCACTTGTGCAGCTTTGAGTGCTCTGTGTGTGTCCTGCTCCTCAGCACGCTCTGCTGTGCTTAGCTAGGTGCATGCAGCATGTGCTTATGATGCGTTCAAGGGGACTAGGAAACTATAGTGCTTTCAGGGAGCGTTGGAAATTAGGGGTTGTTTCCAATAAAATTAGTAACCATGTATTTATATGGGTTACAAATGCAGTACAGGAAATAGAACATTACAACATTTAATATTTATCTACATTTCAGATAATATACAAGAATGCATTCATTCATTTAACCATTACACCCAGTGGTGTGTAGGGCAGCAACAGTTTCTCCACCCCTGCCTGTCCTGAGTCATCCTTTCCAAGGAACCCCAAGAATACTTCATGGCTTCCATCTCACTCTCAACTGTCCTCCTCCACGTTTCTCGTGGTCACCCTCTCTTCCTCTTTATATTTGGGGTCCAGTGCAATGCCATTCTTGCTAGTGACTGCTGGTCTTTACGCAGCACATGTCCAATCCATTTCATTGTTGTAATCAGGGTACCCATGTTGGCTTGCTTACATCATCTCCGCAGGACCTCATTGGAGATCTTCTCAGGACAGAAGGTTCTGAGGATTTTTCGAAGGCATGTGGGATGGAATGATCTCAGCTTAGCAAGATCTGCCTCTGTCATCCTCCAGCATTCAGATCCATACAGGAGCAAAGATACGACGCAGCTCTGGTACAGCCTGAGCTTGGTGTTGAAGCTGTACTGTGTGGATCTCCTAATGTTGTTCATGTCCTTGAAAATGCTGCGAGCCTTGCCCAGTCTGCTGTGGATATTTTTCTGCACTTCAGATAATATACAAGAATGCATATGTAATATCTGTCTCTATTCCAAACAATTATTACATACTGTTTTCTTCTACATACTGTATTCCATGCTTTAATACAGTATGTAATACAGTGTATAGAAGAATGGAGTATGTAATATGGATCTGTATATATATATATTTATATTGACAGGTGATTGGTATGACTTTCCTGTCTGATGGGTCAGGTGGGATAGTATGTCATTATGTGTCAAAAATAAATAAATAAAATAATAATAAATAAAAGCCCTATGTAAGGAATGGTGGTCCACTTTAGCTAGGCCAGAGGTAGGTGCTCGAACCTTGTCTCTGGCTTTTTAAGGGGGGAGGTGACACTTTCAGTGGGAGAAAGTGTGGAAGATTTTAGCATATCTCTTTAGAGTTTCTCGTTTCTGACCTTTTCTTGTGGATGTATAGCTTGCGTCTGTCTCTGGCTCAACCGTGCGTATTCGAAGTTCTTGACGACACCTGGAGTCTGTACCCCTCATGGTTATTAATAGATTTCAGAATAAATTTGCTTTCTTACCATGTAATGATTTGTTTAAAGTATTTCATACTATTGTTAAGCAAATCTCGTGTTATAGTTCAGAAATATGGGGCACTTCTTTCTACAAAATAATTGAAAATGTACAAATTAAGATGTGCAAAAGAATATTAAAGGTTAAAAGAAATACTTGTAATGTAATGGTTCTAGGTGAATGTGGTAGGGTATCTCTTCAATTATGCTATATGACAAGAGCTGTAAGATATTGGTGTAAATTATTATGTAGGGACGAATCTCGCTTGCCTTTTCAGTGTTATATGATGCTTCTATCATTAGATGAGATAGATAGAATAACTTGGGCTGGTCACATTAAAAATATTCTTTTCAAATATGGATTCATTTTGTATGGGTATCTCAGGAAGTGGGTGATGTGGAAATGTTTATTCGCTCTTTTAGGCAAAGATTGATAGATAACCTTAAACAGGAGTGTGCCAGACTCATTCTCATACAAGCAGTTTAAATCAGTATTACATGTAGAAACATATCTTGCATCGCCCTTACCAGTACATTTTAAGATAGTATTAGCTAGATTTAGATGCAGTAATTTTAGAATTGCTGTTAATAAAGGAAGAAACAACAGTACATTACATGAGAATAGGTTATGTACATATTGCTTTGAAAATGGGAAAAGTTATATTTAGAATGAAGAACACTTATTACTGTATTACCTCATGGCTGCATTACCTGTTGTCTGTCATGATTTGTAATTGTTCTTGTTCAAGATGGAGATTTATGACATCTTTCTGAAAATAAAGCATGTAATTTTGAAATTTGAAATGAGCTAATTTTGTGCATGAAATTGCAAATTTTCTCAGTTTAAACATTTACGTGATATGTTCTGTTGCAGACGTTGAAATTTGAAGGTTTTTTTAGTTTCCATTTCAAATTTAAAGAATATCCAGACTTTTCCAGAATTTGTGTAGCATTAAATTGGGATGTAAAAATTGATGTTAAACAGTACAGCATCCATCCTTCATCCATCCTTCAACCACCACTCAACCACCACTCAACTACCACTCAGTCATCATTCAACCACCGTTCAACCATCATTCAACCACCGTTCCACCACTGTTCCACCATCATTCAACCACCGTTCAACCATCATTCAACCACCGTTCCACCACTGTTCAACCATCCTTCCACCATCATTCCACCACTGTCCTTCCACTGTCCTTCCACTGTTCAACCATCATCACTCAATCATTTGCCAAACCGCTTAATCCTACTAGGCTCTTGCTGAGGCTGGTGCCTATCTCATCTGATGTTGGGGGATGAAGGGTACACCCTGATCAGCTCACCAGACCATTGCAGGGCCAACACGTGCAAAACCATTCATACTTACACCCAGGGGCTGCATGTCTGCACTCGACAGCGAATCTGCACCATTACACTGCAGATTATATACAATTCTCATTCATTTCTTATACTTTCTACAATGTGTTGTGTTTTTTTTTATAGAGAATGTTTGGGCTGTTTTACTGCTGTGCTGCTGGAAAATGTGAATTTGACTCTGGGATTGATGAAGTTTCTGTTGGTCTCTGAGAATGGAACCTGCACACAGAAATGTCGAGTTCGGGAATCAGACTTTGTGCCTTCCTGCCACTGTCCCACCCCAGTGATATCATAAAGTATAACTTTATACAAAAGAAATCCTCTCTCCTCCTTTTTTGTGCCAAATAGATGGAACTTCTCACCACCACAATGTGAGGTAGACGTGCGGTGTGCTAACGGAGGAGTCTGTCTGGATGGACCCTGGGGGGCCAACTGTACCTGCACACTTGGATACACCGGAGAGAGGTGAGACATAAATGTTGATATAAATCATGGCAAGTGTCACCTCAGTCCAAGTCGTCATCCAAAGTGAAACTTGGAAAGACTCCTCTTTGTTCCCAGGTGTGAGGAGGACATTGATGAGTGTGACTCTAACCCCTGTCTTAATGGAGCCACCTGCACGGATCAGCCAAATCATTACCTCTGCGAATGCACGCCAGGTTTTAGTGGAAATAAGTGCGAAGCTACAGTGAGTATATACAACTGTAATAGATCCTGTTCGATAGCGTCTGTTACATAACTGCAGGTTTTCTGTCACTGTAGTACTTCTGATGTCTTTAATACACGATTGCAATGAATGTGATTTTTTTTTTTTTTTTAAATGGTGCGGAAAAAATTTGCTGCCTTCAGAAAAGTTGCTCGATAAGCCACTGTGCAGTGCTGTACACGCCTCGCTGTCTTTTCCCCACATCAATTTACATTACCCCCCCACTCTTGTCTATCTTTAAGAGACCGCATCAGAGGGACAGCGTCCACTGGCTTGTCGTGGCAATCCCACTGATGTGTTTTGCTGCTTTGCTGGCAGTGGTGGGTTTGGGTTGCATGATGCTCACCGCACGAAGGAAACGACAGTCTGAAGGCACGTATAGTCCCAGCCAACAAGAGGTGGAAGGAGCTCGCCTCGAGATGGGCAGTGTGCTTAAAGTGCCTCCTGAAGAAAGGCTAATTTAACCTTTGACTGTAATCATATGCAAGTCAAAAAAGCACTGAAAGGATGAAATAATCACATGTTTGTTTTCATTCCCTCCATCACTCATTGGCCTAAAGTGATTAATCCAACTGGGGTCCTCAGCCAACATTGGGCTAAGGCGAGGTACACCCTAAACAGCTCAGCGGTCCATAGCAGGGCAACAAACACTACCATTCACACTGGCACTTGGGGGGGCAATTTGAAACTGCCAATTAGCCTAATCTGCATGTCTTTGGTGTGTGGGAGGAAACCAGAGTGCCCAGAGGAAACCCACGCCGTCACTGGGAGAACATGCAAATTCCACACTGAAGTACCGTCACTGGGTCACCAGCAGTGTGTGGAATGTGTCATACAGTGGTTCCCAACCTTTTCTTACTCCTGCACCCCTAAAAAGATTTTGCTCTGACCTCACACCCCCCGACATCGTGTACTTTGTGCAGGGATGAAGAATGTGGAGTCGTACTAAACTTTATCAAAAGAAGATATTTATTTCAGAAGTTAGAGCCCTGCTTCTCACAGCCCCAGGGGTCCGGGCACCTCTAGTCGGGTCAGCCCTGGCTTAATAGTATTAATCACCAGCAGTGTGTGGACTCACTGGGATCATTCATGGGACTTTTGATGAAAACCACCAGGTGACATGTCTCTATAAAGTACAAAACAACACACACACACACACACACACACACACACACACACACACACACACAGGAAGTAAATCATAAGCCCAATGAAATTCTCAAACTTTTTATATTTATATTATGTGGCATACTTAAAAAAAAATAAAAATAAAAAAGCATGTAATACAATAGAATCTCCATGGACTATGATGTTTGCAGATGACATTGCGATCTGTATTGAGAGCAGAGATCACGGGAGGAAAATCTAGAGAGGTGGAGGTATGCCTTGGAAAGGAGAGGAATGAAGGTAAGCCTCAGTAAGACAGAATACATGTGTGTGAATGAGAAGAAACCAAGAGGAACGGTGATGTTACAGGGAGCAGAGATTAAGAAGGTGGCGGATTGATTTTAAGTACTTAGGCTCAACAATTCAGAGTAAACAGTCATCTTGATGGAGGGGTTTGTCAGGAATGCTCTCGAAGTGAATGAAGTGTCAGACAGAGTGATGAGTGTGTGATGTGTGATAGGAGGGTATCGACAAGAATGAAGGGAAAAGTGTACAAGATGGTCTTGAGGCCAGCACGTTATTGTATGGTTTAGAAACAGTGGCGCTGAGGAAAAGACAGGAGGCAGAGCTGGAGATAGCAGAGATGAAAATGTCGAGGTTCTCTTGGGAGTAACGAGGATGGATTGGATCAGGAATGAGTACATCAGAGGGACAGCACTTGTTAGATGTTTCAGTCGGAGGTAAAGTCAGAGAGGCTAAATCGAGATGGTTTAGACATGTACGAAGAAGGGAGAGTGAATATATTGGTAGTAGAATGCTGAGGTTGGAACTACCATGCAGAAGTCCGAGAGGAAGAACAAAGAAGAGATTCATGGATGTGGTGGTGGAGGACATTAAGTAAGAGTTGGAGTAAGAGTAGAAGATGCAGAGGATAGGGTGAGATGGAGGCAGATCATTTGCTGTGGCGACCCCTGAAGGGAACAGCCGAAAGGAAAAGAAGAAGATATAGTATAATACTGGAAAATAAAAAGTTACATGGAAGTCACTTATTAAATTATGGAACTGGAAATGAAGACACATCCTCTTCTCTGGCTTTATCATCTTTTTTTTTTTTGGTAGATATTTAAAGATGGGCTTGACTGAACATTCAGAGGCAGACTGTTCCAGTCTTTTATACACTGTATATAAAAAGTATTGGAAAGTGCATTTATAACATTTGGAAAATAAAACCCACACATAATATTTCTTGTATTTATGAACATGAATATTAACTAGTCTTTTAAAATTGTTGCATAAATATTCAGGTACAGTATTGTTAAAAATGTTTTCATTAAGTTTAATCTTAATTGACTAGCGGTATTTTAAAATCAGCCATCCGAGGTCTTTTAATTCGTTATAACCTACTCACATTCTAGGCCGCATTGTAGATATAAACCTGATATCTTTTATTTTGTCCAATTTGGAACTTATTTTTTAATGGTTTAGGTAGAGCATTGTACCAGGCTGTTGATGCATATTCCATATGACACATATGTAATCTGTAAGAAGGCTATTAAGTTACATTTTCTTATCAGAATCTTTTTTTTCTAAAAATTACTCAAGTAATCTTATTTCATTTTAATCTTACCTCTTCTGAGCTTGTTCAGCCAACATGAAATTAAGTGCAGAAGGCGAAAAAAAATCCTTGACACAGACACAATGTCCCTGTTGAAGATAAAGGTGGAAAGTGGAAGGGACAAACACAGTATTTTGCTCATATCCCCAACACCCTCCTGTAATATTCAAATTGGTTAATTTACATGAACCTCTACCACATGCAGTGAAGGACATGGCTATCTTGATGACCTCTTTGCTGCACTGTGGGGGGTGGTGCCGCCTTAGCAATAGGCCACTACTATATTGCCCTGATGGCTGGGTTTTTTGGGGTGCTGTACTTTACAGACAAAAGAAAGTTGATCCACTCTTCTTCTATACTGAGAAGTGTTCCTGGGCGTTGTCATTACATCAAATTGAACATCTCTCAGAATTCCCATAGCTTACTGCTTTAACCAAGGTCTCAAAATAAATATAAAAATTAAATGAATTCATCATTCATTCATTTTATTTTCAAAAATACTCTGTTTTTCTTTTAAATTTGATTTTGTGTTTGAAATGTATCAAAACAAGAAATCCGGTCTGATAAGGGGTCGAAGCTGACAAAAGATTAAGAGTTCTGAATTATGTTCGACTGTAATGATGTTTCAACAAGTTGAGAGCAGGTCCCCCCCCCCCCCCCCCCCCCCGACTTTGTTATCGATTATCTAGTGTCTGACCCCTAGGTCACCCCTTTCCTGTCGATAGATTGAGGCATGTTAAGGGATACTAATCATACAAATAATAATACGAACAACAACAATAATTGTTGTAATAATACTGTTTATTGAACATGATCAGATACGAGATACTAATAAAGTATATATTGATGTTAAAATATTTTGAGCATGTGCAAACCCATCACACACACACACACTTGGAAACTTTTATGGCTCTGAACAAGATCACATCTGACGCCGATCTGCCGATCTGCCGATCACCACCCTTGCGTTTTTGTGTTTTCTGTTCACCCACTCTTTTGTCTGGAAAAGAATGGAAGTGGAGGGAAATGTATGAATGAATTATTTTTCAAAAATACATTTCAACACGTGAAAAAAACCCCCAAGATAAAATAGCACGAGCTAAAAAACAAATTTCCTCAGGCTATTAAAATAGATGCACTCACCGTCATGCCTTCCACAGCTCCGGGGCGTTGAAAATGTTTCAACACCAGGAGAGCTTCGCAGTAGTAGCGATAGGTGAACTTCTCTGACTCGGAGACCTCAAGGTTGGTGATGAATTTCCCGAATGTAAGGAGCATGTCGTGCTTGGCCACCCTCAGAATCTTCTGGCAGTCTCTGACACTCCGTGTTCCTTCCATCAGCCGTTCATATCTAGATTTGATTTCATTAAAAAAATAAATTAATTAATTAAAAAAAAAAAACACATTTACGATTGTAGTCATAAACAGAAAAAGGGCAAAACGCATAGAAAAGGCAAAGATTTGCCTCGTTTTGCAGACGTCCTTCGAATAAGACTTCGAGACGGGCTTTTTCATCATCTGTAGAAATTCCTTGAAGGCCTGGAGGTTGTCACGGAGGTCTTTGTCTGCCATCGTCAGGTCCAGCCTACTTTTCAAGTAGTCGACAAACCTGATCATACTCTTTAAATAGTTTAATACTGTGGCTGCACTCATTTCTGTGCGGCGGAGGCTGCTGAGGTACTCCCGTGATTGTTGGCTCTTACTTAAGAAGTCCATTCTCAGTTCATCCCCGGTCGGCTGCAGGTACCGCAGGAAACGTGACACATTGTCGACCTTTGAATAACGATGACAAGAAAGAAATATTAATATTAGCATCGCACCAAATAACAGGACGTGTGTGACTGGTTCCGAAAAACCATTCATGATGACATATCACCTCCTGTTGGCAATTGTGGACACCCAGGGTCTCACGTAGATACTTTTTAAAGTCCAAGAGGAGCACAGTGTCATCGCTGAATTTATCATATAGACCAGCCTCCTTCATCTTCATGCGTACAGAGGTGGTTGGGATGGGAAGTGTCCTGTAAAACATTGAGTATGAGAGAGAGAGAGAGAGAGACAGACAGACAGACAGACAGACAGAGAGAGACAGAGATTAAAAATTACATTATAATAAATGCTTTGGGGCATTGGTGGCCTGCCGGTAAAGGTGCTGGATCACTGAGACTAAGGTTAGAGGTTCAAGCCCCATTCTCCAAGGTTGTCACTGTCCCCCCGGTGCTCCTAACTGGCTTGTGAAAGGCCAGCAACTTGGAAATATCACCGACACGTACTTACTTTTTCCAGGAAGGATCTCTGAGCCCAACGTCCTGATTCGAGGAGGAAGGAGTGGCACCAGCATCGGTTGCAGCAACAGAGGTGTTACTGGTGGTGTCAGGCTCAGGGTCAGTCAGGAGCATATCTGACTCATGGGGCCCATTGAGAATGAAAAAGCCACGCTGTACGAGCTTCTTCAGAAAGGCAATGCGGCCGGGCCGGTGGGGTATGTCATTCACCAGATCGTTGTAATCCCAGGTCCGGCCGTACCTGACCCATCGTTTGGTTGATGCCTTAGCTTTGCTCACATCCATTGCGATTTCTTCTGGGGTGCTGCCTTTCATACACCCTCAACAGATGGACCGAAATTCTGTCCTGGGGCATGTAGCACCGTAAGCAGTGAACGTAGTTGCGCTCAGGGATCCTAAAAGAGAACGATAACAACATGATCAGGTCATGGGTTCAAACCCATTAAACAAATGTATGTATTAAAGGACTAGATAGAAACAAGTATGGATACAGTACTAGATAAAATAAAATTAGGTAACAACTAGTTAAACAAATGTAGGTTGGTAAAACTTATTTTCAACGGGTCCTTACGATTACGAAAGACAAAAAGAAAAAAAAAAGAAAAAAAAAACACTTAAAAGTGCTGACTGAAGTCAATACATCTTATAACACTGGGAAATACAAAGTTACATGAGAGTCACTTATTAAATTATGGAAATAAAAAATGAAGACCCATCCTCTTCTATGGAGTAATTATCTAAATATTTTTAGAAAATATTTAAAGATGGACTTCACTGAACATCAGTGACTTCACTGAACATCCCACCCGACCACTTCTATACGCATAAAGACGAAGGAGGCTGGTCTATATGACACTGTGCTCCTCTTGGACTGTAATAAGTGACACCCTGGGTGTCCGCAATTGCCAACAGAAGGTGATGTGTCTATATTTTATTAGCAATAAATATCACAGAAAAGAGTTAAGATTTTCTTCATCATTACTACATTAGTACTGTATTAATGAGTAAGACTGTCTATTGAATGTTTTTAAAAGCATATTTTAGTGCATGTAACCAGAGTCATAAATGACCATTCATAATGACATTATACATCACACACATATATAATAATATTATGCTACATGCTACACATGCTACAGAACATAAAATCTCACACACAAACATTCTTAACATTAACTTCGGTACAGGACTGGAATATTAACTGAAAAACATTTAAATTTAGCTAGAAGTATCCGGAATACTAAAGCAGATTCCATTCTGATGATTACCTGGTTTTCATTCACTTCCTTAGCACTTCCACAAAAACTTGATGTCACACTAGCTCTGATTGCTATGTAGCAGACACTATGTACAGCATAACTTTTTCCTTCCTGAATCATATCAAGCAGTCCTACTTACCTTTTTCTGATCCTTTGTCGCCTTACCCGAAGCCTGAGAAGGTGCACAGCGTTTGGGTGGCATGAATGAGCTGAATTATAATTAATAACACACAGAAAAAAAGCACACGTGCACAAAGTGGGCATGAAAAAAAAAAAAAAAAACGCACCATGTGCACCGTCTCAATTAAACTGAAGGAGGGAGTACCGCAATTGGCTGAATTTGAATCACGTGACAGTCACTCGGCAATCCAATACGGGTGGGAGTGGGAGTGGGCGTGGAGGTGGGGGCGGGAATAAACACGAAGCGTCAAAACCCCACTTTATATATTTTACATTTATTTATTTATGTATTTATTTGTCTGTTTATTTATATATTTATTATTTATTAACACTATGACATATATATACATAAAAAAAAAAAAATTTGGATCTGTGGCAACCTTGAGGGGTCTTGAACCAGTGATCTTCCGATTACAAGTCCAGTACCTTATCCTCAAGGCCATCGCGGATCCATGCAAGTAATGACACAAAGTAGTGCTTTATTATTATAATTTTATTTTAAAAAATTCTAGTAAGATAAAAAGAATATATTTGCATCCACACACATATTAAGGATACATGATATATTGATTTGTCTTTATAATGCAATGTAAACAATACCATAAAACAATTATATATGCGTATATTTTTTATTATTAATTCAATGTTATTTATTATTGATCATCTTCTTTACCTTTCGGCTTTTCCCTTCAGGGGTTGCCACAGCAAACCATCCGCCTCCATCTCACCCTGTCCTCTGCATCTTCCACTCTTACACCAACTACCTTCATGTCCTCCTTCGCCGCATCCATAAATCTCCGCTGTGGTCTCCCTTTCGGCCTTCTGCTTGGCAGTTCCAGCCTCAGAATCCTACTACCGATATATCCACTATCCCTCCTGTGTCCATGTCCAAACCATCTCGATCTCTGATTTTGTCTACAAAACCTCTTACACGTGCTGTTCCTCTGATGTCCTCATTCCTGATCCTATCCATGCTTGTTACTCCCAAAGAGAACCTCGACCTTTTCATCTCTGCTGCCTCCAGCTCTGCAAGCTGTCCTTTCCCCACTGTTTCTAAACCATACAACATCGTTGGCCTCATCACCGTCTTGTATACTTTTCCCTTCATTACTGCCGATACCGTCCTATCACACATCGCACCAGACACTTTCACCCAGCCGTTCCGGCCTGCCTGCACACTCTTCTTCACCTCTTTGACTACACTCTCTATTGCTCTGGATGGTTGAGCCTAAGAAATTAAAGTCCTCCACCGTCTTCTGTCCAGAGCATACCTCCACCTCTCTAGATTTTCCTCCACTCGTTCTCTGCTCTCAATACAGATCACAGGTTCTCTTCTAGCTCACATCCTGCCTGTGGGGCATGAGCACTAAGAACATCGAACATCACGCCTTCAATTTCTAACTTGAGACTCATCACTCTGTCTGACACTCTTTTCACTTCTAAAACATTCCTGACAAACCCCTCTTTCATGATGACTCCTACTCCATTTCTCTTCCCATTCACACCACGATAAAACAGCTTAAACGCCGCTCCTGAGCTTCTCGCCTTGCTACCTTTCCACCTGGTCTCCTGAACAACACAGTATGTCCACCTTCCTCCCGTGCATCATGTCAGCCAGCTCTCCAGCTTTCCCTGTCATAGGTCCAACATTCAAAGTTCCTACTCTCAGGCCTAGACTCATGCCTTCCCTCTTCTCTCTGCTCCTGGTTGGTTAACAGCACTGACGGCGGTCGTTGTTAACCCGGGCCTCGACCGATCCGGTATGGAATCCTTATTTGTGACTCGCATAAACATTTGTGGTTTTATGTCAGATGCCCTTCCTGACTCAACCCTCTGAATTTATCCGGCCTTGGGACCGGCGTGAGGAAGAACACTGGCTTGTGCACCTCCACCCCACCCGCCCACGGCTGCTTTAGTCGTAGTCGATAATATATGATATGATATAATAATATAATATACAGTTGGCCCCCAACTTACGAAATTAATCCGTTCCAGAGCCCTCTTAATATTGTGGGGATTTCGTAAACAGGGGTTGCATTTTACATGTTAAAAACCTAATTCGTTCTGAGGCTCCAGTCTTCTTCTTCTTCTTCTTCTTTTACTTTCGGCTGCTCCCTTCAGGGGTCGCCACAGCAAATCATCCGCCTCCACCTCACCCTGTCCTCCGCATCTTCTTTTCTGACTCCAACGACCTTCATGTCTTCCTTCACCACATCCATAAATCTCTTCTTTGGTCTTCCTCGAGGCCTTCTGCCTTGTAGTTCCAACCTCAGCATCCTACTGCCAATATACTCACTATCCCTCCTCTGTACATGTCCAAACCATCTCAATCTAGCCTCTCTGACTTTGTCTCCAAAACATCATACGTGGGCTGTCCCTCTGATATACTCATTTCTGATCCTATCCATCCTCGTTACTCCCAGAGAGAACCTCAACATTTTCATCTCCGCTACCTCCAGCTCTGCCTCCTGCCTTTTCCTCAGCGCCACTGTTTCTAATCCATACAACATCGCTGGCCTCACCACCGTCTTGTACACTTTTCCCTTCATTCTTGCTGACACTCTCTTATCGCACATCACACCGGACACTTTTCTCCAACCATTCCAGCCTGCCTGCACACGTTTCTTCACCTCTTTTCCACACTCTCCATTGCTCTGGATTGTTGAGCCTAAGTACTTAAAATCCTCCACCTTCGTTATCTCTGCTCCCTGTAACATCACCGTTCCTCCTGGGTCTTTCTCATTCACACACATGTATTCTGATTTTCTGAGGCTAACCTTCATTCCTCTCCTTTCCAGGGCATACCTCCACCTCTCTAGATTTTCCTGCACTTGTTCTCTGCTCTCACTACAGATCACGATGTCATTTACAAACATCATAGTCCATGGAGATTCTTGTCTCACCTCGTCTGTCAGCCTGTCCATCACCATAGCAAACAAGAAGGGGCTCAGAGCTGACCCTTGATGCAGTCCCACCTCCACCTTGAATTCGTCGGTCACACCGACAGCACACCTCACCGCTGTCTTACATCTCTCATCCATGTCCTGCACCACTCTAACATACTTCTCTGCCACTCCAGACTTCCTCATGCAATACCACAGTTCTTCTCTTGGCACCCTGTCATATGCTTTTTCCAGATCCACAAAGGCACAATGTAGCTCCCTCTGACCTTCTCTGTACTTCTCTATTAACATCCTCAAAGCAAACATTGCATCTGTGGTGCTCTTTCTTGGCATGAAACCAAACTGTTGTTCACAAATGCTGACCTCTGCCCTTAGTCTAGCTTCCACTATTCTTTCCCATAACTTCATCGTATGGCTCATCAACTTTATCCCTCTGTAGTTGCTGCAACTCTGCACGTCTCCCTTGTTCTTAAAAATGGGCACCAGCACACTTCTCCTCCACTCCTCCGGCATCTGCTCACTCTCTAGTACCTTGTTGAATGTTCTTGTCAGAAAATCTACTGCTACCTCTCCTAGACACTTCCATACCTCCACAGGTATATCATCAGGACCAACTGCCTTTCCATTCTTCATCCTCTTCAATGCCCTTCTCACTTCACCCTTACTGATCTTTGCTACATCCTGCTTCTCAATGGTCACCTCTTCTAATCTTTTTTCTCTCTCATTTTCCTCATTCATCAGCTCTTCAAAGTACTCTTTCCATCTTCCCAGCACACTTCTGTCATCAGTCAATACATTTCCCTCTCTGTCCTTTATCAATCTAACTTGCTGCACATCCTTCCCATCTCTATTTCTCTGCCGTGCCAACCTGTATAGATCATTTTCTCCCTCTTTACTATCCAACCTATCATACAAGTCATCATACGCCCTCTGTTTGGCCTTAGCCACTGCTACTTTCGCCTTACGCTGTGTCTCCCTGTACTCCTGTTTACTCTCTTCGGTTCTCTCAATGTCCCACTTCTTCTTAGCTAACCTCTTCCTTTGTACACACTCCTGCACTTCCTCATTCCACCACCAAGTCTCCTTATCTACTTTCCTTCCAGAGGACACACCAAGTACTCTCCTACCTGTGTCCCTGATCACATTTGCTGTGGTTGTCCAGTCATTTGGAAGCACTTCCTGGCCACCCAAAGCCTGTTTCAACTCCTCCTTGAAGACAACACGACACTCTTCCTTTTTCAGCTTCCACCACTTTGTCTTCTGCTCTGCCTTTGCCTTTTTCACCTTTCTCACCATCAGAGTCATCCTGCACACCACCATCCTATGCTGTTTGGCAACACTCTCTGCAGTCACTGACTTCCTTCAAATTACATCGCCTACACAAGATGTAGTCTACCTGTGTGCTCCTACCTCCGCTTTTATAAGTCACCCTATGCTCCTGTTTCTTCTGGAAGAAAGTATTCACCACAGCCATTTCCATCCTTTTTGCAAAGTCTATCAACACCTGTCCTTCTGCGTTCCTGTCCTGGATACCAAACCTGCCCATCACTTCCTCGTCCCCTCTGTTGCCTGCACCAACATGTCCATTGAAGTCTGCACCAATGACCACTCTTTCACCTCTGGGGGTACTCTGCATCACTTCATCTAAGTCACTCCAGAATCTCTCCTTCTCTTCTAGCTCACATCCTGCCTGTGGGGCATAAGCACTAACAACATTGAGCATTACACCTTCAATTTCTAACTTGAGGCTCATCACTCTGTCTGACACTCTTTTCACTTTTAGAACATTCCTGACAAACTCCTCCTTCAAGATGACTCCTACTCCATTTCTCTTTCCATCCACCCCGTGAGAAAATAGCTTAAACCCTGCTCCTAAGCTTTTAGCTTTGCTACCGTTCCACCTGGTCTCCTGAACACACAGTATGTCCACTTTCCTCCTCTGCATCATGTCAGCCAGCTCTCTACCTTTTCTTTGCATAGTTCCAACATTCAAAGTCCCCACTCTCAGTCCTAGACTCATGCCTTTCCTCTTCTCTCTCTGCCTACGGACACGCCTCCCACCTCTCCTTCTTCAACGTCTTCGACCAACAGTAGTCCAATTTCCATCAGCACCCTGTTGATTGACAGCACTGATGGCGGTCGTTGTTAACCCGGGCCTCGACCGATCCGGTATGGGGGTAATACTTCTGATTTGCATCATAAATATTTGGCATTGGTTTTACGTCGGATGCCCTTCCTGACACAACCCTCTGCATTTCTCCGGGCTTGGGACCGGCATGAGGGGGAGAGACACTGGTTAGTGCCCCCCCACCTCATGGCTGCATTCTGTGGACTGGATAAACCCCATAAACCCTTTAAAAATGATAAAAGTACACCAATTTTGTATGAAATATGTGTTAAAAGTTAAATCTGTTCGAACAGCAGTCCGAGTAATAGCGATTATCTCTGCTGGCCCACTATATTTAGGATCATCACCTAATTGTCAAGATTAAGATGGCGGCCGTGAGGCTCGCCCCGGTACAAGCTCTGCTTCTATGTCTTGCACTTTTGTCAATGTTTTATGTTAAAGAGTCGGAATGTCTTCTCACATACACTCGTTGGGAGTTACTATCCCTTAGAGCTAACTCAGCAGCGACTGTTTCATCCATGATCTCATCGCTACCTGCGGAAATTCTAGACATGAACAACTCATCTGGATATCCGACCTCCTGGAGACGCAAGCGAGACAGGTGGAAGCGACGAGCCGGCGTCCTTTCCAGGTTCAGAAAGCGGCCGTACCGGCCACCTTTACCGGCTCTGCTGCTGACAAACGTGAGATCTATCAGAAATAAAATTGACGTACTCTTCCTTCTTCTTCAAAATAAGAAGGATTACAAAGACTGTTCTGCCATCTGCCTGACCGAGACCTGGCTCGACCACAGCGTGCCAGACCAGGCGGTAACCCCGCCCGGCTTCTCACTCTACCGTGCTGACAGGTCAGTCAAGCTATCTACAAAAACTAAAGGTGGTGGAATCTGTTTCTTGATTAACCAACGCTGGTGTAGCAACACGACTGTATTAAACACTACTTGTTCACCACAATTGGAATACATCAGCGTGAAATGCCGACCCGCCTACCTCCCGAGAGAATTTGCCTCCGTTATACTGATTGGCGTTTACATCCCGCCATCGGCTAACGCCAACTTCGCCATCACGGAGCTTGCAACCTACATATCAACCGTTGAAAACTCTCATCCCGATGCAGTCGTCACTGTGCTCGGTGACTTTAATCATACCAACTTGTCCACTGAACTCCCCAACTATATTCAACAGGTCACATGTCCTAGCAGAGGCACGAACACACTGGACCATTGCTACGTCACCATCAGCGATGCTTACCGAGCTTTCCCGAGGGCTCCGCTCGGAACGTCCGACCACGCCATGCTGCTCCTCATCCCGAAATACAAACAAAAACTTAAATCCACAAACTCCACATCCAAAACAGTTAAGTCCTGGTCCAAGGCAGCCGTTGAGACTTTGAGAGGCTGCTTTGAATGCACTGATTGGGATGTATTCAGTGCAGGCAAGAACTGCCTCGACGTGCTCACGGACGTGGTGACGTCATACATCAACTTCTGCGTGGATCTGTGTATCCCAACAAAAACTGTGGAGGCATACAGTAATAACAAACCTTGGTTTACAAAAGATATCTTACTCATACGCAAGAAAAAGAACTCTGCTTTCCTCAGCGGAGACAAGGAGTCATACACCGCTGCCAAATATCAATTGAGGTCTGCAATCAGGAAAGCTAAATCAAACTATGCAATAAAGCTGGAACATCAGATCACATCAAACAATACCCGATATGTATGGAAAAAACTAAAGGACATGACTGATTACAAAAAAAAACCCTCCATTTCATCTGACATTGATATGGACCTTCCAAACACACTCAATGAGTTCTATGGGAGGTTTGAACAGTCCCCAGTCCCCCTATCCCTCCCTCACCCCTCCCACACCCTTCATTTCACATCCAGGAGGAAGAGGTCAGGAACATCTTTAAGAAAAATAACAAGAGGAAAGCAGCTGGCCCAGACGGGATCACCCCTGCTGTTCTTAAGTACTGCGCAGCTCAACTGGCCCCAATATTCACCTCCATCTTTAATACGTCCCTCCGCCACTGTACAGTTCCACTATGTTTCAAGGTTTCATCCATAATCCCTGTCCCAAAATCATCAAAGATCTCATGTCTCAACGACTACAGACCAATCGCCCTAACATCTGTGGTCATGAAGTCGTTTGAACGCATCATCCTCAATCATCTGAAGGCATCCACTACCCCCCTGCTCGACCCTCATCAATTTGCTTACCGTGACAACAGGTCTGTTGAGGATGCCGTCAACCTAGCCCTCTACCACATCTTACAGCACCTTGAGTCTCCTAACAGCTATGCTCATATCCTTTTCATTGACTTCAGTTCTGCTTTTAACACAATAAACCTGGTCAACCTCTTCAATAAACTGACGGACATGAACATTGACCCCTGTCTACGCCATTGGTTATGGAGCTTCCTATGGAAAAGGCAACAAAGGGTTAAGATGGGTAACCTCTCATCTCGACCTCTGACCCTCAGCACAGGTGTCCCCCAGGGTTGCGTCCTCTCACCATGGCTTTTTTCTCTGTACACAAACCATATGACATCCCATCACAGTTCAGTTTCCATTTTTAAATATGCAGACGACACTACTATCATTGGACTCATAACTATGGATAATGAACACCAGTACCGCCAACAAGTAGCCCAAGCTGTCTCCTGGTGCCAAGAAAACTATCTCCAGCTCAACCCATCCAAAACACAAGAACTAATAATTGACTTCAGGCACACAGCCTCACTCAAAACTCCCATACACATCTCTAATGAACCCATAGCCATAACTGACTCTTTCAAATTTCTCGGCACTCACATTAACAATACACTAAAATGGAACACTAACACAGATTACATTCACAAAAAAGTCCACCAAAGACTGTTTTTCCTGAGACAGCTCAAGAAATTTAGAGTGAAAACAAATCTCCTCCTCCGTTTCTACTCCGCCATCATTGAGAGCACTCTCACTTCATCCATAACGGTTTGGTATGGCAGCCTAGACAGCAAATCACAGAAAAACTACAGCGCATTGTCAATAAATCATCTAGGATCATTGGCACCCCTTCCATCAGTCCAATCAATATATCATAAACGCTCAATCTTAAGAGCACAAAAAATCATCTCTGATCCCTCTCACCCTGCCCATCATTTGTTTCAACCGCTGCCCTCTAGGAGGCGATATCGATCTCTACCCACCAGAACATCCCGTTTCAAGAACAGTTTCTTCCCCACAGTCATAAGGACTCTGAACTCTTTGCACTGAATGTACATTACAGCCTTGTTTGTCTTTTTGTTGTCCGTTATTACTGTTGTTGTTATGGATATGTTTGTAATCATTTGGTTTCATGTGTGCTGTCTTTGTTGTATGATGTGTGTTGTTAATGTCCTTTGTAACTTTTGTCATAGCTGAGTGCTGTACCGACAGCAAATTCCACCAACTTGGTTGTGTGGTCCTTAATAAATAAATGAAATGAATGAATGAAATGAAGAGCCGTACCAGTACCATGTCTGCCACCTGAAACGGGCGAGTAGGCACAGGAGGTCGTAACGGTGTAGATTTATTCGCATCTGTCCATAATTCATGCAGTTTATCAATTAGGGCAGCAGAGTACTCGTCCATGTGGACTGGTAAATCAGATGTACACAGGGCTGACTGACCTTTTCTCCACGACAGAGGAAAAGGCCGCCCAAAAAACGAGTGACCAAAAACGACCAATAAAGATAAGGAGGCTGGTCTATGTGAGAAATCCTGCGATGACACTGTGCTCCCTTTGGACTTTAATACGTGAGACCCTGGGTGTCCACAATTGCCAGCAGAAGGTGAAACGTCATTATAAATGGTTTTTCAGCACCAGTTGCAGCACTGTCACGCATGTCTTGTTTCTTGGTGTGATGCTAATATTAATATTTCTTTCTCGTTATCCTTATTCAAAGGTCGACAATGTGTCACGTTTCCTGCGGTACCTGCAGCCGACCGGGGATGAACTGAGAATGGACTTCTTAAGTAAGAGCCAACAATCCCTTCAGTACATCAGCAGCCTCTGCCGCACAGAAATGTGTGCAGCCGCAACAATAAATTGTTGAAAGAATACGATCGGGTTTTTCGACAGGCTGGACCTGACGATGGCAGAGAAAGACCTCCGTGACAACCTCAGGCCTTCAAGGAAATTCTCAACAGAAGGTGATGTGTCATTATGAATGTTCATATGCGCTAAAATATGCTTTTTAAAAACATTAAATAGACAGTCTTCCTCATTAATAAAGTACTCATGTAATCTGTCTGTCTTCCTTTCGGCTTTTTCCCCTTTTACTCCGGAGTTGCCACAGCGAATCATCTGATTGGCACGTTTGATTTGGCAGAGTTTTTTACGTCGGATGCCCTTCCTGTCACAACCCTTTTTAGCGAGGGACAGAAACACGCTGACGACTTTACAGTCTACTCCTTACGAAAGTCAGCAATGGTTCTTTTACATGCCTCTCACCATAGACAGTGAGAGACATGGCCCACCTTTGATAACCCAGTTAGCTGCACTGGGTGGGCGTGACAACCTTGTGGAGAGTGGGACTCGAACCCCCAACCTTGGGATCAGCGATCCAGAACCCTATACTACTAGACCACCAATACCCGTCACAGTACTAATGTAGTACTGAAGAAAATCATAACTTTTTTTTCTGTGATATTGATTGATAATAAAATATGAACATTATACATACATATATATATATTATATAAATAATATTATGCTACATGCTACAGAACATAAAATCTAACACACAAACAGTCTTAACATTAACTCCGGTACAAGACTGGAATATTAACTGAAAAATATTGGAGTATTATATTACTATATAGCTAGAAGTATAAGGGGTCGAAGCTGACAAAAGATTAAGGTTTCTGAATTATGTTCAACTGTTATGATGTTTCAACATGTCGAGAGCAGGTCTTCCACCCCGAACCTTGGGATCGATTATCTAGTGTCTTACTTCCAGGTCACCCCTTTCCTGTCTCTAGATTGAGGCATGTAAAGGGATACTAATAAAACAAATAATAATACGAACAACAACAATAATTGTTGTAAAAATACTGTTTATTGAACATGCTCAAAATATTTTGACATCAATATATACTATATTAGTATCTCATATCTGATCAAGTGCAAAAAAAAACAAAAACAAAACAAAGCAAAAAAATAATAAAAACAACCCCCCACACACACACACACACACACACACACTGTGCAGGAAACTTGTCTGGGCATAACACATATCATGCATTAATTGTGCACAATGGATGCAATCAGTCTCTCAACCATTTCTCTCTTTCAGTGAGCTGTCAAGCCACTCCAGGTCAAGTCCTTCTCCCTTAAATGTCCTTCTATTGACCCCATAGTCAAAAAGCAGCTCACCGTCTACAGGAATGTCTTTTATGGCTCTGAACAAGATTACATCTTTGTTCTCACCGTTGTCTTTGAGCACGCAGTGCAGTGGCTTTAAATTAGCTCTTTTCGAGGAATGGTTGATCCTCCGTCCAAATGTGTCTTTACCTGGGTGACACTCGCACGAGGAAGAGTCGGCATCGACGCAGAGATCTTTCAGCCCAGATTTAAAGAAAAAAAGGTAGGCCGGCTGGATGTTGGGGTCATTCATTTTCGCACGACCCTCAGCAGCGGTGATCACCTTTCCGTGGTAATCACACACGATGTCGCCTTTAGAAAATGGCTTGGCTGCGACTACACCTGGAAACAAAAGAACATGACATTTTCACTTTGAGTGGTTTAAAAAAAAACACTCAAAAGTTGATCGTTACAATTTGGCAAAGTTTGAATCTTTCTCCACTTTGACATTCAGAGCAGGGTGCAGAAACTGAAAAGAAAAATTAAAGGTTTCTTACCCAGCCCCCTTTCAGAATCCTTAATCACCAGTCCTGTCCATTTCTGGTGAGACACACACCGAATGATATCCGGGTCCGTCTCGATGGTGGACTTGTGGGCTGCCGTCCACATCTTCACGATGTCCTCAGCACTCGGACAGTTGGCCATCCACCCCTCTTTTTCTAAAAACCTCTGAACTTTCCCCACCGCTGGCTTCCTGGCACTGAAGTGTGCTGAAAAAGAGAACAGAATAATTTTGTCACGGCAGTTGTTTGCCTCAGTAAATAAGTTGCATAGTTTGAGATTATTAATGCTTATCCGCATTATAGTGTTTTGGGCTTCGGAGTACTGTACTTACATAGCAGATACCGCTGCCTCTCTGCATACTGACAAGCTCGCCACTCGTCACAATGCACACGGCCCTCGCTAAATCCCGCCTGCACCCTGGCCTTTTTGGACGGAGGCTGGCCATGTTTGGTCACTGGGAAGCTCCTGGTGAAATCAGAAAAGTTTCTGTCCACATGCTTGCGGGCTTGATCGGGGTCGCCGTCTGAGGACTCGTTTGGTGAGGAGAAGCTGTAAAATTAGAGAAAGTTAAAAGGGTTAAAATAGTACAACTTGGTAAGTATACATGAAATATGATTGCGATGCATGGTTGCCTTGTGAAATGAGATAATGAGGAGAACTACCGTCCCAGGGTGTCCAACAGATTCATCCACCCGCATTCTGTAATGCTGTTCGGCCACAGCAGTAGAATGGGCCAGATAGTGGCTAACGTTCTGCTTCTGCGTCTCTGTGAAGAGCAACGCTGCCTCAGTCTCCACCGCCCTTCGCACCTCCTGACTGTTGGCCGGTTTGACGTGGTAGCTGCAAGAAGACAAAGTGACATGAAATGTTATTAGCAATATGATTGTGTTTGAAACTTGTCTGCTTGGCCTTGTTGTTTTTGTTTCTGGCCGCTTGCTACGGTGTTTGCTGATAGTGGCTCAGGAGATCGTGCACAGATGCCGACTGGGGAGACATTTGCCCAAAATGGACCTGCGGGAATTCACTCCGGAGCAGCTGCGAGAGTACGACGGCGTACAGAACCCACGCATTCTCAAGGCCGTCAACATGAAAGTCTTTGACGTGACAAGTGGCAAAAAGTTTTACTGAACAAGTTTTCAAGGCAAGTTTTACAATTCTTTTTCCTCATCACTTTCTAAAATCAGTTTTCCTCCAGTACATGTTGCATTCTTTTCCATATTTCAATCCGACATGAAAGTCAAATTAAAATTAAATGAATAAAATGTTCGATTGAAATACATAAATAAATCATGTACTTCAACAAATCTTTTTTTTTGTTTTTCCTGTCTACATTCAATTTTATTTTTACCAGTCTAGTGGTGTAATATAAAACATTTATACATCAGCACATGGATTCATGTGGGTACTCACGTTTCGTGAAACCGGACAATGTCATTGGTGACACTATGAACGGGCTTCCCAGTCGAAGAAATGAAAAAATTGTCAGTTTCGCTTCTGAGGTATCCCGGACGAATGTGTTCGTAGTATGCTTGAAACCACTTGGGGGACAAAAGAGACAATTTCTTGACTGTAAAATAGTGTAAGCAGTTGAAAATCGCTTTCAGAATGAGACATAAGTGGTGAGCATATTTAGCTGTTAAAGAACTTACAGCTTCCTCCTCCTGGGTCAGGGCAAATGTGGCCACCTGCATAGTTGCCGTCTTATGTTGGCTGACGCCGATCACCACCCTTGCGTTTTTGTGTTTTCTGTTCACCCACTCTTTTGTCTGGAAAAGAATGGAAGTGGAGGGAAATGTATGAATGAATTATTTTTCAAAAAGACATTTCAACACGTGAAAAAAACCCCCAAGATAAAATAGCACGAGCTAAAAAACAAATTTCCTCAGGCTATTAAAATAGATGCACTCACCGTCATGCCTTTCACAGCTCCGGGACGTTGAAAATGTTTCAACACCAGGAGAGCTTCGCAGTAGTAGCGATAGGTGGTCTTCTCTGACTCGGAGACCTCAAGGTTGGTGATGAATTTCCCGAATGTAAGGAGCATGTCGTGTTTGGCCACCCTCAGAATCTTCTGGCAGTCCCTGACACTCCGTGTTCCTTCCATCAGCCGTTCATATCTAGATTTCATTTCATTTAAGAAAATAAATAAATAAATAAAAAAACCACATTTACGATTGTAGTAATAAACAGAAAAAGGGCAATACAAAACGCATAGAAAAGGCAAAGATTTGCCTCGTTTTGCAGACGTCCTTCGAATAAGACTTCGAGACGGGCTTTTTCATCGTCTGTAGAAATTCCTTGAAGGCCTGGAGGTTGTCACGGAGGTCTTTGTCTGCCATCATCAGGTCCAGCCTACTTTTCAAGTAGTCGACAAACCTGATCATATTCTTTAAATAGTTTAATACTGTGGCTGCACTCATTTCTGTGCGACGGAGGCTGCTGAGGTACTCCCGTGATTGTTGGCTCTTACTTAAGAAGTCCATTCTCAGTTCATCCCCGGTCGGCTGCAGGTACCGCAGGAAACGTGACACATTGTCGACCTTTGAATAACGATGACGAGAAAGAAATATTAATATTAGCATCGCACCAAATAACAGGACGTGTGTGACTGGTTCTGAAAAACCATTCATGATGACATATCACCTCCTGTTGGCAATTGTGGACACCCAGGGTCTCACTTAGATACTTTTTAAAGTCCAAGAGGACCACAGTGTCATCGCTGAATTTATCATATTGACCAGCCTCCTTCATCTTCATGCGTACAGAGGTGGTTGGGGTGGGAAGTGGCCTGTAAAACAATGCAAATAAAAGAGAGCGAGAGAGAGAGAGACAGAGAGAGACAGAGACAGAGAGAGAGAGAGAGAGAGAGAGATATTAAAAATTACATTATAATAAATGCTTTGGGGCAGTGGTGGCCTGCTGGTTAAGGTGCTGGATCACTGAGACTAAGGTTACGAGGTTCAAGCCCAATTCTCCCAAGGTTGTCACTGTCCCCCTGGTGCTGCTAACTGGCTTGTGAAAGGCCGGCAACTTGGAAATATCACCGACACGTACTTACTTTTTCCAGGAAGGATCTCTGAGCCCAACGTCCTGATCCGAGGAGGAAGGAGAGTCACTGGGCTGGGACCCCTGTGGGACCACAGAAGCAGAGCTGTAGGTGGCAGCAATAGTGTGCGTGGCACTGGCGGCACCAGCCTCGGTTGCAGCAACAGAGGTGTTACTGGTGGTGTCAGGCTCAGGGTCAGTCAGGAGCATATCTGACTCAAGGGGCCCATTGAGAATGAAAAAGCCACGCTGTACGAGCTCCTTCAGAAAGGCAATGCGGCCGGGCCGGTGGGGTATGTCATTCACTAGATCCTTGTAATCCCAGGTCCGGCTGTCCCTGACCCATCGTTTGGTTGATGCCTTAGCTTTGCTCACCTCCATTGCAATTTCTTCTGGTGTGCTGCCTTTCATACACCCCCTCAACAGATGGACCGAAATTCTGTCCTGGGGCATGTAGCACCGTAAGCAGTGAACGTAGTTGCGCTTAGGGATCCTAAAAGAGAACGACAACAACATGATCAGGTCATGGGTTCAAGCCCATTAAACAAATGTATGTATTAAAGGACTAGATAGAAACAAGTATGGATACAGTACTAGATAAAATAAAATTAGGTAACAACTAGTTAAACAAATGTAGGTTTGGTAAAACTTATTTTCAACGGGGTCCTTACAATTACTAAAGACAAAAAAAAAAAATTAATCTCCTCCTTGAATCGCCACCTTATCGTGGTGGAGGGGTTTGCGTGACCTAATGATCCTAGGAGCTATGTTGTCGGGGGCAAATGCCCCTGGTAGGGTCACCCAAGGCAAACAGGTCCGGGGTGAAGGTCCAGACAAACTGCTATTCAAAACAAACCCCTAAGACACGAGACAACAAAGGAAGCAGTCTCCCTTGCCCGGACGCAGGTCACCGGAGTTCCCTCCTGGAGCCAGGCCCAGGGGAGGGGCTCGAAGGCAAGCGCCTGGTGGTCGGGCTTATGCCCATGGAGCCTGGCCAGGCCCAGCCCGAAAAGGAGACATGGGTCCGCCCTCCCATGGACCCACCACCCGTGGGAGGAGTTTTAGGGGTCGGGTGCAGTGTGAGTTGGGTGGCAGCCAAAAGCATGGGTTCTGTCGGACTGATCCTCGGCTACTTACTCTGACCTTCGGGACATGGAATGTCACCTCTCTGGCGGGAAAGGAGCCTGATTTGGTGCGTGAGGTGGAGAGATACCGACTAGATATAGTCGGGCTCACCTCAACGCATAGCTTGGGCTCTGGAACCATCCATCTCGAAAGAGGCTGGACCTTCTTCTATTCTGGATTTGCTCATGGGGAGAGGCGGCGAGCCGGTGTCGGTATTCTTGTTGCCCCCCGTCTCTGTGCCCAAATGTTGGGGTTCTCCCCGGTTGACGAAAGGGTAGCTTCCCTCCGTCTTCGGGTGGGGGGGGCGGGTCCTGACTGTTATTTGTGCTTATGCACCAAATGACAGTCCAGAGTACCCACCCTTTTTGGAGTCTTTGGGGGGGGGTGTTGGAGAACGCTCCCTCGGGAGACTCGCTCGTTGTCTTGGGAGACTTCAACGCCCATGTGGGCAACGATAGTGTGACCTGGAAGGGTGTGATCAGTAGGTACGGCCTCTCCAGTCTGAATCCGAATGGTGTGTCGTTGTTGGACTTCTGTGCTCGTCATAGTTTGTCTATCACGAACACCATGTTCGAACATAAGGGTGCCCATAAGTGCACTTGGCACCAGGACACCCTAGGTCGCAGTTCAATGATTGACTTTGTAGTCGTGTCATCGGACTTGCGACCATATGTTCTGGACACTCGGGTGAAGAGAGGAGCTGAGCTGTCTACCGATCACTACCTGGTGGTGAGTTGGCTTCGGTGGTGTGGGAGGTTGCCTTCCAGACCTGGCAGGCCCAAGCGTGTAATCAGGGTCTGCTGGGAACGTTGGGCGGAGCCCCCTGTCCGAGAGGCCTTTAACTCCCACCTCCGGCAGAGCTACAACCACGTTCCGGAGGAGGCGGGGGACATGGAATCCGAATGGGCCATGTTTCGTGCCTCCATTGCTGAGGCGGCAGCCCATAGCTGTGGCCGTAAGGTCGTCGGTGCTTGTCGTGGCGGTAATCCCCGAACCCGGTGGTGGACACCTGCGGTGAAGAGGGCCGTCCAGCTGAAGAAGGAGGCCTATCGGGTTTTATTAGCCCGTGGGACTCCTGAGGCAGCAAACGGGTACCGGCAGGCCAAACGTGCTGCAGCCGAGGCTGTCGCAGATGCAAAATCTCGGGCGTGGGAGGAGTTCAGTGAGGGTTGGCCTCAAAAAGGTTCTGGGCCACCATCCGACGCCTCAGGAGGGGGAAGCAGTTCTTCACAAACACTGTTTACGGTGGAGGTGGGGAGCTGCTTACCTTGACTGGGGATGTTGTTGAGAGGTGGAGGGAATACTTTGAAGACCTACTCAATCCCACCAACACGCCCTCCGTGGAAGAGGAAGACCCTGGGGGTTCGGGTGAGGGTCCGCCCATCACTGGAGTGGAGGTCACTGAGGTTGTCAAAAAGCTCCTCGGTGTTCGAGCTCCGGGGTTGGACGAGATCCGCCCGGAATATCTCAGGGCTCTGGATGTCGTAGGACTGTCTTGGTTGACACGTCTCTGCAACATCGCGTGGTCACCGGGGGCTGTACCTCTGGATTGGCAAACTGGGGTGGTGGTCCCAATTTTTAAGAAGGGGGACCGGAGGGTGTATTCCAATTATCGGGGAATTACACTCCTCAGCCTACCTGGGAAAGTCTATGCAGGGATACTAGAGAGGAGGATCCGACCGATAGTCGAACCTCGGATTCAGGAGGAACAATGTGGTTTTTGTCCTCGCCGCAGCACTCTTGACCAACTCTATACGCTCCACAGGATTCTGGAGGGGGCATGGGAGTTTGCCCAATCTGTCCACATGTGCTTTGTGGATTTGGAGAAGGCTTTCGACCGTATCCCTCGAAAGATCTTGTGGGGCGTGCTCCGAGAATACGGCGTTCCGGATCCGTTGCTACGAGCTATTCGGTCGCTGTATCACCGGAGCCAGAGTTTGGTCCGTATTGGTAACAGCAGGTCGGATTCGTTTCCAGTGGGAGTTGGAGTCCGCCAAGGCTGTCCTTTGTCACCGATTCTGTTCATAATTTTTATGGACAGAATTTCTAGGCGCAGTCGAGGCGATGAGGGGTTCTGGTTTGGTGGCCATCGGATATCGTCTCTGCTTTTGCGGATGATGTTGTCCTTTGGCTTCATCAAGTCGGGCCCTCCAGCTCTCATTGGAGCGATTCGCAGCTGAGTGCGAAGCAGCCAGGATGAAGATCAGTACCTCCAAGTCCGAGGCCATGGTTCTCAGTCGGACAATGGTGGAATGCACCCTCCAGGTCGGGAATGAGGTCCTGCCCCAAGTGGAGGAGTTTAAGTATCTTGGGGTCTTGTTTACGAGTGAGGGAAGGATGGAGCGAGAGATCGACAGACGGATCGCTGCAGCCTCTGCTGTTAAGTGGTGCCTGTACCGGTCCGTTGTGGTGAAAAAGGAGCTGAGCCGCAAGGCGAAGCTCTCAATTTACCAGTCGATCTACGTTCCAACCCTCACCTATGGTCACGAGCTTTGGGTAATGACCGAAAGAACAAGATCACGGATACAAGCGGCTGAAATAAGCTTTCTTCGCCGGGTGGCGGGGTTCTCCCTTAGAGATAGGGTGAGAAGCTCCGCCATCCGGGGAGAGCTCGGAGTAGATCCGCTGCTCCTCCGCATTGAGAGGGGCCAGTTGAGGTGGCTTGGGCATCTGGTCAGAATGTTACCTGAAAGTTACACGAGAGTCACTTATTAAATTATGGAAATAGAAGAGGATGGGTCTTCATTTCTATGGATTAATTATCTAAATATTTTTGTGCCGATTTTTAGAAAATATTTAAAGATGGACTTGACTGAACATTCGGAGGCAGAATGTTCCAGTCTTTTGTACCCTGTATATAAAAAGTATTGGAATGTGCATTTATAACATTTGGAAGAATATAAACCCTACATACTATTTCTTGTATTGCGAGTATAAATTTTAACTCGTCTTTTAACATTGCTACATGTTACAGAGAAGTTTTAACAATACTGCCCCATTTTAGATTATAAACCAGAAAGCTTTATTTTGTACAATTTGGAACTTATTTTTTTATTGACACTTATGTTATCTGTACTTGGGCTATTAAATTACATTTTCTGATCAGAATCCATTTCTTTCCTGAAGCTTCCTCAAGTAATCTCATTTAATATTTGTCTCACCTCTTCTCTGCTTCTCCAGCCATCATGGAATGAAGTGCAAAAGAGTAAAAACTCCAAGTGACCTCAACACAGAAACGTTCCAGGTAAAGATAAAACGGGGAGTGGACAAACACAGAATTTATTTTTTCTCTGTTATGAGGATTGGCTCAACCCCCCAAGGACATACCCAAACCCCTCATTCACATGCACCTACACCCCATGTGGTAAGTGACATGTCTAGCCTTTGATGTCAGGTTTGCTGCACTGTGTGTGTATCTGGGGTTGGGGGTGGGGGCTTACCATTAGGTCACTATTGCCCGGGATGGCTGAGAGTGTGTGTGTGTGTGTGTGTGTGTGTGTGTATGTATACATATATATATATATATACACATGTGTGTATATATCTGTATACATATATATACACATACACACACAAAATATATATAAAAATAAATACAATATGTGAGTTTATACAACCATTATACGCAGTGATAATTTTAATTTATTATTGCATAAGCGCTTAGAACTCGCACCTTAGCTGTTATGAGGTGGTCGTCTCTCTTCCCGGTTCCTGGCTCCCATTGTTGCACCTGGGATTACAACGTTCTGCTGAATGACATACCCCACCGGCCCAGCCATAGTACCTTGCTGAAGAAGCTCATCCAGCGTCTTCATTCTAAATGGGCCCCGTGAGTCAGATATGCTCCTGACTGACCATGAGCCTGACACCACCAGTAACACCCTCTGCCGCTGCAACCGATGCTGGTGCCGCCAGTGCCACGCACACTATTGCTGCCACCTCCAGCTCTGCTTCTGGAGCCCACAGAGGTCCCTGCCCAGTGACTCGCCTTCGTCCTCGGTTCAGAGATAATTCCTGGAAAATGTAAAAACAGTTCCGTGATATTTCCAGTTTGCCGACCTTTCACAACCCAGTTAGCAGCACCTGGGCGACAGTGACAACCCACGGAGAGTGGGGCTTGAACCTCCAACCTTAGGCTTAGTGATCCAGCACCTTTACCAGCAGGCTGCCACTGCCCCAAAGCATTTATTAAAATGTAATTTTTAATCTCACTCTCTGTTTTACAAACCACATCCCACCAGACCACTTCTATACGCATAAAGATGAAGGAGGCCGGTCTATATGAGAAATTCTGCGATGACACTGTGCTCCTCTTGGACTGTAAATAAATGACACCCTGGGTGTCTGCAATTGCCAACAGAAGGTGATGTGTCATTATGAATGGTCATTTATGACTGTTTACATGCGCTAAAATATGCTTTTTAAAAAGAGAAGAGTGGGGCTTGCACCTCCAGCCTTTGGCTCAGTGATCCAGCACCTTTACCAGCAGGCCACCACTGCCCCAAAGCATTTATTATGATGTGATTTTTGTCTTTTTTGCTCTCTCTCTCTCTTTTTTTGCCATTGTTTTACAGACTACATCCCACCCGACCACTTCTATACGCATAAAGACGATGCCGGTCTATATGAGAAATTCTGCGATGACACTGTGCTCCTCTTGGACTGTAACAAGTGACACCCTGGGTGTCCGCAATTGCCAACAGAAGGTGATGTGTCATTATGAATGGTCATTTATGACTCTGGTTACATGCACTAAAATATGCTTTTTAAAAACATTCAATAGACAGTCTTACTCATTAATACAGTACTAATGTAGTAAAATGTAGTAATGATGAAGAAAATATTAATTTTTTCTGTGATATTTACTGCTAATAAAATATAAACATTATACATGACACATATGTAATATTATGCTACATGCTACACATGCTACACATCCAACAGAACATAAAATCTCACACACAAACATTCTTAACATTACCTTCGGATCAGGACTGGAATATTAACTGAAAAACAAGTATCTGGAATACTAAAGCAGATTCCATTCTGATGCTTACCTGGTTTTCATTCACTTCCTTAGCACTTCCACAAAAACTTGATGTCACACTAGCTCTGATTGATATGTAGCAGACTATACTTACTGCAGCATAACTTTTTCCTTCCTGAATCATATCAAGCAGTTCTACTTACCTTTTTCTGATCCTTTGTCGCCTTACCCGAAGCCTGAGAAGGTGCACAGAGTTTTGGTAGCATGAATGAGCTGAATTATAATTAATATCACACAGAAAAAAAAGCACATGTGCACAAAGTGGGCACGAAATTAAAAAAGCACCACCTCAATCAAATGGAAGGAGGGAGCACAGCCATTGGCTGAATTTGAATCACGTGACAGTTACTCTGCAATCAAATACGGGTGGGAGTAGGAGTGGGCGTGGGGGTGTGGGCGGGAATAAACAGGAAGAGTCAAATCCCTACTTCATAGATTTTACATTCATTCATTCATTTATTTTATGTATTTATTTATTTATTAACACTATGATATATATACTATGATATATTATATGTATATATATATAATTTATATATATATATATATATATTTAAAAAAAAATTGGATCTTAGACAACCTTGTGGGGTCTTGAACCCTGATCTTTCGTTTGGCAGTCCAGTGCCTTATCCACAAGACTGTCGAGGACCCATACAAATCATGACAAAAAGTACTACTTTATTATTATTTTATTTATTAAAAAATAAAAAAATAAAAATATATATTTGCATCCACACACATATTAAGGATACATGATATATTTATTTTTATTTATAATGCAATGTAAACAGTACCATAAAACAATTATATATGTGAATATTTTTTATTATTAATTCAATGTTATTTATTATTGATCATCTTCTTTACCTTTTGGCTTTTCCCTTCAGGGGTCGCCACAGCAAACCATCCACCTCCATCTCACCCGATCCTCTGCATCTTCCACTCTTACACCAACGACCTTCATGTCTTCCTTCACCCCATCCACGAGTCATCTCTTTTGTCTTCCTCTGGGCCTTCCGCCTGGTTGTTCCAACCTCAGCATCCGACTACCAATAGTCCATGGAGATTCCTGTCTAACCTCGTCTGTTAGCCTGTCCATCACCATAGCAAACAAGAACGGGCTGAGAGCTGACCCTTGATGCAGTCCCACCTCCACCTTGAACTCTTCTGTCACACCGACAGCACACCTCACCACTGTCTTACATCTCTCATACATGTCCTGCACCACTCTAACATACTTCTCTGTCACTCCAGACTTCCTCATACAATACCACAGTTCTTCTCTCGGCACCCTGTCATATGCTTTCTCCAGATCCACAAAGGCACAATGCAGCTCCTTCTGACCTTCTCTGTACTTCTCTATTAACATCCTCAAAGCAAACACTGCATCTGTGGTGCTCTTTCTTGGCATGAAACCAAACTGTTGTTCACAAATGCTGACCTCTGCCCTTAGTCTTGCTTCCACTATTCTTTCCCATAGCTTCATTGTATGGCTCATCAACTTTATCCCTCTGTAGTTGCCACAACTCTGTACATCTCCCTTGTTCTTAAAAATGGGCACAAGCACACTTCTCCTCCATTCCTCTGGCATCTGCTCACTTTCTAAGACCTTGTTGAATATTCTTGTCAGAAAATCTACTGCTACCTCCCCTAGACACTTCCATACCTCAACTGGTATGTCATCAGGGCCAACTGAGAGATCAGGTGGTTCCTGAACGTGTGTTTGGGCTGAACGTGTGTTTGGGAAGGTGCTTTGTGTGGAGGAGAAACTCCTCTTTTTTTTTTGAATACCTGTTGCAAAAGGTCAATTATTAAAAAGGTATTAGTATTTGCTCTCGAGATATTTACTTTGCCGCTTGAGCTTTCGGGCAGGGAGAACATTTTCCCCTCCCATTACCGATTGATTGGTATTTAGCCTAAGTTCGCTAAGTCGCTAATCTGGTCAAACAAAAGCGACGTCAGGTATTTGGGAGGGTTTTTTCGGTCTCCCGTGAGCAAATTGAAATTAACCAACACGTTAAATAGTTAGCTAGGTAAGTGAATTGTAATATTAAAATAATATTCATTAAAAAGCGGCTACTTTTTTCCCTCAGGCTTTGTTTGGTACTCGACAGATTTCCGGGAAGTTCACTTCGCTAGCGTCTCATAGCTAATCCAAAACCTGCTTTTGTTTCTCTCCGTGGGCTTATTGGTAAGCCTTTTGGTATACGGGATATTTTGGCGTTGCCTTCTGGCTGCTGTGTTCTGGTCTGCTTGGCATTGCGTTGAGTGCAGGCGAACTCCGCACCCTCGATTTCTGCTTAGTTTAGTTTGCCCTTTCTATATACAAGTTCTTGAACGGGCAGTCAGCGAATATCTGAACACTGGGCTAATCTCTTAATATTAAATTGGTGTATTTGTAGTCTGAGGGGGTATAAACTCAAGCTGATTTGACTAGTTTCTACCCTTTTGAAATTTAATTTCAAATGTTAGCAGTTAGTATTTAGAAAAGCCAGGAATATCTGAGTACTGGGCTAAACCTCTTTCACTATTGAATTGGTGTATTTGTAGCCTCAGAGATAGTATAAATTCAAGCTTGTTGTCTGATTTGACTTGTTTCTACCCGTTAAAATTTAATTGTTAGCAGTAAGCCGGCCCCTGCAAAAGGCCATTTATTTGCTCTCCCTGTTTTTATTGTGGCTGCTGCTCGGGTTCCCAGGTTTGTAATTTTTGGTTTTGAGCTTCACTCTCGGCAGTTAAATACTTTTTAATTGCTTTTAGGGTGTGATAGGTCATAGTTAGGGGTTCAAAAATGTGGCCAAAACTATGTGACGGTTGCGGAATGATCGCTCTTCTGGAGACGGATTTTCAGGGTGCGTTCATCTGCCACCGGTGCCAGCTGATTGCGCATCTGGAGAGCAAGATCCTTGGTCTTCAGGGCCAATTGGCGGCACAACATAGTCCGCACTGGTAGAGTTCCCAGAGGAACTGTGTACGCTGCTTAGGGAGATGGTGTGTACGCCACATCCGGGTAGGGGGGAGAGCCCAGAGCAGGCAGGGAGAGTAAGTTGGGTAACAGTAGGAAGGCAGCGCAGGAAAGGGCGTGCACACCGTACAGCGACAGCTTCTCCAGAGGTTGAGGTGTCCAATCGATTCCAGTCTCTTCAGGAACTCGACTTGGCCCCCGACCCTGAGAGTGAGGGGATTGAGGCTCAGGGCACCCTGGCCACCTCTTCCCCAAAAGAGGGAGTTGGTGATAGTGGGGACTCAATTATTAGAGGAATAGATAGTGTAGTCTGTTCGGACGACAAGGAGTCTCGTATGGCGTCTTGCCTGCCTGGTGCCCAGGTAGGAGACCTCCTGGAGCGTCTTGGACAAGCTCGTGGCCAGAGCGGGGAGGGATCCAGTGGTCGTGGTCCACGTAGGGACCAATGACATAGGTAAGGGTAGGTTTGAGGTTCTGCAAGACAAATTCGTTGAATTAGCTGAAAAACTTAGGGGCAGATCCTCCACGGTAGTTTTTCTGAAATTCTACCAGTACCACGTGCGAGCACAGGGAAGCAGAATCTTATCTGGAGGTTTAACACGTGGCTACGAACCTGGTGTAGGAAAGAGGGGTACAGGTTTATGGGGCACTGGAACTTCTTCTGGGGCAGGCGTGACCTGTTCAAGTTTGACGGCTTACACCTGAACCGAAGGGGCACCTTTGCATTGGGTCAGCGTATGTTGAGGGTAGCTCAGCCGTATTTAAACTAGTTTCTCGGGGGCAGGGAGGTCAGAAGGTGTTGTGGATAGGGATATGCAAACTGCCCTGATGGAAGCTGACAAGGCCACATGTAATGGTGATGTAACTTTTTTAGAGAATAAAAGAATAGTGGAAGGCTCGGAGCAGCAGGCAGATGTAATCCAAATTGGTAAGTGTAGTCTAAATAGGCTGAAATGTTTTTATTTAAATGCTAGAAGCATAAAAAATAAATTTCAGGAACTAGAAACTGTTGTTATTGGTGGGGGCTATGACTTAGTTGGAATTACAGAGACCTGGCTTAGTGAAGAGGACGGAGATGAATATAATATAGAAGGTTATAAGCTTTTTAGGAGAGATAGACTCAATAGGAGGGGAGGGGGCGTGGCACTCTATGTAAAGGAAAACCTGGATGTGCATGAAATTACTGAGATGGGGCATGTCTTGCCCTGTGAGGATATTTGGGTTAGACTCATTGGCAAACAAGAGACTGGTTTAAACATAGGAGTGTGTTATCGACCGCCAGCTTCAGACAACACTTTGAATGAACTACTTTTCACGAGGATTAGGCAGTCTTGTAGTGGAGGTAAAACTTTAGTTATGGGAGACTTCAATTATCCTGCTATAGATTGGGATTTGGTGAAAGCGCAGGGTAAGGAGGAGGAAGCATTTCTAGATGCTATAAATGATAGTTTTCTGCTGCAGTATGTCAATAATCCTACAAGAGGGAATGCAGTTTTAGATTTGGTTCTCTGTAATGACCCTGATAGAATTCGCAATGTAGAGGTAAAGGAGCCACTTGGGACTAGTGATCATTATACTATTAGTTTTGATGTGTTATGGCAAGTTACAAACTTATCTTTGAAAAGCAAAATTTTCAATTTCAGGCGAGCCAAGTTTGACAGGATGCGTTCGTATTTAAGCAAAATAAACTGGACATTGCTCCTAGATTGTACAACTGTAAATGAAATGTGGGGTAGATTCAAGGGAGTTTTACTAGATGCTCAGAGTAAATTCATTCCAAAAGTGTGCAAGAGTAAGTTTAAAAAGCGTAATCTCCAGTGGATGACCTCTGATATTCGTAGGAGCTTAAGGGAAAAAAAGAATCTTTATAAGGCATACATGAGGGACAGAAATGAAAACACTAAGGCTGAATACTGTAATATGCGAGCTAAGGTCAAAAAAGAACTGAGGAATGCTAGGAGGCAGTACGAAAGACAAATTGCAGAAGGAGCGAAATGTAATCCTAAGTGCTTTTTTCAGTACTGTAACAGGAAAAGAGAAGGTAAAGTTGAAATCCAGTGCATAAAGAATGAAGATGGATCACTGCTGTATGAGAACAAGGACATAGTTGATACTCTTAATGGTTACTTTGTTGACAATTTCACTACAGAGGAGACTTTTATTTGGCCGGAGGAAATTGTCAATTCTCAAGCTCATTTGGCAGAAATTGAATTTGGAGAAAATGAAGTATTGGACAAGCTGCGTAAACTTAAGACAAATAAGGCAGCAGGCCCAGATGGGTTATACCCTAGGGTGCTCAGGGAGGTTTGTGAGATCATCTCTAAACCACTGTTGGTTATTTTTAGGCAGTCATTAGTGACTGGAGAAATTCCAAATGATTGGAAACAGGGTATCATTATACCAATATATAAGAAAGGGGATCGTACAGAGCCAGGCAATTACAGGCCTGTCAGTCTTACTTGCATAGCATGCAAAATACTGGAATCTATCATAAAAGACAAGCTTGAGTCATTTCTTGAGCATAATAACATCTTGAAGGATAGCCAACATGGTTTTCGCAAGGGTAGGTCATGCCTGACAAACCTTTTGGAATTCTTTGAGGAGGCCACAAATACTTATGATCAGAGTAGGGCCTATGACATTATTTATTTGGACTTTCAAAAGCATTTGATACAGTACCACATGAGAGACTAATTTTTAAAACGAGGTCTGTTGGAATTGTAGGAGGTATTCTGGAGTGGATTAAGAACTGGTTACAGGACAGAACACAGAGAGTTGTGGTTGGAGGGATTTCATCTGAGCAAGGAATTGTGGGAAGTGGAGTCCCTCAGGGATCTGTGTTGGGACCCTTGCTCTTCCTCATCTACATTAATGACCTTGATAGGGACATTGAGAGCACATTGGTGAAATTTGCTGACGATACTAAACTGGGCAGTTTGGCAAATAGTCTGGAGTCTACTAAGGTTATTCAGGACGATTTGGATAGACTTCGAATTTGGGCAGATACATGGCAAATGAAATTCAATGTCGCTAAATGTAAAGTTCTACATGTAGGGAATAAAAACATTAGACAGGAGTATTTCATGGGAGGTTTAAAACTAGAATGTTCCTCTCAGGAAAAGGATCTGGGTGTGATGGTTGACCAGTCCCTCACTGGTACTAGCCACTGTGCGTTAGCAGTAAAAAAGGCAAATAGGATGGTGGGTTACATAGCCAGGAGCATTGAGTATAGATCTAAAGATGTTGTCCTTCTCTTGTATAACACATTGGTTAGACCACATTTAGAGTATTGTGTACAGTTCTGGGGACCATACTTGAAAAAAGACATCGAGACTCTCGAAAAAGTTCAGAGAAGAGCAACAAAGCTAATTCCGGGTATAAAAAGGAATCCTATGAGGAGAGGCTGAGGATCCTAAACCTTTTCAGTCTTCAAAAGGAGATTTAGAGGTGATCTGATTGAGGTCTTTAAGTATCTTAAGGGGATTAATAAAGTCAACTATGCCCGATTACTTAGGCCAAGTTCTGTAAGTAGAACTAGGGGTCATAAATGGAAGTTATTCAAGGGTAAATTTAGCACAAATATTAGGAAATATTTTTTCTCGCAGAGGGTAATTTCAGTGTGGAATAGATTGCCTAACCACGTTGTCGAAGCAGAAACCTTACAAGTCTTCAAAAGCAGACTTGATCTAGTGCTGGATACCATCTAGTCATGGTGCGTCTTTAAGGTTAGAGTCACTTTAGAATAGGACAATGGTGAGCTTAGTTGGGCTGAATGGCCTGTTCTCACCACTCATGTTATGTTATGTTATGTTAACTGCCTTTCCACTCTTCATCCTCTTCAATGCCCTCCTCACTTCTCCCTTACTAATCTTTGCTACTTCCTGCTCCTCAACGGTCACCCCTTCTACTCTTTTTTCTCTCTCATTTTCTTCATTCATCAGCTCTTCAAAGTACTCTTTCCATCTTCCCAGCACACTTCTGTCATCAGTCAGTACATTTCCCTCTCTGTCCTTTATCACTCTAACTTGCTGCACGTCTTTCCCATCTCTATTTCTCTGCTGTGCTAACCTGTATAGATCATTTTCTCTCTCCTTACTGTTCAACCTATCATACAGGTCATCATACGCCCTCTGTTTGGCCTCTGACACTGCTACCTTCGCCTTACGCTGTGTCTCCCTGTACTCCTGTTTACTCTCTTCGGTCCTCTCAATGTCCCACTTCTTCTTGGCTAACCTCTTCTTTTGTACACACTCCTGCACTTCCTCATTCCACCACCAAGTTTCCTTATCTACTTTCCTTCCAGAGGACACACCAAGTACTCTCCTACCAGTCTCCCTGATCACATTGGCTGTGGTTGTCCAGTCCTCTGGAAGCACTTCCTGACTACCCAAAGCCTGTTTCAACTCCTCCTTGAAGACAACACGACACTCTTCCTTTTTCAGCTTCCACCACTTTGTCTTCTGCTCTGCCTTTGCCTTTTTCACCTTTCTCACCATCAGTGTCATCCGGCACAACACCATCCTATGCTGTTTGGCAACACTCTCACCCACTACTACTTTGCAGTCACTGACTTCCTTCAAATTACATCGCCTACACAAGATGTAGTCTACCTGTGTGCTTTTACCTCCGCTTTCATAAGTCACCCTATGCTTCTGTTTCTTCTTGAAGAAAGTATTCACCACAGCCATTTCCATCCTTTTTGCAAAATCGATCAACATCTGTCCTTCTGTGTTCCTGTCCTGGATACCAAACCTGCCCATCACTTCCTCGTCCCCTCTGTTGCCTGCACCAACATGTCCATTGAAGTCTGCCCCAATGACCACTCTTTCACCTCTGGGGGTACTCTGCATCACTTCATCTAACTCACTCCAGAATCTCTCCTTCTCTTCTAGCTTACATCCTGCCTGTGGGGCATAAACACTAAAAACATTGACCATCACGCCTTCAATTTCTAACTTGAGACTCATCACTCTGTCTGACACTCTTTTCACTTCTAGAACATTCCTGACAAACCCCTCCTTCAAGATGACTCCTACTCCATTTCTCTTCCCATCCACACCATTATAAAACAGTTTAAACCCTGCTCCTAAGCTTCTAGCCTTTCTACCTTTCCACCTTGTCTCCTGAACACACAGTATGTCCACCTTCCTCCTCTGCATCATGTCAGCCAGCTCCCTATCTTTTCCTTGCATAGTTCCAACATTCAAAGTCCCTACTCTCAGTCCTAGGCTCACGCATTTCCTCTTCTCTATCTGCCTACGGACACGCCTCCCGCCTCTCCTTCGACGTCTTCGACCAACAGTAGTCCAATTTCCATCAGCACCCTGTTGGTTGATAGCACTGATGGCGGTCGTTGTTAACCCGGGCCTCGACCGATCCGGTATGAATTCTGTATTGATCATTTGCATTTTTAAATGTGGCAGAAGTTTTACGCCGGATGCCCTTCCTGTCGCAACCCTCTGCATTTATCCGGGCTTGGGACCGGCATAAGAGGGAGAGACACTGGTTAGTGCCCCCCCCCCCCGCCTCATGGCTGCATTGAGGAAAGTGGAAAGTGGAAGGTATTTTGCTCATATCCCCAACACCCTCCTGTAATATTCAAATTGGTTAATTTACATGAACCTCCACCACATGCAGTGAGGGACATGGCGAGCTTTTTGATGACCACTTTGCTGCACTGTGGGGGGTGGTGCCGCCTTACCAATCGGCTACCACTATATTGCTTTGATGGCCTGGTGTTTTGGGGTGCTGTACTTTACAGACAAAAGAAAGTTGATCCACTCTTCTTCTGTATTGAGAAGTGTTCCTGGGCGTTGTCATTACATCAACTTGAACATCTCTCAGAATTCCCATAGCTTACTGCTTTAACCAAGGTTTAAAATGAAATATAAAAATGAAATGAATTCATCATTCATTCATTTTATTTTCAAAAATACTCTGTTTTCTTTTAAATTCGATTTTGTTTTCATTTTGTGTTTGAAATGTATCAAAACAAGAAATTCGGTCTGATCAGGGGCCGGAAAAGATTAAGGTTTCTGAATCATGTTTGACTGTTATGATGTTTCAACAAGTCGAGAGCAGGTCTTTCACCCCTGACCTTGGTATCGATTATCTAGTGTCTCACCTCCAGGTCACCCCTTTCCTGTCTAGAGATTGAGGCATGTAAAAGGATACTAATAATACAAATAATAATACGAATAACAACAATAATTGTTGTAATAATACTGTTTATTGATCATGATCAGATATGAGATACTAATATAGTATACATTGATGTCAAAATATTTTGAGCATGTGCAAAAAAACAAAAACAAAAACAAATGAAACAAACACACACACATACACACACACACGCACACGCACACGCACACGCACACGCACATGCACACGCACACACTGTGCAGGAAACTTGTCTGGGCATAACACATATCATGCATTAATTGTGCACAATGAATACAATCAGTCTCTCAACCATTTCTCTCTTTCAGCTAACGGTCAAGCCACTCCAGGTCAAGTCCTTCTCCCTTAAATGACTTTCTATTGACCCCATAGTCAAAAAGCAGCTCACCGTCTACAGGAATGTCTTTTATGGCTCTGAACAAGATCACATCCTTGTCCTCACCGTTGTCTTTGAGCACGCAGTGCAGTGGCTTTAAATTAGCTCTTTTCGAGGAATGGTTGATCCTCCGTCCAAATGTGTCTTTACCTGGGTGACACTCGCACGAGGAAGACTCGGCATCGACACAGAGATCCTTCCGCCCAGATTTAAAGAAAAAAAGGTAGGCCGGCTGGATGTTGGGGTCATTCATTTTCGCACGACCCTCAGCAGCGGTGATCACCTTTCCGTGGTAATCACACACGATGTCGCCTTTAGAAAATGGCTTGGCTGCGACTACACCTGGAAACAAAAGAACATGACATTTTCAGTTTGAGTGGTTTAAAAAAAAAACCAACAACTGAAAAGTTGATCGTTACAATCTGGCAAAGTTTGAATCTTTCTCCACTTTGACATTCAGAGCAGGGTGCAGAAACTGAAAAGAAAAATTAAAGGTTTCTTACCCAGCCCCCTTTCAGAACCAAAGTCCTTGATCACCAGTCCTGTCCATTTCTGGTGAGACACACACCGAATGATATCCGGGTCCGTCTCGATGGTGGACTTGTGGGCTGCCGTCCACATCTTCACGATGTCCTCAGCACTCGGACAGTTGGCCATCCACTCCTCCTTTTCCATTAACCTGTGAACTTTCCCCACCGTTGGCTTCCTGGCACTGAAGTGTGCTGAAAAAGAGAACAGAATAATTTTGTCACGGCAGTTGTTTGCCTCAGTAAATAAGTTGCATAGTTTGAGATTATTAATGCTTATCCGCATTATAGTGTTTCGGGCTTCGGAGTACTGTACTTACATAGCAGATACCGCTGCCTCTCTGCATACTGACAAGCTCGCCACTCGTCACAATGCACACGGCCCTCGCAAAATCCCGCCTGCACCCTGGCCTTTTTGGACGGAGGCTGGCCATGTTTGGTCACTGGGAAGCTCTTGGTGAAATCAGAAAAGTTTCTCTCCACATCCTTGCGGGCTTGATCGGGGTCGCCGTCCGAGGACTCGTTTGGTGAGGAGAAGCTGTAAAATTAGAGAAAGTTAAAAGGGTTAAAATAGTACAACTTGGTAAGTATACATAAAATATGATTGCGATGCATGGTTGCCTTGTCTCTTCTTCTTCTTCTTCTTCTTCTTTTCCTTTCGGCTTTTCCCTTCAGGGGTCGCCACAGCGAATCATCTGCCTCCATCTCACCCTATCCTTTGCATCTTCTTCTCTTACACCAACGACCTTCATGTCCTCCTTTACCACATCCATGAATCGTCTCTTTGGTCTTCCTCTAGGCCTTTTGCCTGGTAGTTCCAGCCTCAGCATCCTATTACCAATATACTCACTATCCCTCCTCTGTACATGTCCAAACCATCTCAATCTAGCCTCTCTGACTTTGTCTCCAAAACGTCTTACATGTGCTGTCCCTCTGACGTACTCATTCCTAATCCTATCCATCCTCGTTACTCCCAAAGAGAACCTCAACATTTTCATCTCTGCTACCTCCAACTCTGCCTCCTGTCTTTTCCCCAGGGCCACTGTTTCTAACCCATACAGCATCGTTGGCCTCAACACCGATTTGTACACTTTTCCTTTCATTTTTGCCGGTACCCTCCTATCACACATCACACTGGACACTTTTCTCCAACCATTCCAACCTGCCTGCACACGCTTCTTGACCTCTTTTCCACACTCGCCATTGCTCTGGATTGTTGAGCCTAAGTACTTAAAATCCTCCACCTTTCTTATCTCTGCTCCCTGTAATCTCACCGTTCCTCTTTGGTCCTTGGCATTCATGCACATGTACTCTGTCTTACTGAGGCTAATCTTCATTCCCCTCCTTTCCAGGGCATACCTCCACCTCTCTAGATTTTCCTGCACTTGTTCTCTGCTCTCACTACAGATTACAATGTCATCTGCAAACATCATAGTCCATGGGGAATCTTGTCTAACCTCGTCTGTCAGCCTGTCCATCACCATAGCGAACAAGAAGGGGCTGAGAGCTGACCCTTGATGCAGTCCCACCTCCACCTTGAACTCTTCTGTCACACCGACAGCACACCTCACCACTGTCTTACATCTCTCATACATGTCCTGCACCACTCTAACATACTTCTCTGCCACTCCAGACTTCCTCATGCAATACCACAGTTCTTCTCTCGGCACCCTGTCATATGCTTTCTCCAGATCCACAAAGGCACAATGCAGCTCCGTCTGACCTTCTCTGTACTTCTCCATTAACATCCTCAAGGCAAACACTGCATCTGTGGTGCTCTTTCTGGGCATGAAACCAAACTGTTGTTCACAAATGCTGACTTCTGCCCTTAGTCTAGCTTCCACTATTCTTTCCCATAACTTCATCGTATGGCTCATCAACTTTATCCCTCTGTAGTTGCCACAACTCTGCACGTCTCCCTTGTTCTTAAAAATGGGCACCAGCACACTTCTCCTCCATTCCTCTGGCATCCTCTCACTCTCTAAGACCTTGTTAAATGTTCTTGTCAGAAAATCTACTGCTACCTCTCCTAGACACTTCCATACCTCCACCGGTATGTCATCAGGACCAACTGCCTTTCCATTCTTCATCCTCTTCAATGCCCTCCTCACTTCACCCTTACTAATCTTTGCTACTTCCTGGTCCTCAACAGTCCCCTCTTCTACTCTTTTTTCTCTCATTTTCCTCATTCATCAGCTCTTCAAAGTACTCTTTCCATCTTCCCAGCACACTTCTGTCATCAGTCAATACATTTCCCTCTCTGTCCTTTATCAATCTAACTTGCTGCACGTCCTTCCCATCTCTATTTCTCTGCTGTGCCAACCTGTATAAATCATTTTCTCCCTCCTTACTTTCCAGCCGAGCATACAAGTCATCAAACGCACTCTGTTTGGCCTTTGACACTGCTACCTTTGCCTTACGCTGTGTCTCCCTGTACTCCTGTTTACTCTCTTCGGTTTTCTCAATGTCCCACTTCTTCTTAGCTAATCTCTTCCTTTGTACACACTCCTGCACTTCCTCATTCCACCACCAAGTCTCCTTATCTACTTTCCTTCCAGATGACACACCAAATATTCTCCTACCTGTCTCCTGATCACATTCGCTGTAGTTGTCCAGTCATCTGGAAGCACTTCCTGACCACCCAAAGCCTGTTTCAACTCCTCCTTGAAGACAACCCGACACTCTTCCTTTTTCAACTTCCACCACTTTGTCTTCTGCTCTGCCTTTGCCTTCTTCACCTTCCTCACCATCAGCATCATCCTGCACACCACCATCCTATGCTGTTTGGCAACACTCTCACCCGCTACTACTTTGCAGTCACTGACTTCCTTTAAATTACATCGCCTGCACAAGATGTAGTCTACCTGTGTGCTCCTACCTCCGCTTTTATAAGTCACCCTATGCTCCTCTCTCTTCTGGAAGAAAGTATTCACCACAGCCATTTCCATCCTTTTGCAAAATCTACCAACATCTGTCCTTCATGCGTTCCTGTCCTGGATACCAAACCTACCCATCACTTCCTCGTCCCCTCTGTTTCCTGCACCAACATGTCCATTGAAGTCTGCCCCAATGACCACTCTTTCACCTCTGGGGGTACTCTGCATCACTTCATCTAACTCCTCCAGAATCTCTCCTTCTCTTCTCGCTCACATCCTGTCTGTGGGGCATAAGCACTAACAACATTGACCATCACACCTTTAATTTCTAACTTGAGACTCATCACTCTGTCTGACACTCTTTTCACTTCTAGAACATTCCTGGCAAACTCCTCCTTCAAGATGACTCCGACTCCATTTCTCTTCCCATCCACACCGTGATAAAACAGCTTAAACCCTGCTCCTATGCTTCTAGCCTTGCGACCTTTCCACCTGGTCTCCTGAACACACAGTATGTCCACCTTCCTCCTCTGCATCATGTCAGCCAGCTCTCTACCTTTTCCTGTCATAGTTCCAATATTCAAAGTCCCTACTTTCAGTCCTAGACTCATGCCTTTCCTCTTCTCTCTCTGGCAACGGACACGCCTCCCGCCTCTCCTTCTTCGACGTCTTCGACCAACAGTAGTCCAATTTCCATCAGCACCCTGTTGGTTGACGGCACTGATGGCGGTCGTTGTTAACCCGGGCCTCGACCGATCCGGTATGTCATTCTTTCTTGTGATTCGCATAGTTTATTTGGCATTTGTTTTACGCCGGATGCCCTTCCTGACGCAACCCTCTGCATTTATCCGGGCTTGGGACCGGCGTGAGGGAGAGACACTGGTTTGTGCCCCCCCCTCACGGCTGCATTTGTTGCCTTGTGAAATGAGATAATGAGGAGACCTACCGTCCCAGGGTGTCCAACAGTGTAGCCGTTTGGACAATGGATTCATCCACCCGCATTCCGTAATGCTGCTCGGCCACAGCAGTAGAATGGGCCAGATAGTGGCTAACGTTCTGCTTCTGCGTCTCTGTGAAGAGCAACGCTGCCTCAGTCTCCACCGCCCTTCGCACCTCCCGACTGTTGGCCGGTTTGACGTGGTAGCTGCAAGAAGACAAAGTGACAAGAAATGTTATTCGCGATATGATTGTGTTTAATGCACCGAAAAAAAAAAAAGAAAAAAAAAAAAACTTGTCTGATTAGCCTTGTTGTTTTTGTTTCTGGCTGCTTGCTACGGTGTTTTCCTGACAGTGGCTCAGGAGATCGTGCACAGACGCCGAACGGGGAGACAAGGCCTCGGCTTTGCCTAAAACGGACCTGCGGGAAATCACGCCGGAGCAGCTGCGAGAGTACGACGGCGTACAGAATCCGCGCATTCTCAAGGCCGTCAACATGAAAGTCTTTGACGTGACAAGTGGCAAAAAGTTTTACTGAACAAGTTTTCAAGGTGAGTTTTACAATTCTTTTTCCTCATCACTTTCTAAAATCAGTTTTCCTCCAGTACATGTTGCATTCTTTTCCATATTTCAATCTGACATGAAAGTAAAATTAAAATGAAACGAATAAAATGTTCGATTGAAATACATAAATACATCATGTACTTCAACAAATCTTTTTTTTTTCAGTCTACATTCAATTCAATTCAATTTTATTTTTACCAGTCTAGTGGTGTAATACAAAACATTTATCCATCAGCACATGGATTCATGTGGGTACTCACGTTTCGTGAAACCGGCCAATGTCGTTGGTGACACTATGAACGGGCTTCCCAGTTGAAGAAATGAAAAAATTGTCAGTTTCGCTTCTGAGGTATCCCGGACGAATGTGTTCGTAGTATGCTTGAAACCACTTGGGGAACAAAAGAGACAATTTCTTGACTGTAAAATAGTGTAAGCAGTTGAAAAATCGCTTTCACAATGAGACATAAGTGGCGAGCATATTTAGCTGTTAAAGAACTTACAGCTTCCTCCTCCTGGGTCAGGGCAAATGTGGCCACCTGCATAGTTGCCGTCTTATGGTGGCTGATGCCGATCACCACCCTTGCGTTTTTGTGTTTTCTGTTCACCCACTCTTTTGTCTGGAAAAGGATGGAAGTGGAGGGGAAATGTATGAATGAATTATTTTTCAAAAAGACATTTCAACACGTGAAAAAAACCCCCAAGATAAAATAGCACGAGCTAAAAAACAAATTTCCTCAAGCTATTAAAATAGATGCACTCACCGTCATGCCTTCCACAGCTCCGGGGCGTTGAAAATGTTTCACATCCCGAATGTAAGGAGCATGTCGTGTTTGGCCACCCTCAGAATCATCTGGCAGTCTCTGACACTCCGTGTTCCTTCCATCAGCCCTTCATATTTTGATTTCATAAAAAAAAAAGAACAATTATGATTGTAGTCAAACAGAAAAAGGGCAATACAAAACGCATAGAAAAGGCAAAGATTTGCCTCGTTTTGCAGACGTCCTTCGAATAAGACTTCGAGACGGGCTTTTTCATCGTCTGTAGAAATTCCTTGAAGGCCTGGAGGTTGTCACGGAGGTCTTTGTCTGCCATCGTCAGGTCCAGCCTACTTTTCAAGTAGTCGACAAACCTGATCATATTCTTTAAATAGTTTAATACTGTGGCTGCACTCATTTCTGTGCGGCGGAGGCTGCTGAGGTACTCCCGTGATTGTTGGCTCTTACTTAAGAAGTCCATTCTCAGTTCATCCCCGGTCGGCTGCAGGTACCGCAGGAAACGTGACACATTGTCGACCTTTGAATAACGATGACGAGAAAGAAATATTAATATTAGCATCGCACCAAATAACAGGACGTGTGTGACTGGTTCTGAAAAACCATTCATGATGACATATCACATCAATTGTGTCATCACATCACCGTGTAAAAAAAAAATAAAAAAAATTCTCAACATAGCCTTGTCGATTTTGTTTCTGGCTGCTTGCGAATAAGACAACCTTGAATCTTGAAAACAAAACTGTTCAATCAATGATAATTATGAACAATTTTTGTGTGTGTTTTCGAGGTTCAAAATAATTCGTTTTAAATCAGGTAACTGCAGATGGCGTCCCTCACTGCATGTGGTGGAGGTTCGTGTAAATGAACCATTGCAATAAAATGCTGTTCTAACTTGAATAGGACTTGAAGTCACCCACGTAAATAGGTTTCAGGAGGGGTTTGGAGATAGGAGCCTCCTTTGGGGGTCGAGCCAATCCTCATCAAAAGGACTGTGTTTCTTCCCTCCATTTCCACCTTAATCTTCAACAGGAACATTGTGTCTGTGTCGAGGATGTTTTTTTGTTGTTGTTTTTTTTTTTTACTCTTTTGCACTTCATTTCATGTTGGCTGAAAGAGCTCAGAAGGGGTAAGATAAAAATGAAATAAGATTACTTGAATTAAATTTAACATAATAGCCCTCGTACAGATAACATATGTATCAACATGTTTTAAATCACTATTATATGCAGATGATAGTGTGTTCATTGTGTCAGCCAAAGATCCCAACAAAATATCATATGTACTTGGGAAGAACGTTGAGTCATGTTATAACTGGTGAACAGATAACAAACTGTCAGTATATTTTGGTAAAACAATGCCCACTGTATGGGTAAAAAAATAAACTAAAACATGTTAGGAACTTTGAAATCAATTGTACTGGTCATAAAATCCGATCAACAAACATGTTAATACTTAGACATCTTAATAGATCGAGACTTGTCAGGCATTATTATAGTTGAGTCATTAATTTAAATATGTTCATCCAGATTGAAAGTTCTATACTAGTGGTTCTTATCCTGGGTTCGATCGAACCCTAAGGGTTCGGTGAGTCAGTCTCAGGGGTTCAGCGGAGGTCAAGACACACACCCGACTCATATTCATGACGACACGCCCTGCTTGGCCATCATTAGTTGCAGGTGATCACGCTACATTGCTTGGACAATCTGTGCTGCAGGAAATTTGGTGTGCTCAGTAGTTGATTTGTTGTGATGGTGCGTCGTGTGATTTCTTTCTTAATGTTTTAATCCATACTATGTTGAGCAAAAAAAGAAAGCGGTCAGACGAATATGTACAACATGGATTCACATATATAACGGAACGTGATGCTAGTCAGCGTCCTATCTGCATGATTTGCGAAGTAGGATCAACCCCCGCTGACTGACACATACGTACATGTATATGTGTATATAATATCAATAAATACATATTCAATACTATAAATGCTTATAATATTGATTAAACATTCAAAAATAATGCAGAAGATGTAAATAAAACAAATACACACACATACAGACGCGCACACACACACACACACACACACACACACACACACACACACACACACAGATGCACGTGCACGCACTCAGACGCGCACCTCACATAAAAATGTAAGTAGCTGTGATGGGGGAGTTCATGCATCGTATTGGTTTAGTTCTTTGAATACAGTGATGTTACTGCTCGGTTCATTTTGGTGCCCCAGTAAAAACATATACCTATGTCCTGAATTTGAAAAAATCATATTTTATTTTTCAATAAAGGAGGGTTCAGTGAATAAGCATATGAAACTGGTGGGGTTCAGTCCCGACAACAAAGTTAAGAAACACTGTTCTATACAGACAAGACAGTGTACTGTACTTAACAAAAAAAAAAAAGAAAAAGAAAGAAAGAAAAACACTTGTATTGTGTCATATGGAATATGCATCAACAGCCTGGTACAGTTTCTTTTGTTTCTTTTCGGCTTTTCCCGTTCTCGAGAGTCACCACAGCGAATCATCGCACGTTTAATTTGGCATGGGTTTTTACATCGGATGCCCTTCCTGTCACAAACCTTTTAGCAAGGGACAGAAACACGCTGACGGCTTTGCAGACTACTCTTTACGGAAGTCAGCAATGGTTCTTTTATCTGCCTCTCACCATAGACAGTGAGAGACAAGGCACGTCTTTGATAACACAGTTAGCAGTGACACAGTTAGACAGTGACAACCCACGGAGAGTGGGGCTTGAACCTCCAACCTTAGGCTCAGTGATCCAGCACCTTTACCAGCAGGTCACCACTGCCCCAAAGAATTTATTATAATGTAATTTTTACTGTCTCTCTCTATCTCTCTCCTTACATTGTTTTACAGACCACATCCCACCAGACCACTTCTATACGCATAAAGATGATGAAGGAGGCCGGTCTATATGAGAAATTCTGCGATGACACTGTGCTCCTCTTGAACTGTAATAAGTGACACCCTGGGTGTCCGCAATTGCCAACAGAAGGTGATGTGTCATTATGAATGGTCATTTATGACTCTGGTGACATGCACTAAAATATGCTTTTTAAAAACATTCAATAGACAGTCTTACTCATTAATACAGTACTAATGTAGTAATGATGAAGAAAATCTTAACTCTTTTCTGTGATATTTATTGCTAATAAAATATAAACATTATACATCACATCACATCACACACACACACACACACACACACACATATATATATATATATATATATATATATATATATATATATATATAAAATATTATGCTACATGCTACACATGCTACAGAACATAAAATCTCACACACACTGGAATATTAACTGAAAAACATTGTAATATTACAGTACTATTTAGCTAGAAGTATCCAGAATACTAAAGCAGATTCCATTCTGATGATTACCTGGTTTTCATTCACTTCCACAAAAACTTGATGTTACACTAGCTCTGATTGCTATGTCGCAGACTAGTACAGCATAACTTTTTCCTCCCTCAATCATATCAAGCAGTTCTACTTACCTTTTTCTGATCCTTTGTCGCCTTTCCCGAAGCCTGAGAAGGTGCACAGAGTTTGTGTAGCATGAATGAGCTGAATTATAATTAATAACACACAGGAAAAAAACACATGTGCACAAAGTGGGCAGATTAAAAAAAAGCACCACATGCACCATCTCAATCAATCTGAAGGAGGGAGCACAGCCATTGGCTGAATTTGAATCACGTGACAGTTACTCCGCAATCCAATACGGGTGGGAGTGGGGGTGGGGGCGGGAATAAACATGAGTCAAAGCCCGACTTCAGAGATTTTACATTCATTTATTTATGTGTCTGTTTATATATGTATTTATTTATTTATTAACACTATGATATATATATATATATATATATATATATATATATATATATATATATTTATATATATATATATATATATATATATATATATATAAATAAAAAAAGTTGGATCTGGGACCACCTTATGGGGTCTTGAACCGCTGATCTTCAGATTGGCAGTCCAGTGCCTTATCCACAAGACTATCTCCGGATCCATGCTGATCATGACAAAAAGTACTACTTTATTATTATTTTATTTATTAAAAAAAATAAATGAAAAAAATAAAAAAAATATTTGCATCCACACACATATTAAGGATACATGATATATTGATTTTTATTAATCATGCAATGTAAACAATACCATAAAACAATTATATATGCGTATATTTTTTATTAATTATTCAATGTTATTTATTATTGATCATCTTCTTCTTTATCTTTTGGCTTTTCCCTTCAGGGGTCGCCACAGCAAACCATCCACCTCCACCGTCCTATCAAACATCACACCAGACACTTTCACCCAGCCGTTCCGGCCTGCCTGCACACTCTTCTTCACCTCTTTGACTACACTCTCTATTGCTCTGGATGGTTGAGCCGAAGTAATTAAAGTCCTCCACCTTCTTCATCTGTGCTCCCTTTCACCTCACCGTTCCTCTTGGGTTCTTCTCGTTCATAGACGTGCATTCTGTCTTACTGAGGCAAACCTTCCTTCTTCTTCTGTCCAGAGCATACCTCCACTTCTCGAGATTTTCCTCCACTCGTTCTCTGCTCTCAATACCGATCACAGGTTCTCTTCTAGCTCACATCCTGCCTGTGGGGCGTAAGCACTAACAACATCGAACATCACGCCTTCAATTTCTCACTTGAGACTCATCACTCTGTCTGACACTCTTTTCACTTCTAAAACATTCCTGACAAACCCCTCTTTCATGATGACTCCGACTCCATTTCTCTTCCCATTCACACCACGATAAAACAGCTTAAACGCCGCTCCTGAGCTTCTCGCCTTGCTACCTTTCCACCTGGTCTCCTGAACAACACAGTATGTCCACCTTCCTCCCGTGCATCATGTCAGCCAGCTCTCCAGCTTTCCCTGTCATAGGTCCAACATTCAAAGTTCCTACTCTCAGGCCTAGACTCATGCCTTCCCTCTTCTCTCTGCTCCTGGTTGGTTAACAGCACTGATGGCGGTCGTTGTTAACCCGGGCCTTGACCGATCCGGTATGGAATCCTTATTTGTGACTCGCATAAACATTTGTGGTTTTATGTCAGATGCCCTTCCTGACTCAACCCTCTGAATTTATCCGGCCTTGGCCCGGCGTGAGGAAGAACACTGGCTTGTGCCCCCCCCCCACGGCTGCTTTAGTCGTAGTAGATAATATATGATATAATATAATGAACAGTCGGTCCCCAACTTACGAAATTAATCCGTTCCAGAGCCCTCTTCGTGTAGCAGGGATTTCGTAAGAAGAAGTCGCATTTTACATGTTAAACACCTAATTCGTTCCGAGGCTCCAGTCTTTGGACTGGATAAACCCCATAAACTCTTGAAAATGATAAAAGTACACCAATTTTGTATGAAACGTGTTAAAAGTTAAATCTGTGAGAACACAGCAGACCGAGTAATAGCGATTATCTCTGCTGGCCCACTATATTTAGGATCACCCAATTGTCCTGATCGATTAAAGAGCCGTACCAGTGGGGCCGTGGTGGTCTAGTGGTATAGGCTGCTGGATCGCTGATCCTAAGGTTGGGGGTTTGAGTCCCACTCTCCACAAGGTTGTCACTGTCCCCCCAGTGCAGCGAACTGGGTTATCAAAGGCGGGCCGTCACTGTCTATGGTGAGAGGCATGTAAAAGAACCATTGCTGACTTTCGTAAAGAGTAGCTGCAAAGTCATCACTGTGTTTCTGTCTTTTGCTAAAAGGGTTGTGACAGGAAGGGCATCCGACGTAAAAACCTCTGCCAAATCAAACATGTGAATCAGATGATTCGCTGTGGCGACTCCCAAGTAAAAGGGAAAAAGCTGAAAGGAAGACAGACAGACCAGTACCATGTCTGCCACCTGAAACGGGCGAGTAGGCACAGGAGGTGATAAAGGTGTAAATTTATTTGCATCCGTCCATGATTCATGCAGTTTATCAATTAGGGCAGCAGAGTACTCGTCCATGTGTGCTGGTAAATCAGATGTACACAGGGCTGACTTACCTTTTCTCCACGACAGAGGGAAAGGCCGCCCAAAAACGAGTGACCAAAAACAACCAATGAAGATAAGGAGGCTGGTCTATGTGAGAAATCCTGCGATGACACTGTACAGAAACTGTATTCATAATTAATGCCGTACTCTTCAGAGACTTTCTAACTTTCTGCGGTTTAGCTGCATCGGCTAAAAGGTCAGCTCTAACAAATTAGTCTTGTCATTCAGCCAACCCACACACTTTTATTTTTAAAGACTATGAAAAGAAGAGCATTTCCGACCTAATGTCTGTTCAATCAACGGCACAACTTCCGAGGAAAACCACAAGAGGGAAAAGAGTAAAATAAAGAATCCTTGAATAATAAGTGATCAATTAATCTCCAGTACAGATTTGAATCATATGGTATAAGATGGGCGCTAAAAATAAAACAGGTGCATGAACTTCAACAAACTTGTAACTTAACGGAATTAAAATGACTATTAGGGACATTAAGAACACACACACACACACACACACACACACACACACACACACACACACCAATCTAATATATTTGAATGCACAAGATTAAATATTTTCTAGAGAGATTGTTAACATGGTGTGATATGAATCGTATTGAAGAGTGCAAACCTCTGCCAGGACTAGCAATCTCCCATATACACCATTCATTCATTCACATTCTGAAACATATAATCCTAAATACGGTTGTGAGCAGCTTGGCAGCCATCTCAACTGACTCTGAGGACTGGATACACCCTGAACAGCTCACCAGGCCACCACAGGGCCAACACTCACGCAACCATTCACACTCAAACCTGGGGGCGGTTGGAATTGGAACAGCAAATTAGAATACTGTGCATGTTTTTGGACTTTGGGAGGAAACGCAGAAAACTACACAGAGGTTACCCAGATGAGCACTGGAAGAACAAGCAAACCCCATATATTAACGCCTGTGCTGGGAATCGAACCCGGGACCTTTTTGCTGTGAGGCGGACATGCTAACTACTATGCCAACGTGCTGGTATGGAACTTTCTAGCAAGCCCGTCTCACAGCCAGAAGGTCCTGAGTTCGATGACCGGCTCACGTGCTTCCATGTGGAGCTTGCATGTTTTCCTCATGCTTGCGTGGGTTTCCTCCGGGTACTCCGGTTTCCTCTCACAGTCCACAAACATGCACACTACGGGAATTGGCTGTTCCAAATCTCGCCAAGGTGTCAGTGTTGGCCCCTGCGATGGCTTGGGAAGCTGTCCAGGATGTACCCCTCCCTCGCCCGGAGTCGACTGAGATGGGCGGCAGCCTCCCCGTGACCCTAATTATTATAAATAATAAATGGTTTTTCAGCACCAGTTGCAGCACTGTCACGCACGTCCTGTTTCTTGGTGCGACGCGAATATTAATATTTCTTTCTCGTCATCGTTATTCAAAGGTCGACGATGTGTCACATTTCCTGCGGTACCTGCAGCCGACCGGGGATGAACTGAGAATGGACTTCTTAAGTAAGAGCCAACAATCCCTTCAGTACATCAGCAGCCTCCGCCGCACAGAAATGTGTGCAGCCGCAACAATAAATTGTTGAAAGAATACGATATTGTTGACAACCTCCAGGCCTTCAAGGAAATTCTACAGCCGATGAGAAAGCCTGCCTGGAAGTTTAATGGCCCTTTTTTCTGTTTATTACTACAACTCTAGGTAGGAACGACTGATGGAAGGAACACGGGTGTCAAAGCCTGCCAGAAGATTCTGAGGGTGGCAAAACCCGACACGCTCCTTACATCGGGAAATTCATCAACGACCTCGCGACCGAGCCAGAGAAGACCACCAATCGTGACTACTGCAAATCTCTCCTGGTGTTCAAACATTTTCAGCGCCCAGGAGCTGTGGAAGGCATGACGGTGACTGCATCTATGATCAATTATGAATATAATATACAATATAACAAAGTTACGGTATGCATCATATTACATGTGCAATGATCAACGGAAGTAAACTCCTATGTATATGTGACATGAGCTAAAATATGCTTTTTAAACACAGCTTTTTATAGACAGTCCTACTCATTAATACAGTACTAATGTAGTAATGATGAAGAAAATCATAACTTTTTTCTGTGATATTTATTGATAAAATATAAACATTATACATCACATATATAGATATGCATACATACATACATACATTTATATATATGTAATATTATGCTACAGAACATAAAATCTAACACAAAAAAAAAAAACATTCTTAACATTAACTTCGGTACAGGACTGCAATATTAACTGAAAAACATTGTGATATTACATGACTATATAGCTAGAAGGACAACGTGCCCCCCCACACACACACACACACACACACACTGTGCAGGAAACTTGTCTGGGCGTAACACATATCATGCATTTGTAACCCATGTAAACACATGGTTACTAATTTTATTGGAAAAAACCCTAATTTCCAACGCTCTCTGAAAGCACTATAGTTTCCTAGTCCCCTTGAACGCATCATAGGCACGTGCTGCGTGCGCCTGGCTGAGACAGCAGAGCGTGTAGCAGAGTGCTGAGGAGCAGGACGCATACAGAGCTCTCGAAAAGCGACACGAGTGAGTCAACGATCAAAAATGTGATTAAGTGAACTTTTAACAAGTTTAACTAAGTTTGTGTGCTTTTCAGAGCCTTATATGTGTTTTGTTCTCTCTCAATCGAACCGGGTGGAGAGTGTTTGTTTTCTTGGAAACTCCGGTGAGTCATTACAATATGAAGCTAGCTTAAGAACCTATGCTAACTTTACACGTGGTGAACCTATGCTAACTTTACACGTGGTGACTTTTAAAGCTGTGTGCACTATTTTTGTCTTTAATAAGCTAAGACCAGTCGGAGTACTGTTAGGATCCGTTGAATGTGGAAGAAGACGACTGGAGACTGGTTTTGAGTTGAATATGAGAAGCTTTATTGCGTCGTCTGCAGAGGACGGAGACCCAACAAACATGCATAAAAGACACGCTCGTTAAGGTCTGAGGTCTCACTCGCGGGTGTGTGCTTTTACGGGCTTCAGAGCAGGTTCCTTCTTCCTGGTTTGGGGCTGGGTCTACGCTGTGTCGTTGCGATAAGTCTGGGCTCTATCTGGGTGCCTCACAACCCCCCCACACACCCCTTTATCGCAACACACATCTGTTTCCTGCTGTCGCCTCCTGACCTCGAGGTGATCTGCAACTTCGGATACCACCGAACTAGATACTGTCGAGTCAGTTAACTGTCACACAGACCGCAGAAGGCTCAGGGTGTCGCGGGTGTGAAAACATGCACTTTTGTTTAAGTAAGCATTTTTATACTAGACATGAAGAATGCTCCCTTAGGCCTATCATTTGATTATTCTCAGCAAGCATTTAAGAATAGCAAAACACAGACAAATAAATCACCATTATATAGTTATATAAATCAGTATTTGTACCAGAGTACATGATAATATGGTGCACTCTTACATTTTCCCCCTTTTGATCTCCTATAGGAGATCAACCAAGGAGCCACTCAAGACAACAAAAATAATAGGACATCAGAAAAGAACGTATACAACCTTATATGAAACCAAAGCAAATAGAAAAGCTGTATAAAAGGCAAATATGGAATCTGTAAAAATCTAAGCAAAATATGATATCTGTAAAAACTCTAACTGCATGCAAAGTTGCCCATAGTAAAATCTAATCAGAACTGGGGTCTAAGTGCGACTTCATCTACCAGAGACCCCGGCGAAAGGAGAGCTTCCGACTCGGCTAGCATCTGAGGAAATTGATATGAAGGGGGAGGAAGAGGACCCCCTTTTTCCAGGGTGGAAGAGATGCACCTGATACATAGGGAACGAATACAAGGGATACAGCAGCAGCCACATAGGGCGAGGAGTCCGGCCACCGAGATGATGGATATCACAACTGAAACGATCAAACCTTTCCACTCGGGCTTTGGTGAGGGTGGTGGAATTGGACCAATCTGACACGTTCGTGGTGGAATTACACCAGCCTGGGGAAGTGGTTCCTACCCTAGAGGACGAAGAATTGCCTTGCCTAGTGATACAGGAGTGACCGTAGCGCACTGGTTGAAACATTGGGGGATCGGGTGAACTCGGGGTCAGTGGAAAGACTGTCTCCCATCCCTGACAAGGTGGTGTGGGGTTATCCAACATGTGTAATTCTAATATGCAGTGAAAGGAGTCGGGATGAGTGGTCAATGGAGAGGGCGAGGTGATCAGCACAGGGCGGGCCGTGGAACAGATCACACAGCTGTCGTTAGTGTACGACTTGCCCAGGCCCTGCATCATAACCAACCATAAGTTTTTGTCCGTAAACCCAGTTGGCCTTCCTAATAATCTGAATCGGGGAGTCTTTTGAAAAATCATGAACCTTTACGCCGTCCATTTGAGCGGGAAGGATCGCATTAATCGCTGGGTATTTGGGTGAATGTGGTTTCAAAGTTGTGACTTTGGGAGGGTCCACCAGAGTAATTTTGATGAGGCCCAAAGGGTCGCGTCCAGGTGTCGGTACTCCTAGCATGATGGTGCATGCGCCCCCGGTACAACCCCGGATACCCACCTCCCACGGTTGGCCCCCGAGACAGTTGTACATGTTACTGATAGATAGGGAGATAGGGTTCTGGCTCATGTGAAAGTCGCGCTGTATCGTAACTCGTCCTTGTAATCTCCCAACGGTAGGGCCGTCCGGTGTCCATTTCCCGGTGTATGCTATAACGTCCTCCCAGGAGGGGCACCATCGGCCTTTATGGGCATAAGCCAAGGCCGCACAGAGATATAGGTGGTATCCCTGCCATGTGGTATTTTTACCTGCGCAGTTTATGACGGCACAAAGGTCAAACGTGAATGTGGCTTTGGTGCCTTTGACGTACTTAATTTCTATGCCACCATATTTGGCCAGGCAGTGGTCTGACGGGAACGAAGGGTGAGACGGTTCCGGGACGGATCGTTGGTGTCGACTGTGGGCTGTGTTGGTTGTGACGTTCTGTGAGAAAGTAAGGGGCGGGTCAAGTACCCACAGGATGGGGAGCACTACCAACAAGGAGACTAAAAAAGAAATACACATGAGTGAACTCGAGGAGAGACCCCATCTGGCTTTACCTTCCATGTAGAAACTAGCAAGCTAAACCTTCAATATGACAGAGTAAATTCTTCACTGTATTCAAGGGAGGGTCACGCGCTACACCTTAAAGAGCTTACGACCTTCAATACTCTATCACACAACTCAAAGCAAAAGCACATTACAATATAATTAAAAACAATATAATTGGGATAACACTCTTCAAAACTTGCGTTGGTAGCTTGGCACGCTACTTGTTGCAGGGGCGCGTTGTTCCTCCGCCTTGCCGTGAGGGTGAGGGTTAGACTACCTCACCCCCTTTTGCCACCCAGGGATTATTCTGCCCTGCGCTGTTGGTGGTCTTTTTCTTCGTCACCGGCCGGTGATGAGGTTGCTGCTTCACACAGATCCCTGTGTGTGTTGACGAGTGATCTGGAGGGAGCTTCTGCCGCTGCGCACTGGCTCCAGTGATACCAGGTGTCACCCTTGCTGTCCAGCCGGACGGCGTGCGAGGTGCGCTCTTTGATCTTGTAGGGTCCTGTCCACCTTGGCTCCGTCCACTTTCGCTTGAGGACTTTCAGGAGGACCCACTCTGTGTCTGGAGGGCTCCCGGTAGCCGCCTGGTGCTGCTCCCTTACTTGATCTGAAAAGGCTGCAACGAGACTTTGCAATTCACGGTAGTATTGTTTATGGGTTAGGTTTTGTGCATCAGTGTCCAGTGCTGTGTGTGGTCCAGGAAATGGTCTACCGGTCTGTAGTTCGTGTGGAGTCAAGTGTGTGCTTTGGTTTACGGAGCTCCGGATAGATAGTAAAGCTAATGGTAAGGCATCCAGCCATGTCATTTTGGTCTGTGCACAGATTTTACCCAATTTGTCCTTGATGGTTCTATTCATTCTCTCGACCTTACCCTGTGACTGTGGGTGGTATACGGAGCCAAATTTGTGGGTCAGTCCCAACATGGTTTCCACCTGTTGGAGGTCTTTATTTTTAAAATGAGTCCCATTGTCTGATCTTACCTTTTCAGGAAACCCGTGTCGAGGGATATAGTGGTTAACCAGACATTTAACCACGGAGGCGCTGTCCTCCTTTCTGGTGGGCCATGCTTCGGGCCACCCCGAGTAGCTATCTACGCAAACCAGCAAGTATCGATACCCCTTAACCATGATGTTCATGTCAGTATAATCGAGGATTATCTCCTTCCCTGGCTTCGTGAGCAATGGAAAACGTCCCGGAGGCGGTTTCACCGTTGGTCTGGGGTTATATTGAGTGCACAAACAAAATGTTTAATCATATCCTTCAAAAATGGATGCCACCAATTATCCAAATTCTTCATCATCTGCACTGTCCCCACATGCCCCACACCATGCGCCTCTGTGAATGTACTGGTTCTAAGACCCGGTGGCAGAATCACCCTGCCATCCGGTCCTCGCCAAAGACCTTCCGTGCATGTACACCCCCTTGCTTTCCAGAGCGTTTTTTCTTGTGGTGACGCGAGATCTTGCTCATGAATCAGTACTTGTGTGTGTCTGTCTCTTACCGCCTCTTGTTCCGCGCATATTGTGTACATAGTGGGTGTGTAGCCCGCGGCCTGTTTTGCAGCTGCGTCTGCTGCGTCATTTCCCGCCTTGGTGAATGAGTATGTTTTCTCGTGTCCCTTGCACTTAATTACTGCCACCCTGCTGGGAAGCAGCAGACTATCCGCGAGTTGCTTCATGTCTTCCTCGTGTTTGATCGGTTTATTTGACGCGGTTAGGAAGCCGGCTCTAAGCCATTGTCCTAGTTCGATGTGTACTGCGTTTGCGGCGTATGCTGAGTCGGTAAAAACGTTAACTTCTTGTCCTTTGCCTAGTCGGAGCGCTGCTACCACTCCTAATATTTCTGCTCTCTGAGCTGACTGTTGCCCTTCCAGTTTCTTCACTTCCACTGTCACCATCCCCTGTGGTGTCTGTTCTACTACCGCGTACGCTGCTATGAGTCCATGTTTATCGTGTCTGTAACAGCACCCGTCCGTATATAGGTTCCTAGCGTCCGGTATGGGGTCTGAGTACAGTCCTTCCCTGACCGTGGTCATCTGAGTCACTTTCTCTGCGCATTCATGCGGCTCCCCTAACCCCATCTGGTCCGCCATGTTGACGCCCTCGTGTGTGAAGTGTAGATTTGGAGCTTCTAGCACCCTGCTTATTCTTCTTTGTCTGAGTGGTGTTAGTGTGAAGGTTTGTGAGTTCACGTATGCCACAACACTATGTGTGGTCAGCACATGTAAGGGGTGGTTCCTGACGATGTGTGCCGTTTTTTGAATAAGTTTTGTGACTCCAGCCGCGTGCTGTGTACAAATTGGGTGTCTTTTCTCGGTCTTATCCAGCATGACGCTGAGGTACATTAATACTCGTCTGTCTCCCCCTTTTTTCTGGAACAGCACCCCATTAACGCATGTGGCTGTTCCAGAAACATCAAGGTAAAAGGGTTGTGAGAAATCTGGGATAGCCAAATCAGCCGCTGAGGCCAACTCCTGTTTGAGGAGAATGAAGGATTCCTCCGCGTCTGCTGTCCAATTGAGCGTGGCTGAGAGGTTACGCATACCGTGTTCCTTCACTAAGTTCTGCAGTGGTGAGGTTAAACCTGTATAGTTAGGGACGTAGTGACGGCTATACCCTGTGAGGCCTAGAAAGGATAGCATGTCCTTAACTAGCCGTGGTTTGGGGTGATGCAAAATGGCCGATTTATGGTGTGATGTGAGGCCTGACCCCCTCTGGGAGATTTGGCGCCCTAAAAAGGAAACTTGCTTACGGCAGACCTGTAATTTGTTCTTACTGACCTTAAACCCCGCCCGAGCTAGATGTTTGAGAATTAGCGTCGTGCCCAGCAGACAGAGGTCAGCCGTGGGCGTCGCCAGCAGTAAATCATCAACATACTGGACCAAAGTGACTCCTTCTGGGATAGTGCACGTCTCTAAGACATGTTTCAAAACCTGATTGAAAATACCTGGTGACAGTGCGAACCCCTGCGGAAGTCGAGTGTATCGTAGCTGAGTACCTCGGAAAGTGATAGAGAAAATGTCCCTGCAGTGTTCTGTCAGTGGGAGACAAAAGAAAGCATTAGCCAAATCAATGCAAGTGAACCAGCGATGTGCCGGGTCGAGACAGGTCAGAGCAACATATGGATTAGGTACCGGAACCGTAGCTGTTAGGAGGGCGGCGTTGATGGCCCTCAGATCGTGCGCCATGCGATACTTTCCCGTTCCCTTCTTTTCTACAGGGAGTATAGGCGTGTTCCAATCAGAGGACGAAGGTTCCAATACCCCCTTTTCTAATAAACCTGCTACCGTGTCCGCAATCCCTGTCTCGGCAAGTGGTTTATGCAGGTATTGTCTGATCCAAATTGGCTCTGTCGAGGCCAGTTCAAAAGTAACGGGTTCACATTGTACTAGCCCGACGTCAGTAGGGCCTCGTGCCCACAATGTGTCCGGAAGTTCGTTTAATAGTGCCGCCGCCTCTGGATGGTCAGGGTTTTGGCCCTTTTAACAATGGTGCCCAATTCTTTAGTCTGATGCCCTGGATGCAATGCCAGTGAGACATGTGGTGCAGCCTCGTCTGACATTTCATACCAGGCCATTTGTTCGAATGTTAGATCCACCCCTGCCGCCACCCCCTCGGGAGCCACATAAATATTGCGTGTAATTATCTGCCATTCTGTCCCCTCAATTTGGGAGGCAAAATCATCTTCGTAACATTGATTCGAGTGCCTGTCATAGAACAGAGTAACGTGTGGTGGATCGAGAGGCGAGACATAGGGATGAATCTGAGAGACCCAGGGTTTCCACTGGAGAAAGGTGGAGAAAACCCCCTGGTGTGCCTGTGCTTCTGGTTGTAGTACACCCCAGTAGATGTCAGCATGTGGTTCAACGAGAGGCTGCATTATGTACTGTCCTGTGACCGTGTAGGGCGAGTGGCCGCATGTCAACTTGGTGCCGTCTGGAAACGTGACAGTCAGTCCATCTGGGTCGCACAGGATGGTAGCTCCTAGGGAAACCAGCAGGTCTCTCCCTAGTAAGTTGGTTGGTGTGTTAGGGGAGTATACATACGAATGCAACAGTCTTTGGAGGCCTATACGAGTGTCCAAAGGTACGGTTGTAGGCAGTGTGGTCGGTCCCCCAGAGAACCCCATTACAGTAATCGAGTGCTGGGTTAAGCAATGTCTCTTTGGCATGGTGCAAATGGAGGACAAAGTGGCGCCTGTGTCCACCAGAAAAGTCATTAATCTGTTTTCGACTGTGACCGACAATACAGGCTCTGCTGTCACCTGCTCGTCGGGGTGTCTCTGTGGGGTGTGTCATTGTTGGTGTTCGTAGTCTCCCCGCATGGTAAACTGAGTGGGTTGACCACCTGGCGGCGGGAGTTGTGGTGTCGAGCTTCCTGTTCCTCGGCCTCTCCCTTGTTGGCTGTAATCCCCTCTTTGTACGCGGGCCGGACAATCCCGGGCCCAGTGGTTTGGATCACCACAGACAAAGCAACCCTGGTTGTTCCCGTACCCTCCTCCCCCAGGTACTCCCCTGTAACCTCTCCTCTGCATGCCCCTGCCTCTGCCTCTGTACTGCGGTTGGTGTGGAGGATATGCTGTATATTGAGGTGGTTGCTGCGGTTGGGGTGGCTCCCAAGCAGGGACGGGGGTTGGATCCAAAGCTTCAGCTATCATTTGTTTATGTTGTTCGCGAGGTTTCTGTTTTTTGTCATTTGCGTCTTGCCTAGCTTTGTTTAATTGGAGTTTTAGGAGCTGTGACTGCAGCTGTTTTATTTCTGATTCATCGCTTTGGTTCTTGTCCTGCGCCTGTGTCAGGTGGTGTACCAAATGTTTGTTCCAGACATGGGAGTCTGCTCCAGCCATGTCCGGGTTGTTTATCATTAGATTTTTCACCGCCTCGGGCACCCCATTAAGTACGGCCTGGCGGAACCATTCCATCTGTATGCCCTGATTGCCTGGGTGGCAACCCGTCAATTTAGTCCACGTCTCCGTGGATTGGGTTAGGTACTCTCTCGGGTTCTGATCGGGGTTCCACTTTAGTTTTGGCATGACTCGGTGCTGTGCTCGGTGAATGGTGTGCTGTCGGGAACTATTGTGGTGTTTGCGTCTACCTCGATGTCTCTAAAATCGGTGGGTGCCATGCACCGTGCTCCTATGGCCCTGAAATCTCCGATCGCTAAAGTGTGTCCGGCTGTAAGTGTGTCCAATTTGGCCAGCCACATATTCCCGCCGTCCACTACCAGTTTGTCCACTATGGCCTGTATGTCTCCCACCCCAAAAGGTTTATACTTCGGCCTCATGCCCGGTATGGTGGTCAAGGGAAACTGTGTGGTGTGTTCCGACCCTGTCAGGTGTTTTTTCTGTCTGAGTCGCTCGGACCGTCGAGGTACCGACTTTTGTGCTAGTATTCCTTCCACCTTTCTGACCAACTCCAACGAAAGGTCTGCTGTCCTAATTAAGTCCTTGTCCAACATGTCTGCATACTCTTCTAAGTTGCCCTCCGGCTCGTTTAACTCTGTCTGACCCTCGTCACTATTTTCCCCCTCTACTTCTTTGTCGCTCTCCCATATCCCACTTATCTTTAATGTCGCCTTCCCAGGGGCATAAACCTTAGGTTCAGGTCTGGGAATTGGTCCTCTAGAGGCATTCCCCGGGAATTCATCCCTGACGTTACTGTCCGTCCCCCTACCTGCCAACCTTCCCTCATGTTGTCCTCCGTCACCGCCTACCTGTCTCTTTATTTCAGCTCTAACTTGACGCGCGGCGAATGGTTCAGGCTCGTTGTGTGGTGTATCCATGACTGTTCCCCCCCTCTCGGTGGACGGTCGATGTGTGCGCATGATCGGGGGTGAATATATCTGCACATGGCGGGCGCCCGTGTGCACAAGTCTCACTGCCCTCAGTCTGTAGAGACCCTGAGGTGATATATAGAGTGGGATATACACTGTTAACGCTGGGTGTCGGGGGTGCGTATGGTGGGGGGTGCGTAGGTTCAGTGTCAGTGTTAGGTGCTGTTACCGCTCCTGTGACTTTTGGGGTTGTCTCCTTCAACTGGGAATGGTGAAGATGAGTGACACTCTGCCAGCAGACCGCGAGATCCGTCCACCCCTGTTGGGCGTTCTCCATCTCCTCTACCTTCTTTTTCAGCTTAGATCTAGACATTAGATTCGCCTTCTCTCCCTGCTTTCTCACTTCTCTGACTTTTTCTGAATATTCTCAAACCTTTTCCCATAACCAGGATCCTAAGTGGCCACTGTCCCCCAACTGTTTATTTTTAGATGTCACCAGTTCATGCAGCTTTCGTCTGGCTTCATCTACAACTTTATTTTTCTGTTTCAGTGTGCTCTTTAGCTTCACTGACTTCAAGGTGTTCTCAATCTGTGCATATAATGGCTTCAGGGGTTCATCACCTCGCCCCCGTTCATTTATTTCTTTATCATATTCACCCTCCATTTATCTTAACTCAGAGGCCAGAGAGCGCGGGTACACCCGTTCACTCTCCCGGATCGGGACTGTTTAGACGTTCACAGCCAGTCAGTCGTCAGTGCTAGACTGAGTGACTGACCCAATTAACCACAGCAGGCGGTTTGTGTTGTCACCGTTAGGTTTCCACCGCACAGACAGATTGTGTTAACACCGCTAGGTTTCCTCTGTCTGTTTCTCTGCCCAGTTAAGACACTGTCAAACGTCAGCGTCCCTCTCGACACCTCTGAATTTTATTCTTCCCACTTCCCACTTTCCCTCACACACAACACACGTTGCAACACAGTACATACATAAAATAGAAAACAATACGATTAACGTCACGCTCGTGGCCACACAACACACACATAAAACAGAAAACAATACAATTAATATCACACTCTATTATTCTCTTTAATGCTTCCAACACCTCAGCGTGTTGGGGGCCTTTCACCCAAATAATGCTTCCAATACCTCAGCGTATTGGGGGCCTTTCACCCAAATAGTGCATTCAACACCTCAGCGTGTTGGGGGCCTTTCACCCAAATAATGCTTCCAATACCTCAGCGTATTGGGGGCCTTTCACCCAAATAGTGCATTCAACACCTCAGCGTGTTGGGGGCCTTTCACCCAAATAATGCTTCCAATACCTCAGCGTATTGGGGGCCTTTCACCCAAATAGTGCTTCCAACACCTCAGCGTGTTGGGGGCCTTTCACCCAAATAGACGCATGCTTTCAACGGCTAATCCGTTGAGGGCCTTTCACCCGACTACGACGTACAGTTTTATATAGCACTGACGTGGTACTTTGGGGAGCCTTCAATCCCCCGGGACTCCAACCCAGCCTTTACCACGGCCCCTCGTCAGAGACCGGGAGGGTACGCCACCACCAAGGCGCGTCTATGTTTACTCTTATTTTAACCTTAAAATTGGGTTCTCATACAACTCTTTTTATTATTTTCCTTCAAACATCTGGACAGGACACAGTTTTTAGTTTAGTCAATATGCAGAGTTTGATTTAAACAGGTTCTGCTTACCTTTTAGTGGTTGCCGGCCTGTGTCCTTCTCCCTGGTTCGCGAGGAAAAAGTTTGGGTCGAATTTCCTCAACTCACGTTCCTCTACCACATCCCGGACGAGCCCCCAAAACTGTTAGGATCCGTTGAATGTGGAAGAAGACGACTGGAGACTGGTTTTGAGTTGAATATGAGAAGCTTTATTGCGTCGTCTGCAAAGGACGGAGACCCAACAAACATGCATAAAAGACACGCTCGTTAAGGTCTGAGGTCTCACTCGCGGTTGTGTGCTTTTACGGGCTTCAGAGCAGGTTCCTTCTTCCTGGTTTGGGGCTGGGTCTACGCTGTGTCGTTGCGATAAGTCTGGGCTCTATCTGGGTGCCTCACAACCCCCCCCCCCCCAACACCCCTTTATCGCTACACACATCTGTTTCCCGCTGTCGCCTCCTGACCTCGAGGTGATCTGCAACTTCGGATACCACCGAACTAGATACTGTCGAGTCAGTTAACTGTCACACAGACCGCAGAAGGCTCAGGGTGTCGCAGGTGTGAAAACATGCACTTTTGTTTAAGTAAGCATTTTTATACTAGACGTGGAGAATGCTCCCTTAGGCCTATCATTTGGTTATTCTCAGCAAGCATTTAAGAATAGCAAAACACAGACAAATAAATCACCATTATATAGTTATATAAATCAGTATTTGTACCAGAGTACATGATAATATGGTGCACTCTTACAGTACATAACAAAGATTGTGCTGTGCACAAAATGAACCTTACATTTTATTTTTCTAAATGTTTTGTTGAAAGCACTTTTGCTAATGCACTAAAGTAGTGCAGATAAGCTGTTTTGTATTACATTCCATTCAGTGCCTTTCATGCACTTTTGTCATTTTGTTTAGGAGTTGTTGTTGTTAAATATTTTATTCATTGTGTCTGTACTGTATGTGCAGACTGGTTTTTTTAGTGGATCTGGATCTGATCTTGAAGCTGGTTTCGGACACGGATGGCGAGCCAAATCCAGTGAGAACTCTTGGCGGATCCAGAAGCAGTGTGGCCAACTGTTCTCTGGATGCGAGAGTAGATCTACAGACCCAACCACTTCAAATCACAGGATCCCAGATAAGAACAAATAAAAACACCTTTATCCCAAACGGATCACAATCCTGGAAAAGACTCCCGAATTCACACAAATCGAACCTTAGAGACTTAAGCTTATTTTATTTTATTTTTGTTTTGTAAAGAGTGTTCTACAACATTGTTTGCACTGTTTCTTGTGATATTGTTAATTGTAATAAATCTGCCGGCTGTTCAACTTTAAATCTCCACAATTCATTTTACTCCTCTAGAACCTAGTATAAAATCTAGCACAGCTATATCAAGCTGGTGTTACATTAAGCATCTGTCTGCCTCTTGGTCAGCAGACAAGATGCACGCGCGAGTAAGAGCAAACAATTCTGCAGCTTGAGCAGACGTAAAAGGGAGTGAATGAGATTCGATCACTATATCTGAAAGGCGGCAGACGGCATATCCACAGTGAAAGGTACCGTCGGTATGTTTAGAGCATGACCCGTCCACAAACAGGACCTCACCTGGAAGTAAAGGTGTAGAACACAAATCAGACCTAATGCTTGTAGCAACAACAATTTCTTGCAAACAGCCGTGAGGGCAGGGCTCACAGTCATTTTGAGTATTAGCAGACGCTGTAAGGCGTGAGCCACGGTATCAAGAGAAGAAGTAGATTTAATCGTGAGGTTATCAATGGCGCATAGAATCGCCTCGTAACCTGACCTGCGCTGTTATGACATGTGTTGTGTATTTAAATTTCGTAGGATCTGTTGGACCTGATGTTGTGAGTATAAAATCAAAGGGTGCGACAAGACGATCCTCTCGTCGTCTAAAACCATTAACGCACAGGCAGCCACAGCACGAAGACACGCAGGTAAACCTTGAGCTACAGTGTCTAGTGTTTTGAAAGGAAAGCACAGGGTCTCATCCCCCCCGCCATGCTCCCGAGCCAACACCCCAGAGGCAGTTCCCCCTTGATGGGCAACGCAGAGGTGGAATGACAGTTCATAGTTCGGCAGGCCCAGAGCTGGAGCCGAGCAGAGGGCATTTTGCATGTCCTCAGTCCATACGAGTGGTTGCTGGAGTGGGTCTGTGTGGTGGATTGCGGACCGGAGGCACTTGTCATAGAGAGAGCAGTCTGGGATCCACTGCCTGCAGTACTTGATCAACCCCAGGAAAGCAAGTAAGGCATGCTTGGTAGCCGGTCGCTGGGTGTCGATGATGATCTTGACGCGATCTTGGCTCAATTTCTTTGAGACCCGAGAGAGCTGAAGGACAGCGAGTGTGGCTTGAAAACAGATCACGGAGCTTGATGCCGAAGTCATCCGCATAGGCGTGGACACAGGAACCATCAGGGGGAACAAAGCACCCTAGTGCGTCCCATACAACGGTGGCAAACACCGCGGGAGAATCAATGAAACCTTGTGGGAGGCGTGTCCAGGTGTACTGCTGCCGCCCATGTGTAAATGCAAACAGAGGCCGAGTGTCTGGTTCTACAGGGACGCTTCGCCTCATAAGGAGTACAATCGACGCAGCCCACATCATTTTTAAACTCGACCCATAATGTCCTGGGCAGTTGATCCAGGGGAGAACACTGCTCTGCCACCTCACTCACTGCACATGCTGCGTTAACATTAAAAGGTAATTCACAGGAGGTTATTGCAATCAAAAAAGGGGACAGAGATTCTGACGTGGAGATGATCATGCTCGAACCATGAAAAGAAATTTGTAAACCGAGGAGACTCATCAGATCACGACCGGGTAAATTAAATGGACATTCCTGCATATACACAAAAAATAAGTGATTTATAATGCATCGAGAGAGGGGTCGTCGGGACAACTCAGAGGGAGCGGGGGTGTAAGCTGTGACGAGAAAGGAACCCCATCAATACCCACAGAGCTAAGTGACCGAGAGGAGAGAGCACCTGAGTATTCCCTCCCAAATCATTCTATGGGCCGAAGTCAAATATCTGGCATCCAATGTCCCTCGGCGGGGATAGCTTGGAATCTGAGGGAGCCCTTCAGTCCATCCAGCTGCATTACTCTTTCTTGTGCTGCACCATGCAGACCATTTTTCCGGTGTATTGCAAATGTTTGGCCCCCTGTTGGCCTGTCATCCACTTTTAATCGGAATACTTTCTTTTTCTGTATTATTTTTACAGTTCCGCCTAATAGCTCCCTGTAATTCTATTAATTTTGTTACCTTTAACTGTCCGTTGAATCCATACTTACTAACCCATAAATCTAAATATTTATTTCTATCAGGTGCCTGTTTTTCTACTGCTTTCCAATCTCCACATTATAATTCATCTCTAGGTTTACTGTTTTTATCCCCCAGTTTAACCCAATTTGGACCAGTGGTTTGTTGCACCTCGGGTGTCCTAACACTGGTTTGTCTTTTCCTATGGGACAAAGATTAATTATTTCTGTGGTAACCCTCAAGCTTCTGCCTTTTCAGGCGGAGGGTTCTTGCCTCTGCATCAACAAAAAGTCATATTGATCCCACAGCTGTTTATATGAGGAGGTTAATCAAGGATTACATCCTCCATTCACACACACGTTCATTCATCCACGGCCGTTCAGTCTATAGACAGGGGAGTCCGTCCCTCCCTTCTTTCCCTAATAAACCGAGCTCATTCACTTTTTTTTTTCCTCTCTTCCCACGGAATTTAACTGTCTCTTTACTTTTTCTAATTACACATATCATATTGGTTTCCTAGAGGTGAGGGGTGCATGTAAATCAGCATCATGACCATCATTGTTCTATGCTTATCTTCTTTGTCTAGTTGAGAATGTTCATTTCAGCTCTCTATCCAGCTGCAGTTAGGGAGTCGTCCTGTTGTTGTGTGAGAACTTCAAGGTTGTTTCCACTTGGCTGCCTCCCATGGAGATAGAGATGTTTCTGCAAAATACCTCAACAAGCAGTTTCCAACGTTTATACTTAGTGAGTAACAAAACAGGTTAGAGCTGTGATAATTCACACAATTATTCTAACATTCCCCTCCTGTTTATCACAGCTCAAACAAAAGATATCATTTACTAACACTTCAAACAGATTTTAGATTCGTAAATTCATTAATTTCATTCAGAACTGTTTACACTCCGACAGAAATGTCATCTTTCTTAGTAGCATTCAGGATCTTATAACCCAGGGCAGTGACGATGAGTTGAATCAACAACAACAACCACGGAGTGTAAAAAAGTTGCAAAAACTAAACAGATTTTAATACAGATGATACAAGGGGACTATATTTTCCGAACACACTGAACCATGAATCCCATATGGATATATCTACCCCCGAATGTTCTTTCATCTTTTTATTAAGAGATTTTAGGTCTTCTATTGCTAGTGTTAAACTTCCATCTGATGCAGTGTTGTTTGGAATAAAAGTACAACATTGTTCCCCGAACACTGCACATACACCTCCTTTCTCTGCTAGTAACATGTCCAGTGCAGTGGATTTTGGAAAGCCTTCAGTGACGTTGCTGCTAATTGACTATGTGCTGCTGTAAAACCTGTCTGTGTCCAGTTGTCTAGTTTTTTGAACATTATAGTGGATGTAATTTATTCTATCCGCACTTCTATTAATAGCGCTGCCTCCCCTTCTCGGTGGACGGTCGGTGTGTGTGTGAGTGATCGGGGGTGTGTCTGCAATCGGCGGGGATGGTGCGCGCGGGCGCTCGCAAATCTCGCCGCCCTCAGTTCGTAGAGACCCCGAGGTGATATACAGAGTGGGATATACACTGTTAACGCTGGGTGCTAAGGGTACGTATGGTGGAGGGCGCGTAGGTGCAGTGTCAGGTGCTGTTACCGCTCCTTTTGACTTTCGGGGTCGTCTCCTTCAACTGGAAACGGTGAAGATGCGTGACACTCTGCGTGACACTCTGCCAGCAGACCGCGAGATCCGTCCACCCCTGTTGGGCGTTCTCCATTTCCTCCACCTCCTTTTTCAGCTTGGGTCTAGACATTAGATTCGCCTTCTCTCCCTGCTCTCTCGCTTCTCTGGCTTTTTCTGAATATTCTTTAACCTTTTCCCATAACCAGGATCCCAAGTGGCCACTGTCCCCCAACTGTTTGTTTTTAGATTTCACCAGCTCATGTAGCTTTCGTCTGGCTTCAGCTACAACTTTATTTTTCTGTTTCAGTGTGCTCTTTAGCTCCACTGATCTCAAGGTGTTCTCAATCTGTGTGCCTATAATGGCTTCAGGGGTTCATCATTCCTTTATTTCTTTATCAAATTCACCCTCCATATTTCTTAACTCAGAGGCCAGAGAGCGTGGGTACACCCGTTCACTCTCCCGGATCGGGACTGTTTAGACGTTCACAGCCAGTCAGTCCGTCAGCGCTAGGCTGAGCGAATGACCCAATTAACCACGGCAGGCGGCTTGTGTTGTCACCGTTAGGTTTCCATCGCACAGACAGATTATGTTAACACCGCTAGGTTTCCTCTGTCTGTTTCTCTGCCCGGTTAAGACACTGTCAAACGTCAGCGTCCCTCTCGACACCTCTGAGTTTTATTCTTCCCACTTCCCACTTTCCCTCACACACAGCACACGTTGCAACACGATACAGACATGAAATAGAAAACAATACGATTAACGTCACGCAAGTTGCAATACAATACATACATGAAATAGAAAACAATACAATTAACGTCACGCACGTGGCCACACAACACACACATAAAACAGAAAACAATACAATTAATATCACACACTATTAATCTCTTCAATGCTTCCAATATCTCCCCCATTTACCAATGCTTTCAACGGCTAGTCCGTTGAGGGCCTTTCACCCAATTATTAATGCTTCCAATACCTCCGCGTATTGGGGGCCTTTCACCCGCATAGACACATGCTTTCAACGGCTAATCCGTTGAGGGCCTTTCACCCGACTACGACGGTATAGTATTATAGCATTGACGTGGTACTTTGGGGAGCCTCAATCCCCGGGACTCCAACCCAGCCATTACCACGGCCCCTCGTCAGAGACCGGGAGGGCACGCCACCTCCAAGGTGCGTCTATGTTCACTCTTAAATCTCTTTACCTTTACCTTTAACCTTAAAATTAGGTTCTCATACAACTCTTTTAATCCTTTTCCTTCAAACTTCCGGAGAGGACACAGTTTTTAGTTTAGTCAATATGCAGAGTTCGATTTAAACAGGTTCTGCTTACCTGTTAGTGATTGCCGGCCTGTGTCCTTCTCCTTGGTTCATGAGGAAAAAGTTTGGGTCGAATTTCCTCAACTCGCGTTCCTCTACCACATCCCGGACGAGCCCCCAAAACTGTTAGGATCCGTTGAATGTGGAAGAAGACGACTGGAGACTGGTTTTGAGTTGAATATGAGAAGCTTTATTGCGTCGTCTGCAGAGGACGGAGACCCAACAAACATGTAGAAAAGACACGCTAGTTCAGGTCTGAGGTCTCCCTCGCGGGGGGTGCTTTTAAGGGCTGCAGACCAGGTTCCTCCTTCCGGAATTTATGATTGGGTCTTTGATACGTTATTATCTCAACAGGATGCGATTAATCTGGGCTGACCCCAGGCGCATCCCAGCCCCCATAAACCCTTAAAGCCTTTAAGTATAGCAAAACATAGAAAAATAAAGCACCATTATACAGTTATATAAAACAGTATGTGCACCAGAAAACATGATAATGTGATACACTTTTACAGTTGTGAAAAGGCTGGCAAACTGGAAATATCACTGAAATGTATTTACATTTTCCAGGAAGGATGTCTGGACCGAGGACAAAGGCGAGTCACTGGGCGGGGACCCCTGTGGGCAACAGAAGCAGAGGTGGAGGTGGCAGCAATAGTGTGCGTGGCACTGGCGGCACCAGCATCGGTTGCAGCGGCAGAGGCGTTACTGGTGGTGTCAGGCTCATGGTCAGTCAGGAGCATATCTGACTCATGGGGCCCACTGAGAATGAAGACACTGGATGAGCTTCTTCGGCAAGGTACCACGGCAGGGCCGGTGGGGTATGACATTCAGCAGAACGTTGTAATCCCAGGTCCGTCTGTACCCGACCCATCGTTTGGCTGATGCCTTAGCTTTCTTCACCTCCATCCCGATTTCTTCCGGTGTGCTGTCTTTCATATACCCCCTCCGCAGATGGACCGAAATTCCGTCCTGGGGCTTGTCGCACCGTAAGCACTGCACATAGTGTTACATGGTGTTCCCCTCGCTCTCTCTCTCTCCTGGTGCTGGGGTGGCCGTGGCTGAAGACCCACAATCCCCACATCGACTGGCGCACCCTCACCATACGCGGCTGGAGTGACCACTGTGTCCAACACTGCTTACTGGCGGCCGTACCCTCCCAAGCTTCACAAAGCCCGGTCGACTTGGAGGATCTGAACTTGGCCGACGTGCCAAAGGAATACCGTGATCTGAAAGAGCAAGGACCAGGCTCGCTCACTACCTCCTCATCGACTGTACGACTGCGCCATTTTATTACACAGGTCTCAAGCTTGCCTGTCAAGTCAAACTTTTGTCCCATAAACCGTCTGGACTTTTGTCAACTTTTCGACAAAGTTGTTCCTGTTTCAGGAAAACGAGTTCATTCAATATTTGATTGACGAGCTTGATTTTGTTGATTTGACACATCATCCCGTCAGATGTGCTGAAAGCTTGGAAGCCTTCGTGTGCCTTTTCTCTAACAAAGAGGGTGCCATTTTGGACTTTTCATTTCTAATGTGTCCTCCATCCAGCAGTTTTGAAATCATGTTGGGAGAAACCTTTGGGATGAAACCCAGGCTAGACAGCGCTGAGAACAGCGAAACGATTGTGTTTATTTCCTGTTGAGGAAACCTGAACAAACCCACCAGATGAGCTCTGTGGAAGAAAGGAGGACACCCGGTCCGTTTACACAACAGGAATACCCATAAGCAGCCTCCTGGGCCACACACCTCCCATGGATCGAATATGCACACAACTCCCTGGTCTGCGCCGCCACCTGGATGTCCCCCGTTATGATGCTCAACGGGTTCCAGCCTCCCCTGTTTCCCAGCCAGGAGGTCGAAGTGCCAGTTCTATCCGTCCAGGCGCAGTTTCGCAGAGCACGCCGGGTCTGGGGAGAAGTATGTGCGGTCCTGGAACGGACAGTGGCCCGAAACCGGAGAATCGTCGATCGTCATCGGACCCGGCACCTCCCTGCACTGTCGGGCAACAAGTTTGGCTCTCCTCCCGGGACCTGCCCTTGCAAGTCGACTCAAAAAATTTGTCTCCCAGGTACATCGGGCCCTATGTCATAGAAAAAAAAAATCATAAACCCTAGCGCCGTCCGACTCAAGGTCCCATCCTCACTCAAAGTACACCCGGTATTCCATGTATCCCTGATCAAGCCCATGGTGGAAAGTCCCCCCCCCCCCCCCCCGGCTGATTGATGGACACCCCGCGTACACAGTAAATCGCGTCCTCGCATCTCAGGCGTGGTTGAGGTTTCCAGTACCTGGTGGCCTGGGAGGGGTATGGCCCCGAAGAACGCTCCTGGATTCCTCGCACCCTAATCCTGGACCCGGACTTGTTAACAGAGTTTTATCATCAGTTCCCTGACAAGCTCGGTCAGGCTGGTGGGGGGGGGGGGGGGGGGTTGGGTGCTGTTATGGTCTGTGCTGGCTGGTGTTAACTCTCTCTTTCTCTCCATTCATTTGCAGGCGCTGGCGAGGGGCATGGCTGTTACCTGCAGTCGAGGTCCAGAGAGCGCACCTGTATCCACTCAGCCATCAGCGAGCTATAAATCGGAGCATCAGAAGATTGTCCTTGTGATTCCGTTTTTCTCTGTGATCTCTGACTCCTGGTATCCTTCCTTGTGTTCGACCAGTTTCCGTTAAAATATTATTTTTCTAGCTATTGTGGTTTCCCCTGTGCTAAAATAAACTTGTTGAAGCTTCGTACGTGGTCCACTGCACCTCTGGGTCCGACTCGTATGCTCCAGCCGTAACAGAATCTTCTGACCTGAAACATGGAACAGCGACAAGAGAACCGTACAAGACACCCGGGAAGCGCCTGCAAGTTCAGGGTATGCTACACACTGCACAACACACCTATGCTGTCGACGTATTCGTTGACTCAGGCGCTGACGCTAACTTCATTGATTCGGGGATGGTTGAGCTCCATGACCTACCTGTATGTGAACTGAAACCCCTAAGGAGGTAGTGGCCATTGATGGCCGAATCATAGCTCGTGTCACGCACAAGACGAAGCCTGTTAAGCTCAGTCTGTCCGGGAACCACCAGGAGTGTCTGGAGCTGTTTGTCCTCACATAGTTGCGATTAGGGATCCTTAAAGAGAACGACAACAACATGGTCAGGTCATGGGTTCAAGCCTTCTAAACAAATGTAAGTGGTCTGAACTTACATAGAGTAACAAATACAATAAAATAAATAAATAAATAAATAAAGCAAAATAAATTAAAATACCTGAATGTGTATCAAGGACAGCCAATAAAGTTTGGTAAAACTTATTTTCAATAGGGTCCTTACAATTACACACACACAAATACATTGAAAAAGAACTTGTACAAGTCAATAGGTAATACTGGTAAATACAAAGTTGCACGATAGTCACTTATTAAGTTATGGAAATAGACTCGTACTCTCTTCAGGCTTTATTTTTTTTCTAAAAATTTTACCAAATTTTTTTTTAAAGATATTTAGAGATGGACTTGATTAAACATTTGGAGGCAGACTGTTCCAGTCTTGCATTTTCAACATTTGGATGATTAAACTGAAAGGAGTTAATCTTTAGATCTCAGGGGTGACGTCTTGGGCGGGTTAATTGATTTAAAGTTTTATGACCCCCCCCCCACACACACACACACACACCCATGAATACTGTAACCCATCTAGACTTGAATCAACCTGACTGCTTTATTTTGTACAATTTGGATGATTAAACTGAAAGGAGTTTTCAGAGTTGCATTAATTTCTATTTCTGTGTTTGACCAGTCCGCCAATTTTATTTATTTATTTGTTTATTTTCAATCTTTAGATCTCAGGGGTCACATCTTGGGCAGGGCAATTAAAGTATCTTTAGATCTCAGGGGTCACATCTCTCTCAGATCTCAGGTTAATTGGTTTATAGTTTTATGACCCCCCACCCATGAATACTGTAACCCATCTAGACTTGAATCAACCTGACCGCTTTATTTTGTACAATTTCTAACTTGTTTTCTAATGTTTTGGATAGAGCACTATACCAGGCTGTTGATGCAGTGATGGTCTAGTGGATAGGGCGCAGGTTCGCTGATCCTAAGGTTGGGGGTTCGAGTCCCCACAGGGTTGTCAATGCCCCCCCCCCCCCCCCCAGTGCAGCGAACTGGGATATCAAAGGCGGGCCATGCCTCTCACTGTCTATGGTGAGAGGCATGTCAAAGAACCATTGCTGACTTTCGTAAAGAGTAGTCTGCAAATCAGTCAGCGTGTTTCTGTCTCTTGCTAAAAGGGTTGTGACAGGAAGGGCATCCGATGTAAAAACCCATGTCAAATTAAATGTGCGAATCTGATGGTTCGCTGTGGCGACTCTCGAGAACGGGGAAAAAGCCGAAAAGAAACTGTACCAGGCTTTTGATGCATATTCCATATGACACAATACAAGTGTTTTTCTTTCTTTCTTTTTTTTTTTTTGTTAAGTACAGTACACTGTCTTGTCTGTATAGAACTTTCAATCTGGATGAACATATTAAATTAATGACTCAACTATAATAATGCCTGACAAGTCTCGATCTATTAAGATGTCTAAGTATTAACATGTTTGTTGATCGGACTTTATGACCAGTACAATTGATTTCAAAGTTCCTAACATGTTTTACTTTATTTTTTTATCCATACAGTGGGCATTGTTTTACCAAAATATACTGACAGTTTGTTATCTGTTCACCAGTTATAACATGACTCAACGTTTGTCCCAAGTACATTTGATATTTTGTTGGAATCTTTATCTGACACAATGAACACACAATCAACACACTATCATCTGCATATAATAGTAATTTAAAACATGTTGATACATATGTTATCTGTACGAGGGCTATTATGTTAAATTTTCTTATCAGAATCAATTATTTTTCTGAAAATTATTCAAGTAATCTTATTTCATTTTTTATCTTACCTCTTCCGAGCTCTTTCAGCCAACATGAAATGAAGTGCAAAAGAGTAAAAAAAAAAACAACAACAAAAACATCCTCGACACAGACACAATGTTCCTGTTGAAGATTAAGGTGGAAATGGAGGGAAGAAACACAGTCCTTTTGATGAGGATTGGCTCGACCCCCAAAGGAGGCTCCTATCCCCAAACCCCTCCTGTAACCTATTTGCATGGGTGACTTCAAGTCCTATTCAATTAGAACAGCATTTTATTGCAATGGTTCATTTACACGAACCTCCACCACATGCAGTGAGGGACGCCATCTGATTTAAAACGATTTATCTTGAAACTTGAAAACACACACAAAAATTGTTCATAACTATCATTGACTGAACAGTTTTGTTTTCAAGATTCAAGGTTGTCTTATTAGCAAGCGACCAGAAACAAAATCGACAATTTTTTATTTATTTATTTTTACGGTGCATATTTACTTTTTTTTATTAAATTTAATTTTTTTACGGTGCAATCGTATCGCTAATAACATTTCATGTCACTTTGTCTTCTTGCAGCTGAATCGTCAAACCGGCCAACAGTCAGGAGGTGCGAAGGGCAGTGGAGACTAGGGCAGCGTTGCTCTTCACAGAGACGCAGAAGCAGAACGTTAGCCACTATCTGGCCCATTCTTCTGCTGTGGCCGAGAATCATTACGGAATGGGGGCGGATGAATCCATTGTCCAAACGGCTACACTACTGGACACCCAGGGAGGGTAGGTCTCTTCATTATCTCAAGGCAGCCATGCGTCACATTCATATTTTATGTATTATTACCAAGTTGTACAATTTTAACCCTTACTTTCCTGAATTTTACAGCTTCTCCTCACCGAACAAGTCCTCGGACAGTGACCCCGATCAAGCCCACAAGCACATTGAGGTACCTTCATGTGCCATCATGGATGGCAAGTGTGATCCAGACACACCCACACACACACACACCCACACACACCCACGATTCACTAAGCATGGCTTCAACAACAACCGATAATGACCGCGAAAGCAAAATATGCGAGTGTCGAAGACAAAAGCAATGACACTTTAATATTGTCAGACGTTGTCAATCATCTGATGGGTGACCAGACGGCAAGCTATCGGAGTAAAATAAAGAAGCTGGGGATTGCAGATCCATATTTAATGCCGCAGTCAATGTTTAGGAATGTGTTAAAATGCGACCATTCTTCCCTTCCTGCTTTTGCCTACTTGGATCTTTGTACATATCTTGTCCACGGTCCGTCTCCATTTCTCCATTTACTGGCAAAGAGTTAAAAATTTACAAATCAATGGAAGCTTACAAGTACAGTGATACCTCAGCTCACGAACATAATTGGTTCCCAGAAAGTGTGTGTGAGGCGAAAAGTTCGTCTTCCGAACATTTATTTCCCATAAGAAACCATTAAAATGAGAATAATCCGTTCCCAGGTCCCCATAAAACACAATTTTCTACTAAATAAGCCTTAAAACTACACAAAAATATATACCTTATTTTATGTATAATAAATGTCTATTGTATTGTAATTAAAGAAATAAACTGTACTGTATAATAAAGTCGTTTTATTTACCTTTGTGATGGTAGTTAACGGCTTGATGGAATGGAATGGGAGGAGGAGGGAGGGAGGGACTTACTGTTTGAAAGGAGAGTTTGGAAACACCTACTGTTTGGAAACACCTTTAGCCACACACGCACCCTTAACCCCTTAACCAACCATTTTTTTGACAAAAACGTTCCTTTTTCAGACCAATTTTTTTTAAGTTCTTTACTTTATGCTGAATACGAAATTCAAGTCTATTTTTAATTTTTCATCTATTTTTGCATGCAACTGTAATTTGAAATTACCCCTTTCGGCAGAGACGAGATAACTCGCCTTTTTTTTTTTAAGAAACGAAAAAGAAAAAGAAATTACAATCAAAAGAATTTACAGTCAGTGTGTGTGATATTTATCAAAACATGGAACCACACATAAAGGTACAAAGCACATCTTACACATATACCGTGACTCCTTCCTAATTGGTTTCCCTCTATGGTCACGTTTCTGACTGCATACAACACATCTTTTTGTTGGATTTGCCTTTTTCTCTGTTGGCGGGATTTCCTTGGGAAAATGTCCAGGTGTATTCCGTGTACTTACTGCACCTGCTGATGGTCTACCTGGGGATCTCCGTGGTGGCAGTTCTGATCCATACTTTGTGATGATGTCACGTGTGATTTGTAGACGAAATTTGAGATGTGTGAGGCATTATGTGCAATTTCTTGCGTCAATCAGTTCATCATCTTCACTTTCGCTTGAATATTCATTTTCTGATGAGCTGGCACTCTCATCAGACGTATCCAAGCCTCTAAGAGAAGCTTCAGTATCGCTGTTGTCATCACTGTTATCCATTGGGATAAGGGATGCCGAGAAATTTCAAGGAAATCGTAAAATACGAGACTGAGAGTACCGATTCTAAAGAGCGCGACACTCCCCCTTTGACTCTTTGCGGGTTACTGAGTCGAAAACGTTTCGCCGCTTACCTCTTGTCTAACGTTGCCTTGAGATGCCATAGTTCATTTTTTTGAGGCGTATGATGATGAGTAGTGTACGATAACATCCTCAGGCATCAATAGAAATGACAGGTAAAGCCGCTTCCCTCTGGTTTTGAAAGCGTAAGTTTTGGTGAGTTAACTCGTCAATGACTGGAAAATACAATTTGGGTGATTGCGAGTATACTCGTCTCTGCCGGGTAAGGGGTTAATAGCTTCCTTGTTCCTTGTACTGGTAATGATAATTGTAATAATTGAGCACCAGCTCAATACGGGCTTATCTCCGCCACGGGGCTCTTTCGGCTCCAGCTCGCCAGGGCGAAGCCCCGCGGCCACCAGGCTTCACGGGCCCGATCCAGGGACTGGCCCGCGTCCGATGAAACCGACCCCGAGCCCGTACCCCGTCGGCCGCCGGAGATACGGGCCTATCTCCGCCATGGGGCTCCTTGAGCTCCAGCTCGCGGGGGCAGCGTCCCACGGCCTCCAGATTTCACGGGCCTGATCCAGGGCCTGCCCAGCGTCGGCTGAAACCGACCCCGAGCCCGTGCCCCGACGGCCGCCGGAGATACGGGCCTATCTCCGCCACGGGGCTCTTTCGGCTCCGGCGCGCGGGGGCAGCGCCCCACGGCCACCAGACAGGCACAGGCGGGATCCTGGGCCTTCCCCGCGTCCGATGAAACCGACCCCGAGCCCGTACCCCGACGGCCGCCGGAGATACGGGCCTAACTCCGCCACGGGGCTCCTTCGGCTCCCGCTCGCCAGGGCAGCGCCCCACGGCCACCAGACAGGCACAGGCGGGATCCTGGGCCGTCCCCGCGTCCGATGAAACCGACCCCGAGCCCGTAGCCCGCCGGCCGCCGGAGATACGGGCCTATCTCCGCCACGGGGCTCTTTCGGCTCCCGCTCGCCAGGGCAGCGCCCCACGGCCACCAGACTTCCCAGGCCTGATCCACGGCCTTGCCCGCGTCCGATGAAACCGACCCCGACTCTCTACCCCTCCCGGGACCCGAGATACCGGCCTATAACCACCGCGGGGCTTCAGGCGGCTCCCGCGGGCCGGGGCAAAGGCCCAGAGACTCCCCGTGCGCCCAGCCCTGCTCCACCAGCGGAGACCTTTCCGACGACACCGGACCCGACTCTCTACCCCTCCCGGGACCCGAGATACGGGCCTATATCCGACACCAACTCCAGCCACCCGCCACAAAGTCACACGCCCACCGGCTCACTCCCCCCCAGGGGGACTCCTCCGGGGGCACTCGGCCTAACATGTACCCCGCGCACCAGCCGAGCCCATCTGATGAGGGGGTGTATGAAAGCCAGCACACCGGAAGAAATCACGATGGAGGTGAGGAAAGCTAAGGCATCAACCAAACGATGGGTCAGGTACGGCCGGACCTGGGATTACAACGATCTGGTGAATGCCATACCCCACCAGCCCGGCCGCATTGCCTTTCTGAGGAAGCTCGTACAGCGTGGCTTTTTCATTCTCAATGGGCCCCGTGAGTCAGATATGCTCCTGACTGACCCTGAGCCTGATACCACCAGTAACACCTCTGCTGCAGCAACCGATGCTGGTGCCGCCAGTGCCACGCACACTACTGCTGCCACCTCCAGCTCTGCTTGTGTGGACCCACAGGGGTCCCAGCCCAGTGACTCTCCTTCCTCCTCGAATCAGGACGTTGGGCTCAGAGATCCTTCCTGGAAAAAGTAAGTACGTGTCAGTGATATTTCCAAGTTGCCGGCCTTTCACAAGCCAGTTAGGAGCACCGGGGGGGGGGGGGGGGGGGGGGGGGGGGCACAACAACATTGGGAGAATGGGGCTTGAACCTCTCACCTTACTCTCAGTGATCCAGCACCTTTACCGGCAGGCCACCACTGCCCCAAAACATGTATTATAATTTGATTTTTGTCTTTTGATTTGATTTTTCCCTCTCTCTCTCTTTTTTTGCATTTTTTACAGGCCACAATCCATCCCAACCACCTCTGTACGCATGAAGATGAAGGAGGCTGGTCTATATGATAAATTCAACGATGACACTGTGCTCCTCTTGGACTTTAAAAAGTATCTACGTGAGACCCTGGGTGTCCACAACTGCCAACAGGAGGTGATATGTCATCATGAATGGTTTTTCGGAACCAGTCACACACGTCCTGTTTCTTGGTGTGATACTAATATTAATATTTCTTTCTCGTCATCGTTATTCAAAGGTCGACAATGTGTCACGTTTCCTGCGGTACCTGCAGCCGACCGGGGATGAACTGAGAATGGACTTCTTAAGTAAGAGCCAACAATCACGGGAGTACCTCAGCAGCCTCCGCCGCACAGAAATGAGTGCAGCCACAGTATTAAACTATTTAAAGAATATGATCAGGTTTGTCGACTACTTGAAAAGTAGGCTGGACCTGACGATGGCAGACAAAGACCTCCGTGACAACCTCCAGGCCTTCAAGGAATTTCTACAGACGATGAAAAAGCCCGTCTCGAGGTCTTATTCGAAGGACGTCTGCAAAATGAGGCAAATCTTTGCCTTTTCTATGCGTTTTGCCCTTTTTCTGTTTATGACTACAATCGTAAATGTGTTTTTTTTTGTTTTGTTTTGTTTTTTAATGAAATCAAATCTAGATATGAACGGCTGATGGAAGGAACACGGAGTGTCAGAGACTGCCAGAAGATTCTGAGGGTGGCCAAACACGACATGCTCCTTACATTCGGGAAATTCATCACCAACCTTGAGGTCTCCGAGTCCGAGAAGTTCACCTATCGCTACTACTGCGAAGCTCTCCTGGTGTTGAAACATTTTCAATGCCCCGGAGCTGTGAAAGGCATGACGGTGAGTGCATCTATTTTAATAGCCTGAGGAAATTTGTTTTTTAGCTCGTGCTATTTTATCTGGGAGGGTTTTTTTTCACGTGTTGAAATGTATTTTTGAAAAATAATTCATTCATACATTTCCTGCCACTTCAATTCTTTTCCAGACAAAAGAGTGGGTGAACAGAAAACACAAAAACGCAAGGGTGGTGATCGGCGTCAGCCAACATAAGACGGCAACTATGCAGGTGGCCACATTTGCCCTGACCCAGGAGGAGGAAGCTGTAAGTTCTTTAACAGCTAAATATGCTCACCACTTATGTCTCATTGTGAAAGCGATTTTTCAACTGCTTACACTATTTTACATTCAAGAAATTGTCTCTTTTGTCCCCCAAGTGGTTTCAAGCATACTACGAACACATTCGTCCGGGATACCTCAGAAGCAAAATTGACAATTTTTTCATTTCTTCGACTGGGAAGCCCGTTCATCGTGTCACCAACGACATTGGCCGGTTTCACAAAATGTGAGTACCTACATGAATCCATGTGCTGATGTATAAATGTTTTATATTACACGATGATACAAATAAATACGACAGAGGAAAAAAAAAGATTTGTTGAAGTACACGCTGTATTTCAATTGAACATTATTTACATATCATTTTAATTTGACTTTCATGTCAGATTGAAATATGGAAAAGAATGCAACATGTATTGGAGGAAAACTGATTTTAGAAAGTGATGAGGAAAAAGAATTGTAAGACTTACCTTGAAAAATTGTTCAGTAAAACTTTTTGCCACTTGTCACGTCAAAGACTTTCATGTTGACGGCCTTGAGAATGTGCGGGTTTTATACGCCGTCGTACTCTCGCAGCTGCTCCGGAGTGAATTCCCGCAGGTCCATTTTGGGCATAGCCGAGGCCTTGTCTGCCCGGTCGGCGTCTGTGCACGATCTCCTGAGCCACTGTCAGTAAACACCGTAGCAAGCGGCCAGAAACAAAAACAACAAGCAGACGATTTTTTTCTATTTTTTTCGGTGCATCAAACACAATCATATCGCGAATAACATTTCATGTCACTTTGTCTTCTTGCAGCTACCACGTCAAACCGGCCAACAGTCGGGAGGTGCGAAGGGCGGTGGAGACTGAGGCAGCGTTGCTCTTCACAGAGACGCAGAAGCAGAACGTTAGCCACTATCCGGCCCATTCTACTGCTGTGGCCGAGCAGCATTACGGAATGCGGGCGGATGAATCCATTGTCCAAACGGCTACACTGTTGGACACCCTGGGACGGTAGGTCTCCTCATTATCTCATTTCACAAGGCAGTCATGCATCGCAATCATATTTCATGTATACTTACCAAGTTGTACTATTTTAACCCTTTTAACTTTCTCTAATTTTACAGCTTCTTCTCACCAAACGAGTCCTCGGACGGCGACCCCGATCAAGCCCGCAAGCATGTGGACAGAAACTTTTCTGATTTCACCAGGAGCTTCCCAGTGACCAAACATGGCCAGCCTCCGTCCAAAAAGGCCAGGGTGCAGGCGGGATTTAGCGAGGGCCGTGTGCATTATGACGAGTGGCGAGCTTGTCAGTATGCAGAGAGGCAGCGGTATCTGCTATGTAAGTACAGTACTCCTAAGCCCGAAACACTATAATGCGGATAAGCATTAATAATCTCAAACTATGCAACTTATTTACTGAGGCAAACAACTGCCGTGACAAAGTTATTCTGTTCTCTTTTTCAGCACACTTCAGTGCCAGGAAGCCAGCGGTGGGGAAAGTTCACAGGTTAATGGAAAAGGAGGAGTGGATGGCCAACTGTCCGAGTGCTGAGGACATCGTGAAGATGTGGACGGCAGCCCACAAGTCCACCATCGAGACGGACCCGGCTATCATTCGGTGTGTGTCTCACCAGAAATGGACAGGACTGGTGATCAAAGACTTCGGTTCTGAAAGGGGGCTGGGTAAGAAACCTTTAATTTTTCTTTTCAGTTTCTGCACCCTGCTCTGAATGTCAAAGTGGAGAAAGATTAAAACTTTGCCCAATTGTAACGATCAACTTTTGAGGGTTTTTTTTTTTTTTTTTTAAACCACTCAAAGTGAAAATGTCATGTTCTCTTGTTTCCAGGTGTAGTCGCAGCCAAGCCGTTTTCTAAAGGCGACATCGTGTGTGACTACCACGGAAAGGTGATCACCGCTGCTGAGGGTCGTGCGAAAATGAATGACCCCAACATCCAGCCGGCCTACCTTTTTTTTCTTTAAATCTGGGCGGAATGATCTCTGCGTCGATGCCGAGTCTTCCTCGTGCGAGTGTCACCCAGGTAAAGACACATTTGGACGGAGGATCAACCATTCCTCGAAAAGAGCTAATTTAAAGCCACTGCACTGCGTGCTCAAAGACAGCGGTGAGAACAAGGATGTGTGATCTTGTTCAGAGCCATAAAAGACATTCCTGTAGACGGTGAGCTGCTTTTTGACTATGGGGTCAAGAGAAAATCGTTTAAGGGAGAAGGACTTGACCTGGAGTGGCTTGACAGCTAGCTGAAAGAGAGAAATGGTTGAGAGACTGATTGCATCCATTGTGCACAATTAATGCATGATATGTGTTATGCCCAGTCAAGTTTCCTGCACAGTGTGGGGGGGGCACGTTTTGTTTCTTTGCACTTGCTCAAAATATTTTAACATCAATATATACTATATTAGGATCTCATATTTGATCATGTTCAATAAACAGTATTATTGCAACAATTATTGTTGTTGTTCGTATTATCATTTGTATCATTAGAATCTTTTTACATGCCTCAATCTAAAGACAGGAAAGGGGTGACCTGGAGGTGAGACACTCGATAATCGATCCCAAGGTTCGGGGTGGAAGACCTGCTCTCGACATGTTGAAACATCATTACAGTCGAACATAATTCAGAAACCTTAATCTTTTGTCAGCTTCGACCCCTTATCAGACCGGATTTCTTGTCTTGATACATTTCAAACACAAAATGAAAACAAAATCAAATTTAAACGAAAAACAAACACTGCGCCTTCTCAGGCTTCGGGTAAGGTGACAAAGGATCAGAAAAAGGTAAGTAGAACTGCTTGATATGATTCAGGAAAGAAAAGGTTATGCTGCAGTTGTATGATAAAGTGAATGAAAGTACAGCCTGCTACATAAGGTAAAATAAGAAGGCAATCGGAGCTAGTGTAACATCAAGTTTTTGTGAAAGTGCGAAGGAAGTGATTGAAAACGAGGTAATCGTCAGAATGGAATCTGCCCTAGTATTCTGGATCCTTCTAGCTATATAGTCATGTAATATCACAATGTTTTTCAGTTAATATTGCAGTCCTGTACCGAAGTTAATGTTAAGAATGTTTTTTTTTTTTTGTGTTAGATTTTATGTTCTGTAGCATGTAGCATAATATTACATATATATATATATATGTATGTATGTATGTATGTATGTATGTATGTATGCATATCTATATATGTGATGTATAATGTTTATATTTTATCAATAAATATCACAGAAAAAAGTTATGATTTTCTTCATCATTACTACATTAGTACTGTATTAATGAGTAGGACTGTCTATAAAAAGCTGTGTTTAAAAAGCATATTTTAGCTCATGTCACATATACATAGGAGTTTACTTCCGTTGATCATTGCACATGTCATATGATGCATACCGTAACTTTGTTATATTGTATATTATATTCATAATTGATCATAGATGCAGTCACCGTCATGCCTTCCACAGCTCCTGGGCGCTGAAAATGTTTGAACACCAGGAGAGATTTGCAGTAGTCACGATTGGTGGTCTTCTCTGGCTCGGTCGCGAGGTCGTTGATGAATTTCCGGATGTAAGGAGCGTGTCGGGTTTTGCCACCCCCAGAATCTTCTGGCAGGCTTTGACACCCGTGTTCCTTCCATCAGTCGTTCATACCTAGAGTTGTAGTAATAAACAGAAAAAAGGGCCATTAAACTTCCAGGCAGGCTTTCTCATCGGCTGTAGAATTTCCTTGAAGGCCTGGAGGTTGTCACGGAGGTCTTTCTCTGCCATCGTCAGGTCCAGCCTGTCGAAAAACCCGATCGTATTCTTTCAACAATTTATTGTTGCGGCTGCACACATTTCTGTGCGGCGGAGGCTGCTGATGTACTGAAGGGATTGTTGGCTCTTACTCAAGAAGTCCATTCTCGGTTCATCCCCGGTCGGCTGCAGGTACCACAGGAAATGTGACACATCGTCGACCTTTGAATAACGATGACGAGAAAGAAATATTAATATTCGCGTCGCACCAAGAAACAGGACGTACGTGACAGTGCTGCAACTGGTGCTGAAAAACCATTTATTAGGACGTTTCACCTTCTGTTGGCAATTGTGGACACCCAGGGTCTCACTTATTAAAGTCCAAAGGGAGCACAGTGTCATCGCAGGATTTCTCACATAGATCAGCCTCCTTATCTTCATTGGTTGTTTTTGGTCACTCGTTTTTGGGCGGCCTTTCCCTCTGTCGTGGAGAAAAGGTAAGTCAGCCCTGTGTACATCTGATTTACCAGCACACATGGACGAGTACTCTGCTGCCCGAATTGATAAACTGCATGAATCATGGACGGATGCGAATAAATCTACACCGTTACGACCTCCTGTGCCTACTCGCCCGTTTCAGGTGGCAGACATGGTACTGGTACGGCTCTTTAATCGATCAGGACAATTAGGTGATGATCCTAAATATAGTGGGCCAGCAGAGATAATCGCTATTACTCGGTCTGCTGTGTTCTCACAGATTTAACTTTTAACACATATTTCATACAAAATTGGTGTACTTTTATCATTTTCAAGAGTTTATGGGGCTTATCCAGTCCAAAGACTGGAGCCTCGGAACGAATTAGGTGTTTAACATGTAAAATGCGACTTCTTCTTACGAAATCCCTGCTATACGAAGAGGGCTCTGGAACGGATTAATTTCGTAAGTTGGGGACCGACTGTATATTATATTATATCATATATTATCTACTACGACTAAAGCAGCCGTGGGGGGGGGGGGCACAAGCCAGTGTTCTTCCTCACGCCGGTCCCAAGGCCGGATAAATTCAGAGGGTTGAGTCAGGAAGGGCATCTGACATAAAACCACAAATGTTTATGCGAGTCACAAATAAGGATTCCATACCGGATCGGTCGAGGCCCGGGTTAACAACGACCGCCATCAGTGCTGTTAACTAACCAGGAGCAGAGAGAAGAGGGAAGGCATGAGTCTAGGCCTGAGAGTAGGGACTTTGAATGTTGGAACTATGACAGGGAAAGCCAGAGAGCTGGCTGACATGATGCACGGGAGGAAGGTGGACATACTGTGTTGTTCAGGAGACCAGGTGGAAAGGTAGCAAGGCGAGAAGCTCAGGAGCGGCGTTTAAGCTGTTTTATCGTGGTGTGAATGGGAAGAGAAATGGAGTCGGAGTCATCATGAAAGAGGGGTTTGTCAGGAATGTTTTAGAAGTGAAAAGAGTGTCAGACAGAGTGATGAGTCTCAAGTGAGAAATTGAAGGCGTGATGTTCGATGTTGTTAGTGCTTACGCCCCACAGGCAGGATGTGAGCTAGAAGAGAACCTGTGATCGGTATTGAGAGCAGAGAACGAGTGGAGGAAAATCTCGAGAAGTGGAGGTATGCTCTGGACAGAAGAAGAAGGAAGGTTTGCCTCAGTAAGACAGAATGCACGTCTATGAACGAGAAGAACCCAAGAGGAACGGTTGAGGTTAAAGGGAGCACAGATGAAGAAGGTGGAGGACTTTAATTACTTCGGCTCAACCATCCAGAGCAATAGAGAGTGTAGTCAAAGAGGTGAAGAAGAGTGTGCAGGCAGGCCGGAACAGCTGGGTGAAAGTGTCTGGTGTGATGTTTGATAGGACGGTGGAGGTGGATGGTTTGCTGTGGCGACCCCTGAAGGGAAAAGCCAAAAGATAAAGAAGAAGATGATCAATAATAAATAACATTGAATAATTAATAAAAAATATACGCATATATAATTGTTTTATGGTATTGTTTACATTGCATGATTAATAAAAATCAATATATCATGTATCCTTAATATGTGTGTGGATGCAAATATTTTTTTTATTTTTTTCAATTATTTTTTTTAATAAATAAAATAATAATAAAGTAGTACTTTTTGTCATGATCAGCATGGATCCGGAGATAGTCTTGTGGATAAGGCACTGGACTGCCAATCTGAAGGTCAGCGGTTCAAGACCCCATAAGGTGGTCTCAGATCCAAATTTTTTTATTTATATTTTTATATATATATATATATATATATATATATATATATATATATATATATATCATCTTCTTCTTCTTTCCCTTTCTGCTTCTCCCCCCAGGGGTCGCCACAGCTAATCATCTGCCTCCATCTCACCCTATCCTTTGCATCTTCTTCTCTTACACCAACGACCTTCATGTCCTCCTTTACCACATCCATGAATCTTCTCTTTGGTCTTCCTTTCTAGGCCTTTTGCCTGGTAGTTCCAGCCTCAGCATCCTATTACCAATATACTCACTATCCCTCCTCTGTACATGTCCAAACCATCTCAATCTAGCCTCTCTGACTTTGTCTCCCAAAACGTCTTACATGTGCTGTCCCTCTGACGTACTCATTCCTAATCCTATCCATCCTCGTTACTCCCAAAGAGAACCTCAACATTTTCATCTCTGCTACCTCCAACTCTGCCTCCTGTCTTTTCCCAGGGCCACTGTTTCTAACCCATACAGCATCGTTGGCCTCAACACCGCTTTTGTACACTTTTCCTTTCATTTTTGCCGATACCCTCCTATCACACATCACACCGGACACTTTTCTCCAACCATTCCAACCTGCCTGCACACGCTTCTTGTCCTCTTTCCACACTCGCCATTGCTCTGGATTGTTGAGCCTAAGTACTTAAAATCCTCCACCTTTCTTATCTCTGCTCCCTGTAATCTCACCGTTCCTCTTTGGTCCTTGGCATTCATGCACATGTACTCTGTCTTACTGAGGCTAATCTTCATTCCCCTCCTTTCCAGGGCATACCTCCACCTCTCTAGATTTTCCTGCACTTGTTCTCTGCTCTCACTACAGATTACAATGTCATCTGCAAACATCATAGTCCATGGGGAATCTTGTCTAACCTCGTCTGTCAGCCTGTCCATCACCATAGCGAACAAGAAGGGGCTGAGAGCTGACCCTTGATGCAGTCCCACCTCCACCTTGAACTCTTCTGTCACACCGACAGCACACCTCACCACTGTCTTACATCTCTCATACATGTCCTGCACCACTCTAACATACTTCTCTGCCACTCCAGACTTCCTCATGCAATACCACAGTTCTCTCGGCACCCTGTCATATGCTTTCTCCAGATCCACAAAGGCACAATGCAGCTCCGTCTGACCTTCTCTGTACTTCTCCATTAACATCCTCAAGGCAAACACTGCATCTGTGGTGCTCTTTCTGGGCATGAAACCAAACTGTTGTTCACAAATGCTGACTTCTGCCGCTTAGTCTAGCTTCCACTATTCTTTCCCATAACTTCATCGTATGGCTCATCAACTTTATCCCTCTGTAGTTGCCACAACTCTGCACGTCTCCTTGTTCTTAAAAATGGGCACCAGCACACTTCTCCTCCATTCCTCTGGCATCCTCTCACTCTCTAAGACCTTGTTAAATGTTCTTGTCAGAAAATCTACTGCTACCTCTCCTAGACACTTCCCATACCTCCACCGGTATGTCATCAGGACCAACTGCCTTTCCATTCTTCATCCTCTTCAATGCCCTCCTCACTTCACCCTTACTAATCTTTGCTACTTCCTGGTCCTCAACAGTCACCTCTTCTACTCTTTTTCTCTCTCATTTTCCTCATTCATCAGCTCTTCAAAGTACTCTTTCCATCTTCCCAGCACACTTCTGTCATCAGTCAATACATTTCCCTCTCTGTCCTTTATCAATCTAACTTGCTGCACGTCCTTCCCATCTCTATTTCTCTGCTGTGCCAACCTGTATAAATCATTTCTCCCTCCTTACTTTCCAGCCGAGCATACAAGTCATCAAACGCACTCTGTTTGGCCTTTGACACTGCTACCTTTGCCTTACGCTGTGTCTCCCTGTACTCCTGTTTACTCTCTTCGGTTTTCTCAATGTCCCACTTCTTCTTAGCTAATCTCTTCCTTTGTACACACTCCTGCACTTCCTCATTCCACCACCAAGTCTCCTTATCTACTTTCCTTCCAGAGGACACACCAAGTATTTTCCTACCTATCTCCCTGATCACATTAGCTGTAGTTGTCCAGTCATCTGGAAGCACTTCGTGACCACCCAAAGCCTGTTTCAACTCCTCCTTGAAGACAACCCGACACTCTTCCTTTCAACTTTCACCACTTTGTCTTCTGCTCTGCCTTTGCCTTCTTCACCTTCCTCACCATCAGCATCATCCTGCACACCACCATCCTATGCTGTTTGGCAACACTCTCACCTGCTACTACTTTGCAGTCACTGACTTCCTTTACATTACATCGCCTGCACAAGAGGTAGTCTACCTGTGTGCTCCTTCCTCCACTTTTATAAGTCACCCTATGCTCCGCTCTCTTCTGGAAGAAAGTATTCACCACAGCCATTTCCATCCTTTTTGCAAAATCGACCAACATCTGTCCTTCTGCGTTCCTGTCCTGGATACCAAACCTACCCATCACTTCCTCGTCCCCTCTGTTTCCTGCACCAACATGTCCATTGAAGTCTGCCCCAATGACCACTCTTTCACCTCTGGGGGTACTCTGCATCACTTCATCTAACTCACTCCAGAATCTCTCCTTCTTCTCGCTCATCCTGTCTGTGGGGCATAAGCACTAACAACATTGACCATCACACCTTTAATTTCTAACTTGAGACTCATCACTCTGTCTGACACTCTTTTCACTTCTAGAACATTCCTGGCAAACTCCTCCTTCAAGATGACTCCGACTCCATTTCTCTTCCCATCCACACCGTGATAAAACAGCTTAAACCCTGCTCCTATGTTTCTAGCCTTGCGACCTTTCCACCTGGTCTCCTGAACACACAGTATGTCCACCTTCCTCCTCTGCATCATGTCAGCCAGCTCTCTACCTTTTCCTGTCATAGTTCCAATATTCAAAGTCCCTACTTTCAGTCCTAGACTCATGCCTTTCCTCTTCTCTCTCTGGCAACGGACACGCCTCCCGCCTCTCCTTCTTCGACGTCTTCGACCAACAGTAGTCCAATTTCCATCAGCACCCTGTTGGTTGACGGCACTGATGGCGATCGTTGTTAACCCGGCCTCGACCGATCCGGGTATGTCATTCTTTCTTGTGATTCATAGTTTATTTTGGCATTTGTTTACGCCGGATGCCCTTCCTGACGCAACCCTCTGCATTTATCCGGGCTTGGGACCGGCGTGAGGGAGAGACACTGGTTTGTGCCCCCCCCTCACGGCTGCATTATATATATATATATCATAGTGTTAATAAATAAATAAATACATATATAAACAGACACATAAATAAATGAACGTAAAATCTATGAAGTAGGGCTTTGACTATTCATGTTTATTCCCACCCCACCCCCACTCCCACCCGTATTGGATTGAGGAGTAACTGTCACGTGATTCAAATTCAGCCAATGGCTGTGCTCCCTCCTTCAGATTGATTGAGATGGTGCATGTGGTGCTTTTTTATTTTACGTGCCCACTTTGTGCACATGTGTTTTTTTCCTGTGTGTTATTAATTATAATTCAGCTCATTCATGCTACACAAACGCTGTGCACCTTCTCAGGCTTCGGGAAAGGCGACAAAAGATCAGAAAAAGGTAAGTAGAACTGCTTGATATGATTCAGGAAGGAAAAAGTTATGCTGCAGTAGTATTATAAAGTGAATGAAAGTCCAGTCAGCAATCAGAGCTAGTGTGACATCAAGTTTTTGTTGAAGTGCTAAGGAAGTGAATGAAAACCAGGTAATCATCAGAATGGAATCTGCTTTAGTATTCTGGATACTTCTAGCTAAATAGGACTGTAATATTACAATGTTTTTCAGGTAATATTCCAGTGTGTGTGAGATTTTATGTTCTGTAGCATGTGTAGCATGTAGCATAATATTTTATATATATATACACAGTGATACCTCAGCTCACGAACATAATTGGTTCCCTGAAAGTGTGTGTGAGGCGAAAAGTTCGTCTTCCGAACAGTTATTTCCCATAAGAAACCATTAAAATGAGAACAATCCGTTCGTTCCCAGGTCCCCATAAAACATAATTCTCTCCTAAATAAGACTTAAAACTACACAAAAATATACCTTATTTTATGTATAATAAATGTCTATTGTATTGTAATTAAAGAAATAAACTGTACTGTATAATAAAGTCGTTTTATTTACCTTTGTGATGGTAGTTGACGGCTTGATGGAATGGAGTGGAATGGAGTGGGAGGAGGGAGGGAGGGAGGGAGGGACTTACTGTTTGGAAGGAGAGTTTGGAAACGCCTACTGTTTGGAAACACCTTTAGCCACACACCCTTAATAGCTTCCTTGTATCCTTGTACTGGTACTGGGACGCTGAGTCACACAAACACGCACACCTCGTTCGTGTTTTTCAATGATCTCCGCCTGTGGTGGGGTCTTTTTCGGTCCCATAATAGCAAAAGTACACTCAATATGGTCCAAAATGTCTAGCAAACACAAACCACTTCCCACTCAAAGAAAGGGGTGTCGTGGCCGCCACCGTGGCGCTGTTCGACCGCGTGGTTTGGTTCGTCCGCCGAAAACTAGTTCGTCAGCAGAGACTATATGCTCGCAAATTTAATGTTCTTGAGGCGAAAAGTTCGTGATCTTAAGCGTTCTTCAGCGGAGGTTTTACTGTATATATATATATATATATATATATATACATGATGTATAATGTTTATATTTTATTAGCAATAAATATCACAGAAAAAAGTTAAGATTTTCTTCATCATTAATACATTAGTACTGTATTAATGAGTAAGACTGTCTATTGAATGTTTTTAAAAAGCATATTTTAGCGCATGTAACCAGTGTTAAGATCGAGGCGACGCCGATTGCATCGATATAAGTGGGAGACCCTTGAAAGCCTTGCTTCCCAAGCGCGGGAATCGACCGGCGCGTGCGCTTAATGTCGAACAAGGAGATGGACTTTACACGTATGCGTGAAAGGAGTCCTAATAGGTCGGACGCTGAGGCCGGTACAATCGTGATAGGGATGAGTAAAGTGATCAGGGTGCAGGTGCCTGTCCAGTTAGGAGGGAGCGTGGGATGTAACACCGCCCCTCCGCAGTACCACCAAATATCCGCGCGGGCTTTAGTGAGGGTGGTGGAATTGAACCAATCCGACACGTTCATGGTGGAATTACACCAGTCCGGGGAAATGGTTCCTACCCTAGAGGACGAAGAATTGCCTTGCCTCGTGATACAGGAGTGAGCGTAGCGCACTGGTTGAAACATTGGGGGATCTGATGAACTCGGGGTCAGTGGAAAGACTGTCTCCCATCCCTGACAAGGTGGTGAGGGGTTGTCAAGCATGTGTAATTCTAATATACAGTGAAAGGAGTCGGGATTAGTGGTCAGTGGAGAGGGCGAGGTAATCAGCACCGGGCGGGCCGTGGAACATATCACACAGCTGTCGTTAGAGTATGACCGGACCAGGCCCTGCATCATAACCAGCCATAAGTTTTTGTCCGTAAACCCAGTAGCCTTCTGAATAATCTGAATCAGGGAATCTTTTGAAAAATCGTGAACCTTTACGCCGTCCATTTGAGGGGAAAGGGTCGCATTAATCGCTGGGTATTTGGGTGAATGTGATTTCAAAGTTGTGACTTTGGGAGGGTCCACCAGAGTAATTTTGATGAGGCCCAAGGGGTCGGATCCAGATATCGATACTCCTAGAGTGATGATGCATTCGCCCCCAATACACCCCTGGAGACCCCACTGATCCGCTCGTTCCCCGAGACAGGTGTACATGTTATTGATGGACAGTGAGATAGGATTCTGGCTTATATGAAAGTCGCGCTGTATTGTAACTCGTCCGCGTAATCTCTCGGTGGTATGGCCTTCCGGTGTCCATGCCCCGGTGTACGCTATAACGTTCCCCCAGGAAGGGCACCATCGGGCATGCGCCGCATGAGTGAAGGCCGCACAGAGATAGAGGTCGTATCCCTGCCACGTGGTGTTCTTACCTGCGCAGTTTATAATGGCACATAGGTCAAAAGTAAATGTGGCTTTAGTGCCTTTGACGTACTTAATCTCTATACCTCCATATTTGACCAGGCACTTGTCCGGACTGCGCGAAGTGAATCGAGTTAGTGTGACTAATCGTCGGCGTCTGCTGTGGGCTGTAGTGGTTGTATCATTCTGTGAGGGAGTAAGGGGCGGGTCAAGTACCCACAGGATGGGGAGCACTACCAACAAGGAGACTAAAACAGAAATACACATCAGTGGACTCGAGGAGAGACCCCATCTGGCTTTACCTTCCATGTAGAAACTAGCAAGCTAAACCTTCAATATGACAGAGTAAATTCTTCACTGTATTCGAGGGAGCGTCACGCGCTACACCTTAAAGAACTTATGACCTTCACTACTCTTTGTCACACAACTCAAAGCAAAAGCACATTACAATATAATTAAAAACAATATAATTGGGATAACACTCTTCAAACTTGCGTTGGTAGCTTGGCACGCTACTTGTTGCAGGGGCGCGTTGTTCCTCCGCCTTGCCGTGAGGGTGAGGGTTAGACTACCTCACCCCCTTTTGCCACCCAGGGATTATTCTGCCCTGCGCTGTTGGTGGTCTTTTTCTTCGTCACCGGCCGGTGATGAGGTTGCTGCTTCACACAGATCCCTGTGTGTGTTGACGAGTGATCTGTTGGGAGCTTCTGCCGCTGCGCACTGGCTCCAATAATACCAGGTGTCGCCCTTGCTGTCCAGCCGGACGGCGTGCGAGGTGCGCTCTTTGATCTTGTAGGGTCCTGTCCACCTTGGCTCCGTCCACTTTCGCTTGAGGACTTTCAGGAGGACCCACTCTGTGTCTGGAAGGCCGCCGGTAGACGCCTGGTACTGCTCCCTTACTTGATCTGAAAAGGCTGCAACGAGACTTTGCAATTCACGATAGTATTGTTTATGGGTTAGGTTTTGTGCATCAGTATCCAGTACTGTGTGTGGTCCAGGAAATGGTCTACCGGGCTGTAGTTCGTGTGGAGTCAAGTGTGTGCTTTGGTTTACGGAACTTCGGATAGATAGTAAAGCTAATGGTAAGGCATCCAGCCATGTCATTTTGGTCTGTGCACAGTTTTTAGCCAATTTGTCCTTAATAGTTCTATTCATTCTCTCGACCTTACCTTGTGACTGTGGGTGGTATACGGAGCCAAATTTGTGGGTCAGTCCCAACATGATTTCCACCTGTTGGAGGTCTTTATTTTTAAAATGAGTCCCATTGTCTGATCTTACCCTTTCAGGAAACCCATGTCGGGGGATGTAGTGGTTAACCAGACATTTAACCACGGAGGCGCTGTCCTCCTTTCTGGTAGGCCATGCTTCGGGCCACCCCGAGTAACTATCCACACAAACCAGTAAATATCGATACCCCTTAACCATGATGTTCATGTCGGTATAATCGAGAATTATCTCTTTCCCTGGCTTCGTGAGCAATGGAAAGCATCCCGGAGGTGGTTTCACCGTTGGGTCTGGGGTTATATTGAGTTCACACTTCACATGTTTGTACAAAATGTTTAATCATGTCCTTCAAAAATGGATGCCACCAATTATTCAAATTCTTCATCATCTGCACTGTCCCCACATGCCCCACACCATGCGCCTCTGTGAATGTAGTTGTCCTAAGACCCGGTGGCAGAATCACCCTGCCATCCGGTCCTCTCCAAAGACCCTCCGTGCACGTACACCCCCTTGCCTTCCAGAGCGTTTTCTCTTGTGGTGACGCGAGATCTTGTTCGTGCACCAATACTTGTGTGTGTCTGTCTCTTACCGCCTCTTGTTCCGCGCGTATTGTGTACATAGTGGGTGTGTATCCCGCGGCCTGTTTTGCTGCTGCGTCATTTCCCGCCTTAGTGAGTGAGGATGTTTTCTCGTGTCCTTTGCACTTGATTACTGCCACTTTGTTGGGAAGCAGCAAACTATCTGCGAGATGCTTCATGTCTTCCTCGTGTTTGATTGGTTTGTTCGACGCGGTTAGAAAGCCGGCTCTAACCCATTGTCCTAGTTCGATGTGTACTGCGTTTGCGGCGTATGCCGAGTCGGTAAAAACATTAACATCCTGTCCTTTACCTAGTCGGAGCGCTGCTACCACTCCTAATATTTCCGCTCTCTGTGCTGACTGTTGTCCTACCAGTCTCTCAGCTTCCACTGTTACCATCCCCTGTGGTGTCTGTTCTACTACCGCGTACGCTGCTATGAGTCCATACTTATCGTGTCTGTAACAGCAACCGTCCGTATATAGGTTCCTGGCGTCCGGTATGGGGTCTGAGTACAGTCCTTCCCTGACTGTGGTCATCTGAGTCACTTTCTCTGCGCATTCATGCGGCTCCCCTAACCCCATCTGATCCGCCATATTGACGCCCTCGTGTGTGAAGTGTAAATTTGGAGCCTCTAGGACCCTGCATATTCTTCTTTGTCTGAGTGGTGTTAGTGTGAAAGTCTGTGAGTTCACGTACGCCACAACACTATGTGTGGTTAGCACATGTAAGGGGTGGTTCATGACGATGTGTGCCGTTTTTTGAATGAGTTTTGTGACTCCGGCTGCGTGCTGTGTGCAAATTGGGTGTCTTTTCTCAGTCTTATCTAGCATGACGCTGAGGTACATTAATACTCGTCTATCGCCCCCTTTTTTCTGAAACAGCACCCCATTAGCGCATGTGGCTGTTCCAGAAACATCAAGGGAAAAGGGTTGTGAATAATCTGGGATAGCCAAATCAGCCTCTGAGGCCAACTCCTGTTTGAGAAGAATGAACGATTCCTCCGCGTCTGCTGTCCAGTTGAGCGTGGCTGAGAGGTTACGCATGCCTTTTTCCTTCACTAAGTCCCGCAGTGGAGAGGTTAACCCTGTGTAGTTAGGGACATACTGACGGCTATAACCTGTGAGGCCTAGAAAAGATAGCATGTCCTTAACTAGGCGTGGTTTGGGGTGATGCAAAATGGCCGATTTATGGTGTGGTGTTAGGCCTGACCCCTTCTGAGAGATTTGGCGCCCTAAAAAGGAGACTTGCTTACGACAGATCTGTAATTTATGTTTACTGACCTTAAACCCCGCCTGAGCTAGATGTTGAAGGGTTAGCGACGTCCCCTGCAGACAGAGGTCAACCGTGGGCGTCGCCAGCAGTAAATCATCAACATACTGGACCAGAGTGACCCCTTCCGGGAGAGTGCATCCCTCTAGGACGCGTTTCAAAACCTGATTGAAAATACCTGGTGACAGTGCGAACCCCTGCGGAAGTCGAGTGTATCGGAGCTGAGTGCCTCGGAAAGTGAAAGAGAAAATGTCCCTGCAGTGTTCTGTCAGTGGGTGACTAAAGAAAGCATTAGCCAAATCTATGCAAGTAAACCAGCGATGTGCCGGGTCGAGACAGGTCAGAGCAACATATGGATTAGACACCGGAGCCGTGGCCGTTAGGAGGGCGGCGTTAATGGCCCTCAAATCGTGCGCCATACGATACTTTCCCGTCCCCTTCTTCTCTACAAGGAGTATAGGTGTATTCCAATCAGAGGACGAAGGTTCCAGTACCCCCTTTTCTAATAAACCTGCTATTGTGTCCGCAATCCCTGCCTCAGCTAGTGGTTTTTGCAGGTATTGTCTGATCCAAATTGGCTCTGTCGAGGTAAGTTCAAAAGTAACGGGTTTGCATTGTACTAGTCCGACATCAGTAGGGCCTTGTGCCCACAATGTGTCTGGAAGTTCGTCCAATAATGCCGCTGCCTCCGGATGGTCAGTTTTTTCCCTTCCATGATGCCTAGATATGTGTGCGTGTTCTAAGATCGCCATATCTGAGGCAGTCATCTCAATGTACATGTTTATGATGGGTGAAAAGGTGACATGTCGCCATTGCGTGAGTGTCCAATCAGTGTGGGCTTTGGCCCTTTTAACGATAGTGCCCAATTCTTTAGCCTGATGTGCTGGATGCAATGCCAGTGAGACATGGGGTGCAGCCTCGTCTGACATTTCATACCATGACATTTGTTCGAATGTTAGATCTACCCCCGCCACTACCCCCTCGGGAGCCACATAAATATTACGTGTAATTATCTGCCATTCTGTCCCCTCAATTTGGGAAGCAAAATCGTCTTCGTAACATAGATTCGAGTGCCTATCATATAACAGAGTGACGTGTGGTGGATCGAGAGGCGAGACATAGGGATGAATCTGAGAGACCCAGGGTTTCCACTGGAGAAAGGTGGAGAGAACCCCCCCCCCCCGGCGTGCCTGTGTTTCTGGTTGTAGTACACCCCAGTAGATGTCGGCCTGTGGTTCAGCGAGAGGCTGCATTATGTACTGTCCTGTGATCGTATCGGGCGAGTGGCCGCATGACAACTTGGTGCCGTCTGGAAATGAGACAGTCAGTCCATCTGGTTCGCACATGATGGTAGCTCCTAGGGAAACCAACAGGTCCCTTCCTAGTAAGTTGGTTGGTGTGTTAGGGGAATATACATACGAGTGTAACAGTCTTTGGAGACCTATACGAGTGTCCAAAGGCATACTTGTAGGCAGCGTGGTTGGTACCCCAGAGAAACCCATCACAGTAATCGAGTGCTGTGTTAAACAATGTCTCTTTGGCATGGTGCAAATGGAGGACAAAGTGGCGCCTGTGTCCACCAAAAAAGTCATTGATCTGTTTTCTACTGTGACCGACAGTACAGGCTCTGCCGTCACCTGCTCGTCGGGGCGTCTCTGTGGGGTGTGTCATTGTTGGTGTTCGTAGTCTCCCCACATAGAAAGCTGAGTGGGTTGACCAGCTGGCAGCGGGAGTTGTGGCATCGAACTTCCTCGGCCTTTCCCTCGTTGTTCGTCATCCCCTCTTTGTACGCGGACCAAACAATCCCGGGCCCAGTGGTTTGGACCGCCACAGATATAGCAAACCTGGTAGCCCCCGTACCATCCCCCCCCCCCAGGTACTCCCCTGTAACCTCTCCTCTGCATGCCCCTGCCCCTGCCTCTGTACTGTGGTTGGCGTGGAGGATATGTGGTGTATTGAGGTGGCTGCCAAGCAGGGACGGGGTATGGATCCAAAGCTTCAGCTGTCATTTGTCTATGTTGTTCGCGAGGTTTCTGTTTTTTGTCACTCGCTTCTTGTCTAGCCTTAATTAATTGGAGTTTTAGGAGCTGTGACTGCAACTCTTTTATTTCTGATTCATCACTTTGGTTCTTGTCCTGCGCCTGGGTCAGGTGGTGCACCAAATGTTTATGGCAGACGTGAGACTGAGCCCCCGCCATGTCCGGGGCATTTATCATTACATTTTTCACCGCCTCGGGCACCCGTTTAAATGCGGCCTGGCGGAACCATTCCATCTGTATGCCCTGATTACCTGGGTGACAACCCGTCAATTTAGTCCACGTCTCCGTGGATTGGGTTAGGTACTCTCTCGGGTTCTGGTCAGGGTTCCACTTCAGTTTTGGCATGACCGTAGACCGGGGCAGTGGGAATTTACTCCTCATTGCCTGGCCTATCTCGGTGCTGTGTGCGGTGAATGGTGTGCTGTCAGGAACTATTGTAGTGTTTGCGTCTTCCTCGATGCCTCTAAAGTCGGTGGGGGCCATGCACCGTGCTCCTATGGCCCTGAAATCTCCGATTGATAAGGTGTGTCCGGCTGTGAGTGTGTCCAATTTGGCCAGCCACATATTCCCTCCGTCTACTACCAGCGGCAGTTTGTCCACTATGGCCTGTATATCTCCCACCCCAAAAGGTTTGTATTTCTGGGTCATGCCCGGCATGGTGGTCAAGGGAAATTGTGTAGTGCGTCCCGACCCTGCCATCTTGGACGGCAAGTGTGATCCAGAACACACACACACACACACACACACACACACACACACACACGATTCACTAAGCATGGCTTCAACAACAACCGATAATGACCGCGAAAGCAAAATATGCGAGTGTCGAAGACAAAAGCAATGACACTTTAATATCGTCAGACGTTGTCAATCATCTGACGGGTGACCAGACGGCAAGCTATCTGAGTAAAATAAAGAAGCTGGGGATTGCCGATCCATATCTAATGCCGCAGTCAATGTTTAGGAATGTGTTAGAATGCGACCATTCTTCCCTTCCTGCTTTTGCCTACTTGGATCTTTGTACATATCTTGTCCACGGTCCGTCTCCATTTCTCCATTTACTGGCAAAGAGTTAAAAGCTTACAAATCAGTGGAAGCTTACAAGTATTTTGTTGCCGGATTTGTAAGCTGTATGCAACAATGGGAGCCAGGAACCGGGAAGAGAGACGACCACCTCATAATAGATAAGGTGCGTTTCCTTTCCCCAGATAGAGCTACACAAACAAGTGCTTATGCAATAATAACTTAAAATTATCACTGCGTATAATGGTTGCATAAATTCCAACAGACTTTTACTAACTAACAATTAAACAATTAAACTAACAAGTGTATTGTTGGTATAATGGTTGCATAAATTCACATATTTTATATATATATACATATTGTTTTTATTATATTTATTATATAATAAAATTATATTATTATTATAGTTATTATTATATTATTATTATTTATTATATATTTATTATATAAATTATTTTCTTCTATTATATATTATATATATTTATGCATTTATTATTATTATTATATATTTATATGATATATTTATATTTATATATATTATACAGATACACACACTCAGCCATCCAGAGCCATCGTAAGCCCCCACCCCCAACCCCAGATACACACACACACACAGTGCAGCAAACCTGACATCAAAGAGGAGCCATGTCACTTACCACATGGGGTGTAGGTGCATGTAAATGAGGGGTTTGGGTGTGTCATTCGGGGGTTGAGCCAATCCTCATAACAGAGAAAAAATAAATTCTGTGTTTGTCCACTCCCCGTTTTATCTTTACCTGGAACGTGTCTGTGTTAAGGTCACTTGGAGTTTTTACTCTTTTGCACTTCATTCCATGATGGCTGGAGAAGCTGAGAAGAGGTGAGACAAATATTAAATGAGATTACTTGAGGAAGCTTCAGAAAAGTAATGGATTCTGATCAGAAAATGTAACTTAATAGCCCAAGTACATATAACATAAGTGTCAATAAAAAATAAGTTACCAAATTGTAAAAAATAAAGCTGTCAGGTTTATAACAAGTTGTTACCTAATTTTATTTTATCTAGTACTGTATCCATACTTGTTTCTATCTAGTCCTTTAATACATACATTTGTTTACTGGGCTTGAACCCATGACCTGATCATGTTGTTGTCGTTCTCTTTTAGGATCCCTGAGCGCAACTACGTTCACTGCTTAAGGTGCTACATGCCCCAGGACAGAGTTTCGGTCAATCTGTTGAGGGGGTGTATGAAAGGCAGCACACCAGAAGAAATCACAATGGAGGTGAGCAAAGCTAAGGCATCAACCAAACGATGGGTCAGGGACAGCCGGACCTGGGATTACAAGGATCTGGTGAATGACATACCCCACCGGCCCGGCCGCATTGCCTTTCTGAAGGAGCTCGTACAGCGTGGCTTTTTCATTCTCAATGGGCCCCGTGAGTCAGATATGCTCCTGACTGACCCTGAGCCTGACACCACCGGTAACACCTATGCTACTGCAACCGATGCTGGTGCCGCCAGTGCCACGCATACTATTGCTGCCACCTCCAGCTCTGCTTGTGTGGACCTAGGTCCTTGTGTGTGAGGCTGGTCTATATGATAAATTCAGCGATGACACTGTGCTCCTCTTGGACTTTAAAAAGTATCTAAGTGAGACCCTGGGTGTCCACAATTGCCAACAGGAGGTGATATGTCATCATGAATGGTTTTTCGGAACCAGTCACACACGTCCTGTTATTTGGTGTGATGCTAATATTAATATTTCTTTCTCGTTATCCTTATTCAAAGGTCGACAATGTGTCACGTTTCCTGCGGTACCTGCAGCCGACCGGGGATGAACTGAGAATGGACTTCTTAAGTAAGAGCCAACAATCACGGGAGTACCTCAGCAGCCTCCGCCGCACAGAAATGAGTGCAGCCACAGTATTAAACTATTTAAAGAGTATGATCAGGTTTGTCGACTACTTGAAAAGTAGGCTGGACCTGACGATGGCAGACAAAGACCTCCGTGACAACCTCCAGGCCTTCAAGGAATTTCTACAGACGATGAAAAAGCCCGTCTCGAAGTCTTATTCGAAGGACGTCTGCAAAACGAGGCAAATCTTTGCCTTTTCTATGCGTTTTGCCCTTTTTCTGTTTATGACTACAATCGTAAATGTTTTTTTTTTATTTATTTATTTATTTATTTTTTTAATGAAATCAAATCTAGATATGAACGGCTGATGGAAGGAACACGGAGTGTCAGAGACTGCCAGAAGATTCTGAGGGTGGCCAAACACGACATGCTCCTTACATTCGGGAAATTCATCACCAACCTTGAGGTCTCCGAGTCAGAGAAGTTCACCTATCGCTACTACTGCGAAGCTCTCCTGGTGTTGAAACATTTTCAACGCCCCGGAGCTGTGGAAGGCATGACGGTGAGTGCATCTATTTTAATAGCCTGAGGAAATTTGTTTTTTAGCTCGTGCTATTTTATCTTGGGTTTTTTTTTTTTCACGTGTTGAAATGTCTTTTTGAAAAATAATTCATTCATACATTTCCCTCCACTTCCATTCTTTTCCAGACAAAAGAGTGGGTGAACAGAAAACACAAAAACGCAAGGGTGGTGATCGGCATCAGCCAACATAAGACGGCAACTATGCAGGTGGCCACATTTGCCCTGACCCAGGAGGAGGAAGCTGTAAGTTCTTTAACAGCTAAATATGCTCGCCACTTATGTCTCATTGTGAAAGCGATTTTTCAACTGCTTACACTATTTTACAGTCAAGAAATTGTCTCTTTTGTCCCCCAAGTGGTTTCAAGCATACTACGAACACATTCGTCCGGGATACCTCAGAAGCGAAACTGACAATTTTTTCATTTCTTCGACTGGGAAGCCCGTTCATAGTGTCACCAATGACATTGTCCGGTTTCACGAAACGTGAGTACCTACATGAATCCATGTGCTGATGTATAAATGTTTTATATTACACCACTAGACTGGTAAAAATAAAATTGAATGTAGACAGGAAAAAAAAAAAAAAGATTTGTTGAAGTACATGATGTATTTATGTATTTCAGTCGAACATTTTATTCATTTAATTTAATCGGATTGAAATATGGAAAAGAATGCAACATGTACTAACAGCATTACAGAATGTGGGTGGATGAATCCATTGTCCAAACGGCTACACTGTTGGACACCCTGGGACGGTAGGTCTCCTCATTATCTTATTTCACAAGGCAACCATGCATCGCAATCATATTTCATGTATACTTACCAAGTTGTACTATTTTAACCCTTTTAATTTTCTCTAATTTTACAGCTTCTCCTCACCAAACGAGTCCTCGGACGGCGAATCCGATCAAGCCCGCAAGCATGTGGAGAGAAACTTTTCTGATTTCACCAGGAGCTTCCCAGTGACCAAACATGGCCAGCCTCCGTCCAAAAAGGCCAGGGTGCAGGTGGGATTTAGCGAGGGCCGTGTGCATTGTGACGAGTGGCGAGCTTGTCAGTATGCAGAGAGGCAGCGGTATCTGCTATGTAAGTACAGTACTCCGAAGCCCGAAACACTATAATGCGGATAAGCATTAATAATCTCAAACTATGCAACTTATTTACTGAGGCAAACAACTGCCGTGACAAAATTATTCTGTTCTCTTTTTCAGCACACTTCAGTGCCAGGAAGCCAACGGTGGGGAAAGTTCACAGGTTAATGGAAAAGGAGGAGTGGATGGCCAACTGTCCGAGTGCTGAGGACATCGTGAAGATGTGGACGGCAGCCCACAAGTTCACCATCGAGACGGACCCGGATATCATTCGGTGTGTGTCTCACCAGAAATGGACAGGACTGGTGATTAAGGATTCTAAAAGGGGGCTGGGTAAGAAACCTTTAATTTTTCTTTTCAGTTTCTGCACCCTGCTCTGAATGTCAAAGTGGAGAAAGATTCAAACTTTGCCCAATTGTAACGATCAACTTTTGAGGGTTTTTTTTTTTTTTTTTTACACTCAAACTGAAAATGTCATGTTCTTTTGTTTCCAGGTGTAGTCGCAGCCAAACCATTTTCTAAAGGCGACATCGTGTGTGATTACCACGGAAAGGTGATCACCGCTGCTGAGGGTCGTGGAAAATGAATGACCCCAACATCCAGCCAGCCTACCTTTTTTCTTTACAGCTGTGCGGAAGGATCTCTGTGTCGATGCCGAGTCTTCCTCGTGCGAGTGTCACCCAGGTAAAGACACATTTGGACGGAGGATCAACCATTCCTCGAAAAGAGCTAATTTAAAGCCACTGCACTGCGTGCTCAAAGACAACGGTGAGGACAAAGATGTGATCTTGTTCAGAGCCATAAAAGACATTCCTGTAGACGGTGAGCTGCTTTTTGACTATGGGGTCAATAGAAAGTCATTTAAGGGAGAAGGACTTGACCTGGAGTGGCTTGACCGTTAGCTGAAAGAGAGAAATGGTTGAGAGACTGATTGTATTCATTGTGCACAATTAATGCATGATATGTGTTATGCCCAGACAAGTTTTCTGCACAGTGTGGGGGGAGGGGTTTGTTTTTATTATTATTTTTTTTTTTTCTTGTATTTTTTTTTTTTTTGCACTTGCTCAAAATATTTTGACATCAATATATACTATATTAGTATCTCATATCTGATCATGTTCAATAAACAGTATTTTTACAACAATTATTGTTGTTGTTCGTATTATTATTTGTTTTGTTAGTATCCCTTTACATGCCTCAATCTATAGACAGGAAAGGGGTGACCTGGAAGTAAGACACTAGATAATCGATCCCAAGGTTCGGGGTGGAAGACCTGCTCTCGACATGTTGAAACATCATAACAGTTGAACATAATTCAGAAACCTTAATCTTTTGTCAGCTTCGACCCCTTATACTTCTAGCTATATAGTAATATAATATTCCAATGTTTTTCAGTTAATATTCCAGTCTTGTACCGGAGTTAATGTTAAGACTGTTTGTGTGTTAGATTTTATGTTCTGTAGCATGTAGCATAATATTATTTATATAATATATATATATATATATATATATATATGTATGTATAATGTTCATATTTTATTATCAATCAATATCACAGAAAAAAAAGTTATGATTTTCTTCAGTACTACATTAGTACTGTGACGGGTATTGGTGGTCTAGTAGTATAGGGTTCTGGATCGCTGATCCCAAGGTTGGGGGTTCGAGTCCCACTCTCCACAAGGTTGTCACGCCCACCCAGTGCAGCTAACTGGGTTATCAAAGGTGGGCCATGTCTCTCACTGTCTATGGTGAGAGGCATGTAAAAGAACCATTGCTGACTTTCGTAAGGAGTAGACTGTAAAGTCGTCAGCGTGTTTCTGTCCCTCGCTAAAAAGGGTTGTGACAGGAAGGGCATCCGACGTAAAAAACTCTGCCAAATCAAACGTGCCAATCAGATGATTCGCTGTGGCAACTCCGGAGTAAAAGGGGAAAAAGCCGAAAGGAAGACAGACAGATTACATGAGTACTTTATTAATGAGGAAGACTGTCTATTTAATGTTTTTAAAAAGCATATTTTAGCGCATATGAACATTCATAATGACACATCACCTTCTGTTGAGAATTTCCTTGAAGGCCTGGAGGTTGTCACGGAGGTCTTTCTCTGCCATCGTCAGGTCCAGCCTGTCGAAAAACCCGATCGTATTCTTTCAACAATTTATTGTTGCGGCTGCACACATTTCTGTGCGGCAGAGGCTGCTGAGGTACTCCCGTGATTGTTGGCTCTTACTTAAGAAGTCCATTCTCAGTTCATCCCCGGTCGGCTGCAGGTACCGCAGGAAACGTGACACATTGTCGACCTTTGAATAAGGATGACGAGAAAGAAATATTAATATTAGCATCACACCAAGAAACAAGACGTGCGTGACAGTGCTGCAACTGGTGCTGAAAAACCATTTATAATGACGTTTCACCTTCTGCTGGCAATTGTGGACACCCAGGGTCTCACGTATTAAAGTCCAAAGGGAGCACAGTGTCATCGCAGGATTTCTCACATAGACCAGCCTCCTTATCTTTATTGGTCGTTTTTGGTCACTCGTTTTTTGGGCGGCCTTTTCCTCTGTCGTGGAGAAAAGGTCAGTCAGCCCTGTGTACATCTGATTTACCAGTCCACATGGACGAGTACTCTGCTGCCCTAATTGATAAACTGCATGAATTATGGACAGATGCGAATAAATCTACACCGTTACGACCTCCTGTGCCTACTCGCCCGTTTCAGGTGGCAGACATGGTACTGGTACGGCTCTTCATTTCATTCATTCATTTCATTTATTTATTAAGGACCACACAACCAAGTTGGTGGAATTTGCTGTCGGTACAGCACTCAGCTATGACAAAAGTTACAAAGGCCATTAACAACACACATCATACAACAAAGACAGCACACATGAAACCAAATGATTACAAACATATCCATAACAACAACAGTAATAACGGACAACAAAAAGACAAACAAGGCTGTAATGTACATTCAGTGCAAAGAGTTCAGAGTCCTTATGACTGTGGGGAAGAAACTGTTCTTGAAACGGGATGTTCTGGTGGGTAGAGATCGATATCGCCTCCTAGAGGGCAGCGGTTGAAACAAATGATGGGCAGGGTGAGAGGGATCAGAGATGATTTTTTGTGCTCTTAAGATTGAGCGTTTATGATATATTGATTGGACTGATGGAAGGGGGGGGGGTGCCAATGATCCTAGATGATTTATTGACAATGCGCTGTAGTTTTTTCTGTGATTTGCTGTCTAGGCTGCCATACCAAACCGTTATGGATGAAGTGAGAGTGCTCTCAATGATGGCGGAGTAGAAACGGAGGAGGAGATTTGTTTTCACTCTAAATTTCTTGAGCTGTCTCAGGAAAAACAGTCTTTGGTGGACTTTTTTGTGAATGTAATCTGTGTTAGTGTTCCATTTTAGTGTATTGTTAATGTGAGTGCCGAGAAATTTGAAAAAGTCAGTTATGGATATGGGTTCATTGGAGATGTGAATGGGAGTTTTGAGTGAGGCTGTGTGCCTGAAGTCAATTATTAGTTCTTGTGTTTTGGATGGGTTGAGCTGGAGATTGTTTTCTTGGCACCAGGAGACAGCTTGGGCTACTTGTTGGCGGTACTGGTGTTCATTATCCATAGTTATGAGTCCAATGATAGTAGTGTCGTCTGCATATTTAAAAATGGAAACTGAACTGTGATGGGATGTCATATGGTTTGTGTACAGAGAAAAAAGCCATGGTGAGAGGACGCAACCCTGGGGGACACCTGTGCTGAGGGTCAGAGGTCGAGATGAGAGGTTACCCATCTTAACCCTTTGTTGCCTTTTCCATAGGAAGCTCCATAACCAATGGCGTAGACAGGGGTCAATGTTCATGTCCGTCAGTTTATTGAAGAGGTTGACCAGGTTTATTGTGTTAAAAGCAGAACTGAAGTCAATGAAAAGGATATGAGCATAGCTGTTAGGAGGCTCAAGGTGCTGTAAGATGTGGTAGAGGGCTAGGTTGACGGCATCCTCAACAGACCTGTTGTCACGGTAAGCAAATTGATGAGGGTCGAGCAGGGGGGTAGTGGGTGCCTTCAGATGATTGAGGATGATGCGTTCAAACGACTTCATGACCACGGATGTTAGGGCGATTGGTCTGTAGTCGTTGAGACATGAGATCTTTGATGATTTTGGGACAGGGATTATGGATGAAACCTTGAAACACAGTGGAACTGTACAGTGGCGGAGGGACGTATTAAAGATGGAGGTGAATATTGGGGCCAGTTGAGCTGCGCAGTACTTAAGAACAGCAGGGGTGATCCCGTCTGGGCCAGCTGCTTTCCTCTTGTTATTTTTCTTAAAGATGTTCCTGACCTCTTCCTCCTGGATGTGAAATGAGGGGTGTGGGAGGGGGTGAGGGAGGGGATAGGGGGGGACTGGGGACTGTTCAAACCTCCCATAGAACTCATTGAGTGTGTTTGGAAGGTCCATATCAATGTCAGATGAAATGGAGGGGTTTTTGTAATCAGTCATGTCCTTTAGTTTTTTCCATACATATCGGGTATTGTTTGATGTGATCTGATGTTCCAGCTTTATTGCATAGTTTGATTTAGCTTTCCTGATTGCAGACCTCAATTGATATTTGGCAGTGGTGTATGACTCCTTGTCTCCGCTGAGGAAAGCAGAGTTCTTTTTCTTGCGTATGAGTAAGATATCTTTTGTAAAACCAAGGTTTGTTATTACTGTAAGGCACCACAGGTTTTGTTGGGATACACAGATCCACGCAGAAGTTGATGTATGACGACACCACGTCCGTGAGCACGTCGAGGCAGTTCTTGCCTGCAGTGAATACATCCCAATCAGTGCATTCAAAGCAGCCTCTCAAAGTCTCAACGGCTGCCTTGGACCAGGACTTAACTGTTTTGGATGTGGAGTTTGTGGATTTAAGTTTTTGTTTGTATTTCGGGATGAGGAGCAGCATGGCGTGGTCGGACGTTCCGAGCGGAGCCCTCGGGAAAGCTCGGTAAGCATCGCTGATGGTGACGTAGCAATGGTCCAGTGTGTTCGTGCCTCTGCTAGGACATGTGACCTGTTGAATATAGTTGGGGAGTTCGGTGGACAAGCTGGTATGATTAAAGTCACCGAGCACAGTGACGACTGCATCGGGATGAGAGTTTTCAACGGTTGATATGTAGGTTGCAAGCTCCGTGATGGCGAAGTTGGCGTTAGCCGATGGCGGGATGTAAACGCCAATCAGTATAACGGAGGCAAATTCTCTCGGGAGGTAGGCGGGTCTGCATTTCACGCTGATGTATTCCAATTGTGGTGAACAAGTAGTGTTTAATACAGTCGTGTTGCTACACCAGCGTTGGTTAATCAAGAAACAAATTCCACCACCTTTAGTTTTTGTAGATAGCTTGACTGACCTGTCGGCACGGTAGAGTGAGAAGCCGGGCGGGGTTACCGCCTGGTCTGGCACGCTGTGGTCGAGCCAGGTCTCGGTCAGGCAGATGGCAGAACAGTCTTTGTAATCCTTCTTATTTTGAAGAAGAAGGAAGAGTTCGTCAATTTTATTTCTGATAGATCTCACGTTTGTCAGCAGCAGAACCGGTAAAGGTGGCCGGTACGGCCGCTTCCTGAACCTGGAAAGGACGCCGGCTCGTCGCTTCCGCCTGTCTCGCTTGCGTCTCCAGGAGGTCGGATATCCAGATGAGTTGTTCATGTCTAGAATTTCCGCAGGTAGCGATGAGATCATGGATGAAACAGTCGCTGCTGAGTTTGCTCTGAGGGATAGTAACTCCCAACGAGTGTATGTGAGAAGACATTCCGACTTTTTAAAATAAAACATTGACAAAAGTGCAAGACATAGAAGCAGAGCTTGTACCGGGGCGAGCCTCACGGCCGCCATCTTGATCTTGACAATTAGGTGATGATCCTAAATATAGTGGGCCAGCAGAGATAATCGCTATTACTCGGACTGCTGTTCGAACAGATTTAACTTTTAACACATATTTCAGACAAAATTGGTGTACCTTTATCATTTTTAAAGGGTTTATGGGGTTTATCCAGTCCACAGAATGCAGCCATGAGGTTGGGGGGCACTAACCAGTGTCACTCCCCCTCATGCCGGTCCCAAGCCCGGAGAAATGCAGAGGGTTGTGTCAGGAAGGGCATCCGACGTAAAACCAATGCCAAATATTTATGATGCAAATCAGAAGTATTACCCCCATACCGGATTGGTCGAGGCCCAGGTTAACAACGACCGCCATCAGTGCTGTCAATCAACAGGGTGCTGATGGAAATTGGACTACTGTTGGTCGAAGACGTTGAAGAAGGAGAGGTGGGAGGCGTGTCCATAGGCAGAGAGAGAAGAGGAAAGGCATGAGTCTAGGACTGAGAGTGGGGACTTTGAATGTTGGAACTATGCAAAGAAAAGGTAGAGAGCTGGCTGACATGATGCAGAGGAGGAAGGTGGACATACTGTGTGTTCAGGAGACCAGGTGGAACGGTAGCAAAGCTAAAAGCTTAGGAGCAGGGTTTAAGCTATTTTATCACGGGGTGGATGGGAAGAGAAATGGAGTAGGAGTCATCTTGAAGGAGGAGTTTGTCAGGAATGTTCTAAAAGTGAAAAGAGTGTCAGACAGAGTGATGAGTCTCAAGTTAGAAATTGAAGGTGTAATGCTCAATGTTGTTAGTGCTTATGCCCCACAGGCAGGATGTGAGCTAGAAGAGAAGGAGAGATTCTGGAGTGACTTAGATGAAGTTATGCAGAGTACCCCCAGAGGTGAAAGAGTGGTCATTGGTGCAGACTTCAATGGACATGTTGGTGCAGGCAACAGAGGGGACGAGGAAGTGATGGGCAGGTTTGGTATCCAGGACAGGAACGCAGAAGGACAGGTGTTGATAGATTTTGCAAAAAGGATGGAAATGGCTGTGGTGAATACTTTCTTCCAGAAGAAACAGGAGCATAGGGTGACTTATAAAAGCGGAGGTAGGAGCACACAGGTAGACTACATCTTGTGTAGGCGATGTAATTTGAAGGAAGTCAGTGACTGCAAAGTCATAGTGGGTGAGAGTGTTGCCAAACAGCATAGGATGGTGGTGTGCAGGATGACTCTCATGGTGAGAAAGGTGAAAAAGGCAAAGGCAGAGCAGAAGACAAAGTGGTGGAAGCTGAAAAAGGAAGAGTGTCATGTTGTCTTCAAGGAGGAATTGAAACAGGCTTTGGGTGGCCAGGAAGTGCTTCCAAATGACTGGACAACCACAGCAAATGTGATCAGGGTAAGAGAGTACTTGGTGTGTCCTCTGGAAGGAAAGTAGATAAGGAGACTTGGTGGTGGAATGAGGAAGTGCAGGAGTGTGTACAAAGGAACAGGTTAGCTAAGAAGAAGTGGGACATTGAGAGAACCGAAGAGAGTAAACAGGAGTACAGGGAGACACAGCGTAAGGCGAAAGTAGCAGTGGCTAAGGCCAAACAGAGGGCGTATGATGACTTGTATGATAGGTTGGATAGTAAAGAGGGAGAAAATGATCTATACAGGTTGGCACGGCAGAGAAATAGAGATGGGAAGGATGTGCAGCAAGTTAGATTGATAAAGGACAGAGAGGGAAATGTATTGACTGATGACAGAAGTGTGCTGGGAAGATGGAAAGAGTACTTTGAAGAGCTGATGAATGAGGAAAATGAGAGAGAAAAAAGAGTAGAAGAGGTGACCATTGAGAAGCAGGATGTAGCAAAGATCAGTAAGGGTGAAGTGAGAAGGGCATTGAAGAGGATGAAGAATGGAAAGGCAGTTGGTCCTGATGATATACCTGTGGAGGTATGGAAGTGTCTAGGAGAGGTAGCAGTAGATTTTCTGACAAGAACATTCAACAAGGTACTAGAGAGTGAGCAGATGCCGGAGGAGTGGAGGAGAAGTGTGCTGGTGCCCATTTTTAAGAACAAGGGAGACGTGCAGAGTTGCAGCAACTACAGAGGGATAAAGTTGATGAGCCATACGATGAAGTTATGGGAAAGAATAGTGGAAGCTAGACTAAGGGCAGAGGTCAGCATTTGTGAACAACAGTTTGGTTTCATGCCAAGAAAGAGCACCACAGATGCAATGTTTGCTTTGAGGATGTTAATAGAGAAGTACAGAGAAGGTCAGAGGGAGCTACATTGTGCCTTTGTGGATCTGGAAAAAGCATATGACAGGGTGCCAAGAGAAGAACTGTGGTATTGCATGAGGAAGTCTGGAGTGGCAGAGAAGTATGTTAGAGTGGTGCAGGACATGGATGAGAGATGTAAGACAGCGGTGAGGTGTGCTGTCGGTGTGACCGACGAATTCAAGGTGGAGGTGGGACTGCATCAAGGGTCAGCTCTGAGCCCCTTCTTGTTTGCTGTGGTGATGGACAGGCTGACAGACGAGGTGAGACAAAAATCTCCATGGACTATGATGTTTGTAGATGACATCGTGATCTGTAGTGAGAGCAGAGAACAAGTGCAGGAAAATCTAGAGAGGTGGAGGTATGCCCTGGAAAGGAGAGGAATGAAGGTTAGCCTCAGAAAATCAGAATACATGTGTGTGAATGAGAAAGACCCAGGAGGAACGGTGATGTTACAGGGAGCAGAGATAACGAAGGTGGAGGATTTTAAGTACTTAGGCTCAACAATCCAGAGCAATGGAGAGTGTGGAAAAGAGGTGAAGAAACGTGTGCAGGCAGGCTGGAATGGTTGGAGAAAAGTGTCCGGTGTGATGTGCGATAAGAGAGTGTCAGCAAGAATGAAGGGAAAAGTGTACAAGACGGTGGTGAGGCCAGCGATGTTGTATGGATTAGAAACAGTGGCGCTGAGGAAAAGGCAGGAGGCACAGCTGGAGGTAGCGGAGATGAAAATGTTCAGGTTCTCTCTGGGAGTAACGAGGATGGATAGGATCAGAAATGAGTACATCAGAGGGACAGCCCACGTATGATGTTTTGGAGACAAAGTCAGAGAGGCTAGATTGAGATGGTTTGGACATGTACAGAGGAGGGATAGTGAGTATATTGGCAGTAGGATGCTGAGGTTGGAACTACAAGGCAGAAGGCCTCGAGGAAGACCAAAGAAGAGACTTATGGATGTGGTGAAGGAAGACATGAAGGTCGTTGGAGTCAGAAAAGAAGATGCGGAGGACAGGGTGAGGTGGAGGCGGATGATTTGCTGTGGCGACCCCTGAAGGGAGCAGCCGAAAGAAGAAGAAGAAGAAGAAGACTGGAGCCTCAGAACGAATTAGGTTTTTAACATGTAAAATGCAACCCCTGTTTACGAAATCCCCACAATATTAAGAGGGCTCTGGAACGGATTAATTTCGTAAGTTGGGGGCCAACTGTATATTATATTATATCATATCATATATTATCGACTACGACTAAAGCAGCCGTGGGCGGGTGGGGTGGGGGTGCACAAGCCAGTGTTCTTCCTCACGCCGGTCCCAAGGCCGGATAAATTCAGAGGGTTGAGTCAGGAAGGGCATCTGACATAAAACCACAAATGTTTATGCGAGTCACAAATAAGGATTCCATACCGGATCGGTCGAGGCCCGGGTTAACAACGACCGCCGTCAGTGCTGTTAACCAACCAGGAGCAGAGAGAAGAGGGAAGGCATGAGTCTAGGCCTGAGAGTAGGAACTTTGAATGTTGGACCTATGACAGGGAAAGCTGGAGAGCTGGCTGACATGATGCACGGGAGGAAGGTGGACATACTGTGTTGTTCAGGAGACCAGGTGGAAAGGTAGCAAGGCGAGAAGCTCAGGAGCGGCGTTTAAGCTGTTTTATCGTGGTGTGAATGGGAAGAGAAATGGAGTAGGAGTCATCATGAAAGAGGGGTTTGTCAGGAATGTTTTAGAAGTGAAAAGAGTGTCAGACAGAGTGATGAGTCTCAAGTTAGAAATTGAAGGCGTGATGTTCGATGTTCTTAGTGCTCATGCCCCACAGGCAGGATGTGAGCTAGAAGAGAACCTGTGATCTGTATTGAGAGCAGAGAACGAGTGGAGGAAAATCTAGAGAGGTGGAGGTATGCTCTGGACAGAAGACGGTGGAGGACTTTAATTTCTTAGGCTCAACCATCCAGAGCAATAGAGAGTGTAGTCAAAGAGGTGAAGAAGAGTGTGCAGGCAGGCCGGAACGGCTGGGTGAAAGTGTCTGGTGTGATGTGTGATAGGACGGTATCGGCAGTAATGAAGGGAAAAGTATACAAGACGGTGATGAGGCCAACGATGTTGTATGGTTTAGAAACAGTGGGGAAAGGACAGCTTGCAGAGCTGGAGGCAGCAGAGATGAAAAGGTCGAGGTTCTCTTTGGGAGTAACAAGCATGGATAGGATCAGGAATGAGGACATCAGAGGAACAGCACGTGTAAGAGGTTTTGTAGACAAAATCAGAGATCGAGATGGTTTGGACATGGACACAGGAGGGATAGTGGATATATCGGTAGTAGGATTCTGAGGCTGGAACTGCCAAGCAGAAGGCCGAAAGGGAGACCACAGCGGAGATTTATGGATGCGGCGAAGGAGGACATGAAAGTAGTTGGTGTAAGAGTGGAAGATGCAGAGGACAGGGTGAGATGGAGGCGGATGGTTTGCTGTGGCAACCCCTGAAGGGAAAAGCCGAAAGGTAAAGAAGATGATCAATAATAAATAACATTGAATTAATAATAAAAAATATACGCATATATAATTGTTTTATGGTATTGTTTACATTGCATTATAAAGACAAATCAATATATCATGTATCCTTAATATGTGTGTGGATGCAAATATATTCTTTTTATCTTACTAGAATTTTTTAAAATAAAATTATAATAATAAAACACTACTTTGTGTCATTACTTGCATGGATCCGCGATGGCCTTGAGGATAAGGTACTGGACTTGTAATCGGAAGATCACTGGTTCAAGACCCCTCAAGGTCGCCACAGATCCAAATTTTTTTTTTTTATGTATATATATGTCATAGTGTTAATAAATAATAAATATATAAATAAACAGACAAATAAATACATAAATAAATAAATGTAAAATATATAAAGTGGGGTTTTGACGCTTCGTGTTTATTCCCGCCCCCACCTCCACGCCCACTCCCACTCCCACCCGTATTGGATTGCCGAGTGACTGTCACGTGATTCAAATTCAGCCAATTGCGGTACTCCCTCCTTCAGTTTAATTGAGACGGTGCACATGGTGCGTTTTTTTCATGCCCACTTTGTGCACGTGTGCTTTTTCTGTGTGTTATTAATTATAATTCAGCTCATTCATGCCACCCAAACGCTGTGCACCTTCTCAGGCTTCGGTAAGGCGACAAAGGATCAGAAAAAGGTAAGTAGGACTGCTTGATATGATTCAGGAAGGAAAAAGTTATGCTGTACATAGTGTCTGCTACATAGCAATCAGAGCTAGTGTGACATCAAGTTTTTGTGGAAGTGCTAAGGAAGTGAATGAAAACCAGGTAATCATCAGAATGGAATCTGCTTTAGTATTCCGGATACTTCTAGCTAAATTTAAATGTTTTTCAGTTAATATTCCAGTCCTGTACCGAAGTTAATGTTAAGAATGTTTGTGTGTGAGATTTTATGTTCTGTAGCATGTGTAGCATGTAGCATAATATTATTATATATGTGTGTGATGTATAATGTCATTATGAATGGTCATTTATGACTCTGGTTACATGCACTAAAATATGCTTTTTAAAAACATTCAATAGACAGTCTTACTCATTAATACAGTACTAATGTAGTAATGATGAAGAAAATCTTAACTCTTTTCTGTGATATTTATTGCTAATAAAATATAGACACATCACCTTCTGTTGGCAATTGCGGACACCCAGGGTGTCACTTATTACAGTCCAAGAGGAGCACAGTGTCATATAGACCAGCCTCCTTCGTCTTTATGCGTATAGAAGTGGTCGGGTGGGATGTTCAGTGAAGTCACTGATGTTCAGTGAAGTCCATCTTTAAATATTTTCTAAAAATATTTAGATAATTACTCCATAGAAGAGGATGGGTCTTCATTTTTTATTTCCATAATTTAATAAGTGACTCTCATGTAACTTTGTATTTCCCAGTGTTATAAGATGTATTGACTTCAGTCAGCACTTTTAAGTGTTTTTTTTTTCTTTTTTTTTTCTTTTTTTTTTTTTTGTCTTTCGTAATCGTAAGGACCCCGTTGAAAATAAGTTTTACCAACCTACATTTGTTTAACTAGTTGTTACCTAATTTTATTTTATCTAGTACTGTATCCATACTTGTTTCTATCTAGTCCTTTAATACATACATTTGTTTAATGGGTTTGAACCCATGACCTGATCATGTTGTTATCGTTCTCTTTTAGGATCCCTGAGCGCAACTACGTTCACTGCTTACGGTGCTACATGCCCCAGGACAGAATTTCGGTCCATCTGTTGAGGGGGTGTATGAAAGGCAGCACACCAGAAGAAATCGCAATGGATGTGAGCAAAGCTAAGGCATCAACCAAACGATGGGTCAGGTACGGCCGGACCTGGGATTACAACGATCTGGTGAATGACATACCCCACCGGCCCGGCCGCATTGCCTTTCTGAAGAAGCTCGTACAGCGTGGCTTTTTCATTCTCAATGGGCCCCATGAGTCAGATATGCTCCTGACTGACCCTGAGCCTGACACCACCAGTAACACCTCTGTTGCTGCAACCGATGCTGGTGCCACTCCTTCCTCCTCGAATCAGGACGTTGGGCTCAGAGATCCTTCCTGGAAAAAGTAAGTACGTGTCGGTGATATTTCCAAGTTGCTGGCCTTTCACAAGCCAGTTAGGAGCACCGGGGGGACAGTGACAACCTTGGAGAATGGGGCTTGAACCTCTAACCTTAGTCTCAGTGATCCAGCACCTTTACCGGCAGGCCACCAATGCCCCAAAGCATTTATTATAATGTAATTTTTAATCTCTGTCTCTCTCTGTCTGTCTGTCTGTCTGTCTGTCTCTCTCTCTCTCTCTCATACTCATTGTTTTACAGGACACTTCCCATCCCAACCACCTCTGTACGCATGAAGATGAAGGAGGCTGGTCTATTTGATAAATTCAGCGATGACACTGTGCTCCTCTTGGACTTTAAAAAGTATCTACGTGAGACCCTGGGTGTCCACAATTGCCAACAGGAGGTGATATGTCATCATGAATGGTTTTTCAGAACCAGTCACACACGTCCTGTTATTTGGTGCGATGCTAATATTAATATTTCTTTCTCGTCATCGTTATTCAAAGGTCGACAATGTGTCACGTTTCCTGCGGTACCTGCAGCCGACCGGGGATGAACTGAGAATGGACTTCTTAAGTAAGAGCCAACAATCACGGGAGTACCTCAGCAGCCTCCGCCGCACAGAAATGAGTGCAGCCACAGTATTAAACTATTTAAAGAGTATGATCAGGTTTGTCGACTACTTGAAAAGTAGGCTGGACCTGACGATGGCAGACAAAGACCTCCGTGACAACCTCCAGGCCTTCAAGGAATTTCTACAGATGATGAAAAAGCCCGTCTCGAAGTCTTATTCGAAGGACGTCTGCAAAACGAGGCAAATCTTTGTCTTTTCTATGCGTTTTCCTTTTTCTGTTTATGACTACAATCGTAAATGTGTTTTTTTAATTAATTAATTTATTTTTAATGAAATCAAATCTAGATATGAACGGCTGATGGAAGGAACACGGAGTGTCAGAGACTGCCAGAAGATTCTGAGGGTGGCCAAACACGACATGCTCCTTACATTTGGGAAATTCATCACCAACCTTGAGGTCTCCGAGTCAGAGAAGTTCACCTATCGCTACTACTGCGAAGCTCTCCTGGTGTTGAAACATTTTCAACGCCCCGGAGCTGTGAAAGGCATGACGGTGAGTGCATCTATTTTAATAGCCTGAGGAAATTTGTTTTTTAGCTCGTGCTATTTTATCTTGGGGGTTTTTTTCACGTGTTGAAATGTCTTTTTGAAAAATAATTCATTCATACATTTCCCTCCACTTCCATTCTTTTCCAGACAAAAGAGTGGGTGAACAGAAAACACAAAAACGCAAGGGTGGTGATCGGCAGATCGGCAGATCGGCGTCAGATGTGATCTTGTTCAGAGCCATAAAAGTTTCCAAGTGTGTGTGTGTGTGATGGGTTTGCACATGCTCAAAATATTTTAACATCAATATATACTTTATTAGTATCTCGTATCTGATCATGTTCAATAAACAGTATTATTACAACAATTATTGTTGTTGTTCGTATTATTATTTGTATGATTAGTATCCCTTAACATGCCTCAATCTATCGACAGGAAAGGGGTGACCCAGGGGTCAGACACTAGATAATCGATAACAAAGTCGGGGGGGGGGGGGGGGGGACCTGCTCTCAACTTGTTGAAACATCATTACAGTCGAACATAATTCAGAACTCTTAATCTTTTGTCAGCTTCGACCCCTTATCAGACCGGATTTCTTGTTTTGATACATTTCAAACACAAAATCAAATTTAAAAGAAAAACAGAGTATTTTTGAAAATAAAATGAATGAATGATGAATTCATTTAATTTTTATATTTCTTTTGAGACCTTGGTTAAAGCAGTAAGCTATGGGAATTCTGAGAGATGTTCAATTTGATGTAATGGCAATGTCCAGGAACACTTCTCAGTATAGAAGAAGAGTGGATCAACTTTCTTTTGTCTGTAAAGTACAGCACAACAAAAAACCCAGCCATCAGGGCAATATAGTAGTGGCCTATTGCTAAGGCGGCACCACCCCCCACAGTGCAGCAAAGAGGTCATCAAGATAGCCATGTCCTTCACTGCATGTGGTGGAGGTTCATGTAAATTAACCAATTTGAATATTACAGGAGGGTGTTGGGGATATGAGCAAAATACTGTGTTTGTCCCTTCCACTTTCCACCTTTATCTTCAACAGGAACATTGTGTCTGTGTCAAGGATTTTTTTTTCGCCTTCTGCACTTAATTTCATGTTGGTTGAACAAGCTCAGAAGAGGTAAGATTAAAATGAAATAAGATTACTTGAGTAATTTTTAGAAAAAAAAAAGATTCTGATAAGAAAATGTAACTTAATAGCCCTCTTACAGATTACATATGTGTCATATGGAATATGCATCAACAGCCTGGTACAATGCTCTACCTAAACCATTAAAAATAAGTTACAAATTGGACAAAATAAAGATATCATGTTTATATCTACAATGCGGCCTAGAATGTGAGTAGGTTATAACGAATTAAAAGACCTCGGATGGCTGATTTTAAAATACCGCCAGAGTCAATTAAGATTAAACTTAATGAAAACATTTTTAACAATACTGTACCTGAATATTTATGCAACAATTTTAAAAGACTAGTTAATATTCATATTCATAAATACAAGAAATATTATGTATGGGTTTTATTTTCCAAATGTTATAAATGCACTTTCCAATACTTTTTATATACAGTGTATAAAAGACTGGAACAGTCTGCCTCTGAATGTTCAGTCAAGCCCATCTTTAAATATCTACCAAAAAAAAAAAAAGATGATAAAGCCAGAGAAGAGGATGTGTCTTCATTTCCAGTTCCATAATTTAATAAGTGACTTCCATGTAACTTTTTATTTTCCAGTATTATACTATATCTTCTTCTTTTCCTTTCGGCTGTTCCCTTCAGGGGTCGCCACAGCAAATGATCTGCCTCCATCTCACCCTATCCTCTGCATCTTCTACTCTTACTCCAACTCTTACCTAATGTCCTCCACCACCACATCCATGAATCTCTTCTTTGTTCTTCCTCTCGGCCTTCTGCATGGTAGTTCCAACCTCAGCATTCTACTACCAATATATTCACTCTCCCTTCTTCGTACATGTCTAAACCATCTCGATTTAGCCTCTCTGACTTTACCTCCGACTGAAACATCTAACAAGTGCTGTCCCTCTGATGTACTCATTCCTGATCCAATCCATCCTCGTTACTCCCAAGAGAACCTCGACATTTTCATCTCTGCTATCTCCAGCTCTGCCTCCTGTCTTTTCCTCAGCGCCACTGTTTCTAAACCATACAATAACGTGCTGGCCTCAAGACCATCTTGTACACTTTTCCCTTCATTCTTGTCGATACCCTCCTATCACACATCACACACTCATCACTCTGTCTGACACTTCATTCACTTCGAGAGCATTCCTGACAAACCCCTCCATCAAGATGACTGTTTCCTCTGAATTGTTGAGCCTAAGTACTTAAAATCAATCCGCCACCTTCTTAATCTCTGCTCCCTGTAACATCACCGTTCCTCTTGGTTTCTTCTCATTCACACACATGTATTCTGTCTTACTGAGGCTTACCTTCATTCCTCTCCTTTCCAAGGCATACCTCCACCTCTCTAGATTTTCCTCCCCGTGATCTCTGCTCTCAATACAGATCGCAATGTCATCTGCAAACATCATAGTCCATGGAGATTCTATTGTATTACATGCTTTATTTTCAGAAAGATGTCATCAATCTCCATCTTGTGGTTGACAGACAGATGCAGGCATGACACTTAAAAAAAAAAACAGTTTGTGTATTGTTTTTTTTTTTTTTATTTAACTTTAATGTGGTACAGCCTGCTGAAAAGCCCAAAGGCCCCACACACTGAGAAACTTTGTCTCCAAATCCTCTATTTCATAAACCTATAATCAAAATTAATATTACTAAATGTATTCTTTTATATATTGTAATGCATGCTGGATAACATACTGTATATATATATGTATGTAATATTTACCAGAAATACAAATAATTATTACGTACTGTATTCTTAAATATTATGTGTAACAGAGATCCATATTGAATACTCTATTCTACTATACACTGTATTACATACTGTGTGAAAGTTGTAATCCAGTATGTCGAAGAAAACAAGATGTAATAATTCTTTGGAATACAGATAGATATTACATATGCATTCTTGTATTTTATCTGAAATGCAGATAAATAATAAATGTTGTAATACTGTATTCTCTACTTCTATTCTATTACACGCTTTATTTTCAGAAAGACGCTCAAAGTCTCCATCTTGTGGTTGACAGACAGATGCTTGCATGAAACTTAATAAATACAGTATTTTTTTTTTTTTTTTTTTTACTTTAATGTGGTACAGCCTGCTGAAAATCCCAAAGGCCCCACACACTGAGACAAACTTTGTCTCCAAATCCTCTATTTCATATATCTGTAATCAAGATTAATATCACACAATGTATTATTTTATATTGTAATACATACTGGATCACAAACTGTATTAAAGCATTTAATCAAATATATACAAGATTTTTTTGAAATATATTCAAGAATACAGTATGTAATATTCACCAGGAATTCAAATAATTATTACATATTGTATTCTTAAATATTGTGTGTAATAGAGATCCATATTGAATACTCTATTTTTAGGTTTTTGCTGTGGCAACCCCTGAAGGGAAAAGCCGAAAGGTAAAGAAGAAGATGATCAATAATAAATAACATTGAATTAATAATAAAAAATTTACGCATATATAATATATATATTTATATATATTTATATAATATGTATATATATTTATATATTTATATTTGTATATCCCTGTACAAGAAGGGCCAGAGTCGCCTCCACCTTCTGAGGAGACTCAGGTCCTTCGGCATATGCAGACCTCTGCTCAGGACATTTTATGACTCTGTGGTAGCCTCTGCAATCCTCTACGCTGCCATCTGCTGGGCCCCGGGCAGCACAGAGCGGGACAGGAAGAGACTGAACAAGCTGGTCAGGAGGGCCAGCTCTGTCCTCGGCTGCCCACTGGACTCTGTGGAGGAGGTGAGTGAGAGGAGGATGGTAGCAAAGCTCACATCCATCCTGTTCAACAGCTCTCACCCACTGCACCCGACTGTAGAGGAGCTAAGCAGCTCCTTCAGTGGACGACTGAGGCATCCTCAGTGCAGGAAGGAGCGCTACCGCAGGTCGTTCATTCCCACCGCTATCAGACTGTACAACGCCACTTTGTAACTGTCTGTGAAAATACCGGTTATGTGCAATAAAAACCCCGTGCACTTTAATCAACCACATCTACCCCACTGACTGTGAACATCAACCCATCTACTCTGCACTCAGATACATTACACTTTAATATAGGACAGTCTATAACGTTGCTCCATTCTTTTCTCCATTCTTTTCTTTTTTTGTTTAGTAATTTATACTATTTATGTATCTATTTATTTATTTACTTATATAATATATGTATGTGTGTATGTTTGTACTTGTATCTACTTTTGCACCCCCTACTGATAGTACCTCAAGAGCCTGTAACAGTGAATTTCTCCATTGTGAGATTAATAAAGCTGTATCTTATCTTATCTTATCTTATATATTTTTATTATTATATATTTATATATTTATATATTTATATTTGTTTTATGGTATTGTTTACATTGCATGATAAATAAAAATCAATATATCATGTATCCTTAATATGTGTGTGGATGCAAATATTTTTTTTATTTTACTACAATTTTTTAAAATAAAATTATAATAATAAAGCACTACTTTGTGTCATTGCTTGCATGGATCCGCGATGGCCTTGAGGATAAGGTACTGGACTTGTAATCGGAAGATCACTGGTTCAAGATCCCTCAAGGTTGCCACAGATGATCCAATTTTTTATAAATATATATATATATATATATATATATATATATATATATATATATGTCATAGTGTTAATAAAGCATAAATATATAAATAAACAGACAAATAAATAAATGAAGGAATGAATGTAAAATCTATAAAGTAGGGATTTGGCGCTTCGTGTTTATTCCCGCCCCCACTCCCACCCGTATTGGATTGCCGATTACCTGGTGATTCAAATTCAGCCAATGGCCGTGCGCCCTCCTTCAGTTTGATTGAGATGGAGCACATGGTGCTTTTTTTTTCATGCCCACTTTGTGCACGTGTGCTTTTTTTCTGTGTGTTATTAATTATAATTCAGCTCATTCATGCTACCCAAACGCTGTGCACCTTCTCAGGCTTCGGGTAAGGCGACAAAAGATCAGAAAAAGGTAAGTAGAACTGCTTGATATGATTCAGGGAGGAAAAAGTTATGCTGTACATAGTGTCTGCTACATAGCAATCAGAGCTACATCAAGTTTTTGTGGAAGTGAATAGTATTCCGGATACTTCTAGCTAAATAGTACTGTAATATTACAATGTTTTTCAGTTAATATTCCAGTCCTGTACCGAAGTTAATGTTAAGAATGTTTGTGTGTGAGATTTTATGTTCTGTAGCATGTGTAGCATGTAGCATAATATTATTATATATGTGTGTGATGTATAATGTTTATATTTTATTAGCAATAAATATCACAGAAAAGAGTTAAGATTTTCTTCATCATTACTACATTAGTACTGTATTAAGGAGTAAGACTGTCTATTGAATGTTTTTAAAAAGCATATTTTAGTGCATGTAACCAGAGTCATAAATGAACATTCATAATGACACATCACCTTCTGTTGGCAATTGCGGACACCCAGGGTGTCACTTATGACAGTCCAAGAGGAGCACAGTGTCATATAGACCAGCCTCCTTCGTCTTTATGCGTATAGAAGTGGTCGGGTGGGATGTATGTAGTCTGTAAAACAATGCCAAAAAGAGATATTAAAAGTTACATGATAATAAATGCTTTGGGGCAGTGGTGGCCTGCTGGTAAAGGTGCTGGATCACTGAGCCTAAGGTTGGAGGTTCAAGCCCCACTCTCCGTGGTTTGTCACTGTCCCCCTGGTGCTGCTAACTGGGTTGTGAAAGGCTGGCAAACTGGAAATATCACTGAAATGTATTTACATTTTCCAGGAAGGATGTCTGGTCCCAGGACGAAGGCGAGTCACTGGGTGGGGACCCTTGTGGGCAACAGAAGCAGAGCTGGAGGTGGCAGCAATAGTGTGCATGGCACTGGCGGCACCAGCATCGGTTGCAGCGGCAGAGGGGTTACTGGTGGAGTCTGGCTCCATCCAGGGCAATAGTGGCCTAATGGTAAGCCCCCACCCCCAACCCCAGATACACACACACACACACACACACAGTGCAGCAAACCTGACATCAAAGAGGAGCCATGTCACTTACCACATGGGGTGTAGGTGCATGTAAATGAGGGGTTTGGGTATGTCATTTGGGGGGTTGAGCCAATCCTCATAACAGAGAAAAAATATATTCTGCGTTTGTCCACTCCCCATTTTATCTTTACCTGGAATGTTTCTGTGTTGAGGTCACTTGGAGTTTTTACTCTTTTGCCCTTCATTAGTGATATCAGCACTGCTGTTTGGAGAATCCAGGCCAGGAGAGGACAAAGCACTGTGCATTTCGTCAAACACGCCTGATAAGGGGTTTGGGGGGGGGGGGGGGCAATGAAGAAAATCTAAATTAATGTTCTGAACATAACTACGAACCCTGATTTGTAGACACCATACCGTAAAACACCACGCTTCACACCGTACTGTATATCTATTACATATTGTGTACCAACAAATACATTAGTCACCTTCAGCATGCTCTGCAGATTTGCTTTCTCCTGGTGACTGTACCTTGTATGTGCCATTGGCCTGGGGAGGTACTGGACTACACAGGCTGCCAAGATTGCAGAACCGGGGGGGTGGGGGGGGGGGTTACTTATGAACCATAAATGTAATATTTTCATTAAAAATATAAAATAACAGCGTAGAAATCTTCATCTCATACTCATCTTCAGCAGGTTCGTAAGGTCGATCTACATCGACCCAACACCGAGGTTCAGTAATAACCCGTGCAGACAGAGAGAACCGTTTATACTCAGATGGGGAGATCAGATAAAACCCTGTCATTGAGTAAGAGAGTTAACGATCAGCAATTACAGAAAAAACATCCCTTCGGAAATTCTGGCATGTTGAAACGCAGCACCTTGCCCAGTCTTGATAAACATGCAGGATGCGATGCCGCTTATGTCTTCCTTGCGGATGCAAATTAAATGAGATTACTTGAGGAAGCTTCAGAAAAGTAATGGATTCTGATCAGAAAATGTCACTTAATAGCCCAAGTACAGATAACATAATTGCAAATGTTATAAATACACATTTCAATACTTTTTATATAAAGGGTATAAAAGACTGGAACATTCTGCCTCCGAATGTTCAGTGAAGTCTATCTTTAAATATTTTCTAAAATTATATAGATAATTAATCCATAGAATAGGATGGGATTTTTTATTTTTTGTCTTTCGTAATCGTAAGGACCTCGTTGAAAATAAGTTTTACCAAACCTACATTTGTTCAACTAGTTGTTACCTAATTTTATTTTATCTAGTACTGTATCTATACTTCTTTCTGTCTAGTCCTTTAATACATACATCTGTTTAATGGGCTTGAACCCATGACCTGATCATGTTGTTGTCGTTCTCTTTTAGAATTCCTGAGCGCAACCACGTTCATTGTTTACGGTGCTACAAGACCCAGGACAGAATTTCGGTCCATCTGTTGAGGGGGTGTATGAAAGGCAGCACACCGGAAGAAATCGCAATGGAGGTGAGCAAAGCTAAGGCATCAACCAAACGATGGGTCAGGTACGGCCGGACCTGGGATTACAAGGATCTGGTGAATGACATACCCCACCGGCCCGGCCGCATTGCCTTTCTGAAGAAGCTCGTACAGCGTGGCTTTTTCATTCTCAATGGGCCCCTTGAGTCAGATATGCTCCTGACTGACCCTGAGCCTGACACCACCAGTAACACCTCTGCTGCAGCAACCGAGGCTGATGCCGCCAATGCCATGCACACTATTGCTGCCACCTCCAGCTCTGCTCCTGTGGTCCCACAGGGGTCCCAGCCCAGTGACTCTCCTTCCTCCTCGGATCAGGATGTTGGGCTCAGAGATCCTTCCTGGAAAAATTAAGTACGTGTCAGTGATATTTCCAAGTTGCCGGCCTTTCACAAGCCAGTTGGCACCGGGGGGAGCTTCTAACCTTAATGAAATCAAATCTAGATATGAACGGCTGATGGAAGGAACACGGAGTGTCAGGGACTGCCAGAAGATTCTGAGGGTGGCCAAACACGACATGCTCCTTACATTTGGGAAATTCATCACCAACCTTGAGGTCTCCGAGTCAGAGAAGTTCACCTATCGCTACTACTGCGAAGCTCTCCTGGTGTTGAAACATTTTCAACGCCCCGGAGCTGTGAAAGGCATGACGGTGAGTGCATCTATTTTAATAGCCTGAGGAAATTTGTTTTTTAGCTCGTGCTCCTCCTCGAATCGCCACCTTATCGTGGTGGAGGGGTTTGCGTGACCTAATGATCCTAGGAGCTATGTTGTCGGGGGCAAATGCCCCTGGTAGGGTCACCCAAGGCAAACAGGTCCGGGGTGAAGGTCCAGACAAAGTGCGATTCAAAACAGACCCCTAAGACATGAGAAAACAACACAGGGATCAGTCTCCCTTGCCCGGACGCGGGTCACCGGGGTTCCCTCCTGGAGCCAGGCCCAGGGGAGGGGCTCGAAGGCGAGCGCCTGGTGGTCGGGCTTATGCCCATGGAGCCTGGCCGGGCCCAGCCCGAAAAGGAGACATGGGTCCGCCCTCCCATGGACCCACCACCCGTGGGAGGAGTTTTAGGGGTCGGGTGCAGTGTGAGTTGGGTGGCAGCCGAAGGCATGGGTTCTGTCGGACTGATCCTCGGCTGCTTACTCTGACCTTTGGGACATGGAATGTCACCTCTCTGGCGGGAAAGGAGCCTGATTTGGTGCGTGAGGTGGAGAGATACCGACTAGATATAGTCGGGCTCACCTCAACGCATAGCTTGGGCTCTGGAACCATCCATCTCGAAAGAGGCTGGACCTTCTTCTATTCTGGAGTTGCTCATGGGGAGAGGTGGCGAGCCGGTGTGGGTATTCTTGTTGCCCCCCGTCTTGGTGCCCAAATGTTGGGGTTCTCCCCGGTTGACGAAAGGGTAGCTTCCCTCCGTCTTCGGGTGGGGGGACGGGTCCTGACTGTTATTTGTGCTTATGCACCAAATGACAGTTCAGAGTACCCACCCTTTTTGGAGTCTTTGGGGGGGGGTGTTGGAGAACGCTCCCTCGGGAGACTCGCTCGTTGTCTTGGGAGACTTCAACGCCCATGTGGGCAACGATTGTGTTACCTGGAAGGGTGTGATCGGTAGGTACGGCCTCTCCAGTCTGAATCCGAATGGTGTGTCGTTGTTGGACTTCTGTGCTCGTCATAGTTTATCTATCACGAACACCATGTTCGAACATAAGGGTGTCCATAAGTGCACTTGGCACCAGGACACCCTAGGTCGCAGTTCGATGATTGACTTTGTAGTCGTGTCATCGGACTTGCGACCATATGTTCTGGACACTCGGGTGAAGAGAGGAGCTGAGCTGTCTACCGATCACTACCTGGTGGTGAGTTGGCTTCGGTGGTGTGGGAGGTTGCCTTCCAGACCTGGCAGGCCCAAGCGTGTAATCAGGGTCTGCTGGGAACGTTTGGCGGAGCCCCTGTCCGAGAGGCCTTTAACTCCCACCTCCGGCAGAGCTACAACCACGTTCGGAGGAGGCGGGGACATGGAATCTGAATGGGCCATGTTTCGTGCCTCCATTGCTGAGGCGGCAGCCCATAGCTGTGGCCGTAAGGTCGCCGGTGCTTGTCGTGGCGGTAATCCCGAACCGGTGGTGGACACCTGCGGTGAAGGGGGCCGTCCAGCTGAAGAAGGAGGCCTATCGGGTTTTATTAGCCTGTGGGACTCCTGAGGCAGCAAACGGGTACCGGCAGGCCAAACGTGCTGCAGCCGAGGCTGTCGCAGATGCAAAATCTCAGGCGTGGGAGGAGTTCGGTGAGGGCCTGGAGAGTGATTATCGGTTGGCCTCAAAAAGGTTCTGGGCCACCATCCGACGCCTCAGGAGGGGGAAGCAGTTCTTCACAAACACTGTTTACGGTGGAGATGGGGAGCTGCTTACCTTGACTGGGGATGTTGTTGAGAGGTGGAGGGAATACTTTGAGGACCTTCTCAATCCCACCAACACGCCCTCCGTGGAAGAGGAAGACCCTGGGGGTTCGGGTGAGGGTCCGCCCATCACTGGAGTGGAGGTCACTGAGGTTGTCAAAAAGCTCCTCGGTGGTCGAGCTCCGGGGTTGGACGAGATCCGCCCGGAATACCTCAGGACTCTGGATGTTGTAGGACTGTCTTGGTTGACACGTCTCTGCAACATCGCGTGGTCATCGGGGGCTGTGCCTCTGGATTGGCAAACTGGGGTGGTGGTCCCAATTTTTAAGAAGGGGACCGGAGGGTGTGTTCCAATTATCGGGAATTACACTCCTCAGCCTACTTGGGAAAGTCTATGCAGGGGTACTAGAGAGGAGGATCCGACCGATAGTCGAACCTCGGATTCAGGAGGAACAATGTGGTTTTCGCCCTGGCCGCAGCACTCTTGACCAACTCTATACGCTCCACAGGATTCTGGAGGGGGCATGGGAGTTTGCCCAATCTGTCCACATGTGCTTTGTGGATTTGGAGAAGGCTTTCGACCGTGTCCCTCGAAAGATCTTGTGGGGCGTGCTCGAGAGTACGGGCGTTCGGATCCGTTGCTACGAGCTATTCGGTCGCTGTATCACCGGAGCCAGAGTTTGGTCCGTATTGGTAACAGCAGCTCGGATTCGTTTCGGTGGGAGTTGGAGTCTGCCAAGGCATAAAAATAATTTTTATGGACAGAATTTCTAGGCGCAGTCGAGGCGATGAGGGGTTCTGGTTCGTGGCCATCGGATATCATCTCTGCTTTTTGGCGGATGATGTTGTCCTTTTGGCTTCATCAAGTCGGGCCCTCCAGCTCTCATTGGAGCGATTCGCAGCTGAGTGCGAAGCAGCCGGGATGAAGATCAGTACCTCCAAGTCCGAGGCCATGGTTCTCAGTCGGACAATGGTGGAATGCACCCTCTGGGTCGGGCGTGGGGTCCTGGCCCAAGTGGGGGAGGTTAAGGATCTTGGGGGCTTGTTTACGGTGAGGGAAGGATGGAGCGAGAGATCGACAGACGGATCGCTGCAGCCTCTGCTGTTAAGCGGTGCCTGTACCGGTCCGTCGTGGTGAAAAAGGAGCTGAGCCGCAAGGCGAAGCTCTCAATTTACCAGTCGATCTACGTTCCAACCCTCACCTATGGTCACGAGCTTTGGGTAATGACCGAAAGAACAAGATCACGGATACAAGCGGCTGAAATGAGCTTTCTTCGTCGGGTGGCGGGGTTCTCCCTTAGAGATAGGGTGAGAAGCTCCGCCATCCGGGGAGAGCTCGGAGTAGATCCGCTGCTCCTCCGCATTGAGAGGGGCCAGTTGAGGTGGCTCGGGCATCTGGTCAGAATGCCCCCCGGACGCCTCCCTGGTGTGGTGTTTCGGGCATGTCCAACCGGGAAGAGACCCCGGGGTCGACCTAGAACACGCTGGAGGGACTATGTCTCTCGGCTTGTCTGGGACCGCCTTGGTGTCCCCCCGGGAGAGTTGGAGGAAGTGGCTCGGGAGAGGGATGTCTGGACCTCTTTGCTAAGGTTGCTGCCCCCGCGACCCGACCCCGGACTAAGCGGAAGAAGATGAGATGAGATGAGCTCGTGCTATTTTATCTTGGTTTTTTTTTTTCACGTGTTGAAATGTCTTTTTGAAAAATAATTCATTCATACATTTCCCTCCACTTCCATTCTTTTCCAGACAAAAGAGTGGGTGAACAGAAAACACAAGGGTGGTGATCGGCGTCAGCCAACATAAGACGGCAACTATGCAGGTGGCCACATTTGCCCTGACCCAGGAGGAGGAAGCTGTAAGTTCTTTAACAGCTAAATATGCTCGCCACTTATGTCTCATTGTGAAAGCGATTTTTCAACTGCTTACACTATTTTACAGTCAAGAAATTGTCTCTTTTGTCCCCCAAGTGGTTTCAAGCATACTACGAACACATTCGTCCGGGATACCTCAGAAGGGAAAGTGACAATTTTTTAATTTCTTCGACTGGGAAGCCCATTCATAATGTCACAATGGATTCATCCACCCGCATTCTGTAATGCTGCTCGGCCACAGCAGTAGAATGGGCCAGATAGTGACTAACGTTCTGCTTCTGCGTCTCTGTGAAGAGCAACGCTGCCTCAGTCTCCACCGCCCTTCGCACCTCCTGACTGTTGGCCGGTTTGACGTGGTAGCTGCAAGAAGACAAAGTGACAAGAAATGTTATTAGCGATATGACTGTGTTTGATGCACCTTTAAAAAAAAAAAACCTCGTCTGCTTGGCCTTGTTGTTTTTGTTTCTGGCCACTTGCTACAGTGTTTACTGACAGTGGCTCAGGAGATCGTGCACTGACGCCGAACGGGGAGACAAGGCCTCGGCTTTGCCCAAAATGGACCTGCGGGAATTCACTCCGGAGCAGCTGCGAGAGTACGACGGCGTACAGAACCCACGCATTCTCAAGGCCGTCAACATGAAAGTCTTTGACGTGACAAGTGGCAAAAAGTTTTACTGAACAAGTTTTCAAGGTAAGTTTTACAATTCTTTTTCCTCATCACTTTCTAAAATCAGTTTTCCTCCAGTACATGTTGCATTCTTTTCCATATTTCAATCCGACATGAAAGTCAAAATTAAAATTAAATGAATAAAATGTTCGATTGAAATACATAAATACATCATGTACTTCAACAAATCTTTTTTTTTTTTCCTGTCTACATTCAATTTTATTTTTAACAGTCTAGTGGTGTAATATAAAACATTTATACATCAGCACATGGATTCATGTGGGTACTCACGTTTCGTGAAACCGGACAATGTCATAGAAAACACAAACCAAAGTCCAGCACATTTAAGACCACTTTATAAATATACATCTCTTGTCTTTTCAGTGTTATATGATGCTTCTATCATGAGATGAGATAGATAGAATAACTTGGGCTAGTCACATTAAGAATATTCTTTTCAAATATGGATTCGTTTTGTATGGATCTCTCAGGAAGTGGGTGATGTGGAAATGTTTATTCGCTCTTTTCGGCAAAGATTGATAGATAACCTTAAACAGGAGTCTCAGGAGTGTGCCAGACTCATTCTCATACAAGCAGTTTAAATCAGTATGACATGTAGAAAGATATCACCTTTACCGGTACATTTTAAGATAGTATTAGCTAGATTTGGATGCAGTAATTTTAGAATTGCTGTTAATAAAGGAAGAAACAACAGTACTTTACATGAGAATAGGTTATGTACATATTGCTTTGAAAATGGGAAAAGTTATATTTAGAACACAGAACATGCATTACTGTTTTTGTGAACGGTAAAATCAATTGTGATTTATGCTTTTGGGTATATCTATAAATAGATAAAAAGAGCTCTATGGTGGCTTTCAATAAAGGCTCACATTTCCACTCACAGCTCACTGAAGCTTTCAGTGCTGATCAAGGCATACTGTATATGGACTGCAGTCTAGGGGGGTTTACAGAAACTCGGTTAGGGGTCACAAAACAATAGCACCTTTGTCCTGCCTCATGTTTGAGCCCCATCTTGTCAAAGGCATGAGCCCTGAGTTCTAAAGATCAAAGAACAATTGGCAAGACAGGACACAATAGTAGATGCCAGAAGCTGATTACAAGAGCAGAGGATGATTGCCCATTGGTTAACAGTTTCTCCTGACAAGAGGAACAAGATCGGGATACATCACTTAGAAGGATACTTCTTGTTTTCCATGGGGAAACAAATATGAATACATAGTTAAATGATATCAAACACAGAAATAGAAATGAATGCAATTCTGAAAGCCCCTTGCACATATATGTACACACAAACTGTATTTACAGAAAATAAAATGTGTAATACAATAGAAGAAGACAAGACAATCGAGGAAAATAGAATACAATATTACAGCATTTAATATTTATCTACATTTCAGATAATATAAAAGAATGCATGTGTAATATCTATCTGTGTTCCAAATAATTACATATTGTTTTCTTCTACAGACTGTGTATTACATGCTTCAGTACAGTGTATAGAAGAATAGAGTATTCAATATGGATCTCTATTACACATAATATTTAAGAATACAGTATGTATTAATTATTTGTATTCCTGATAAATATTATATACTGTATTCTTATATATATATATATATATATATATATATATATATATATATAATTATTAATTTTTTTAATGCTCTAATACAGTATGTTATCCAGTATGCATTACGATATATAAAAGAATACATTTTGTAATATTAATCTTGATTACAGATTTATGAAATAGAGGATTTGGAGACAAAGTTTGTCTCAGTGTGTGGGGCCGTTGGGCTTTTCAGCAGACTGTACCACATTAAAGTAAAAAAAAAAAAAAAAAAAAAATATTGACTGGTTACTAGTATGACTTTCCTGTCTGATGGGTCAAGTGGGATAGTATGTCATTCTGTGTCAAAAAAACCCCCGAAAAAATAGACTAATAATAAATAAAAGCCCTATGTAAGGAATGGTGGTCCACTTTAGCGAGGCCAGAGGTAGGTGCTCGAACCTTGTCTCTGGCTTTTTAAGGGGGGAGGTGACACTTTCAGTGGGAGAAAGTGTGGAAGATTTTAGCATATCTGTTTAGAGTTTAGAGTTTCTGACCTTTTCTTGTGGATGTATAGCTTGCTTCTGTCTATGGCTCAACTGTGCGTATTCGAAGTTCTTGACCACACCTGGAGTCTGTACCCCTCATGGTTATTAATAGATTTCAGAATAAATTTGCTTTCTTACCATGTAATGATTTGTTTAAAGTATTTCATACTATTGTTAAGCAAATCTCGTGTTATAGTTCAGAAATATGGGGCACTTCTTTCTACAAAATAATTGAAAATGTACACATTAAGATGTGCAAAAGAATATTAAAGGTTAAAAGAAATACTTGTAATGTAATGGTTCTAGGTGAATGTGGTAGGGTATCTCTTCAATTATGCTATATGACAAGAGCTGTAAGATATTGGTGTAAATTATTATGTAGGGACGAATCTCGCTTGCCTTTTCAGTGTTATATGATGCTTCTATCATTCGATGAGACAGATAGAATAACTTGGGCTGGTCACATTAAAAATATTCTTTTCAAATATGGATTCATTTTGTATGGGTCTCTCAGGAAGTGGGTGATGTGGAAATGTTTATTCGCTCTTTTAGGCAAAGATTGATAGATAACCTTAAACAGGAGTGTGCCAGACTCATTCTCATACAAGCAGTTTAAATCAGTATTACATGTAGAAACATATCTTGCATCGCCCTTACCAGTACATTTTAAGATAGTATTAGCTAGATTTAGATGCAGTAATTTTATAATTGCTGTTAATAAAGGAAGAAACAACAGTACATATTGTTTTGAAAATTGGAAAAGTTATATTGAGAATGAAGAACATTCATTATTGTATTACCTCAGGGCTGCATTACCTGTAGTCTGTAGTGATTTGTAATTGTTCTTTCAATGCTTTGACCTGTAGCCAGACATCCCCCCTCATCTATCAGTAGACTTCCTGCTGGGATGCACCTGGACAACTTGATTCCTTTGTCATGTTGTCATGGCTGCAACACAAGGGCAAAGCAGTATTTCAGGTGAAAAAGGGGGAGCATGGACATATAGGGGTGAAAGGAAACAAGATAGGGGAAGAGTCCTGGGTTTGGAGCCTAAGAGACAACATCACTACTCCTGAGTTATGGGGCCTTACAAGACCAGCTGGAGCATTGAGTAGCGTTCTTTTAGAAGATTTTCTACAGACTCGTGTAATCAGCATGTCTGCCATTTTTTGGGTCTAGCAAGTAAAAGCCACCGTGTCAGACCATTGTCGCATGGGTGAATATGACCAGATTTCCTATTTTTCTTATAAATTGCAGGAGGCATATAACCAGTTTGTCAACATCTCTACTCCCGAGTTATGGGGCCTCTTGCATATTATGTACACACAAACTGTATTTGCAGAAAATAAAATGTGCAATACAATAGAAGAAGACGAGACAATAAAAGAAAATAGAATACAGTATTACAACATTTTATATTTATCTGCATTTCAGATACTATAAAAGAATGCATGCGTAATATCTATCTGTATTCCAAATAATTACATATTGCTTTCTTCTACAGACTGTATTATCAGTACAGTGTATAGAAAAATAGAGTATTCAATATGGATCTCTATTACACATAATATTTAAGAATACAATCTGTAATAATTATTTGAATTCCCACTGTATTCTTGAATATATTTAAAAAAAATATTGTATATATTTGATTAAATGCTCAAATACAGTTTGTGATCCAGTATGTATTACAATATAAAATAATACATTGTGTTATATTAATCTTGATTACAGATATATGAAATAGAGGATTTGGAGACAAAGTTTGTCTCAGTGTGTGGGGCCTTTGGGATTTTCAGCAGGCTGTACCACATTAAAGTAAAAAAAAAAAACTGTATTTATTAAGTTTCATGCAAGCATCTGTCTGTCAACCACAAGATGGAGACTTTGACCGTCTTTCTGAAAATAAAGCGTGTAATAGAATAGAAGTAGAGAATACAGTATTACAACATTTATTATTTATCTGCATTTCAGATAAAATACAAGAATGCATATGTAATATCTATCTGTATTCCAAAGAATTATTACATCTTGTTTTCTTCGACATACTGGATTACAACTTTCACACAGTATGTAATACAGTGTATAGTAGAATAGAGTATTCAATATGGATCTCTGTTACACATAATATTTAAGAATACAGTACGTAATAATTATTTGTATTTCTGGTGAATATTACATACTGTGTTCTTGAATATTAAAGTTTCTCAGTGTGTGGGGCCTTTGGGCTTTTCAGCAGGCTGTACCACATTAAAGTTAAAAAAAACAAAAAAAAACCAATACACAAACTGTTTTTTTTAAGTGTCATGCCTGCATCTGTCTGTCAACCACAAGATGGAGATTTATGACATCTTTCTGAAAATAAAGCATGTAATACAATAGAATCTCCATGGACTATGATGTTTGCAGATGACATTGCGATCTGTATTGAGAGCAGAGATCACGGGGAGGAAAATCTAGAGAGGTGGAGGTATGCCTTGGAAAGGAGAGGAATGAAGGTAAGCCTCAGTAAGACAGAATACATGTGTGTGAATGAGAAGAAACCAAGAGGAACGGTGATGTTACAGGGAGCAGAGATTAAGAAGGTGGCGGATTGATTTTAAGTACTTAGGCTCAACAATTCAGAGGAAACAGTCGTCTTGATGGAGGGGTTTGTCAGGAATGCTCTCGAAGTGAATGAAGTGTCAGACAGAGTGATGAGTGTGTGATGTGTGATAGGAGGGTATCGACAAGAATGAAGGGAAAAGTGTACAAGATGGTCTTGAGGCCAGCACGTTATTGTATGGTTTAGAAACAGTGGCGCTGAGGAAAAGACAGGAGGCAGAGCTGGAGATAGCAGAGATGAAAATGTCGAGGTTCTCTTGGGAGTAACGAGGATGGATTGAATCAGGAATGAGTACATCAGAGGGACAGCACTTGTTAGATGTTTCAGTCGGAGGTAAAGTCAGAGAGGCTAAATCGAGATGGTTTAGACATGTACGAAGAAGGGAGAGTGAATATATTGGTAGTAGAATGCTGAGGTTGGAACTACCATGCAGAAGGCCGAGAGGAAGAACAAAGAAGAGATTCATGGATGTGGTGGTGGAGGACATTAGGTAAGAGTTGGAGTAAGAGTAGAAGATGCAGAGGATAGGGTGAGATGGAGGCAGATCATTTGCTGTGGCGACCCCTGAAGGGAACAGCCGAAAGGAAAAGAAGAAGATATAGTATAATACTGGAAAATAAAAAGTTACATGGAAGTCACTTATTAAATTATGGAACTGGAAATGAAGACACATCCTCTTCTCTGGCTTTATCATCTTTTTTTTTTTTGGTAGATATTTAAAGATGGGCTTGACTGAACATTCAGAGGCAGACTGTTCCAGTCTTTTATACACTGTATATAAAAAGTATTGGAAAGTGCATTTATAACATTTGGAAAATAAAACCCACACGTAATATTTCTTGTATTTATGAATATGAATATTAACTAGTCTTTTAAAATTGTTGCATAAATATTCAGGTACAGTATTGTTAAAAATGTTATACATTAAGTTTAATCTTAATTGACTCTGGCGGTATTTTAAAATCAGCCATCCGAGGTCTTTTAATTCGTTATAACCAACTCACATTCTAGGCCGCATTGTAGATATAAACATGATATCTTTATTTTGTCCAATTTGTAACTTATTTTTAATGGTTTAGGTCAGGGGTCGGCAACCCAAAATGTTGAAAGAGCCATATTGGACCAAAAAAACAAAAAACAAATATGTCTGGAGCCTCAAAAAATTAAAAGCCTTATATAAGCCTTATAATGAAGGCAACACATGCTGTATGTATCCATATTAGCTATATTAGCCTACTATCAAAATGACTAAGTTGGCTACAAATACATAATGAGCCTTCATGATTAAATGTTTATTTTCCCTGCAGCGCATCCTGTAGAGAATGACGCACCACGTGACTACTCTGTTGTACGATGCCACCTCAAGTTTAACTTCATTACAATATTAATTAATTATGTTTCATTGCTTTGATGAAATTAAAGAAATGCAATAAAGAAATCCGATTTTTGATGTCATTTTTATTTTGACAACAAAATGGAACGTGCATAACGTGCCCCTTATCTGGGCAACAAACAGAGTGCAATAAAACGCAGCCTGCATTTATAAAAATAAAACAGCAGCCTTTTGAAAAGGTAAAGTATATCTTTGTCGGCTATATCAGCCATTTCCATTTCAAGGTCAGCTTGATTTACTCCTGGAAATGTGCTCAACAAGGACGGGTCAATCTCCAGGGGTGTGACAGGGAAAGACAGTGTCATTTTTTCCTTTCGGAACTCGCAAAATCTGCTCCCAAATGCAGTTTGCATTTCAACGATCGCACCTTGTAAATAATCACTGTTGAGTGTGTGGTCGTGATGGGCTTCTTTGAATTCTCTCAGGGAGGGGAAGTGGGAGAGCGTGCCTCGCTGTACATCTCTGGCAAAGACAGTCAGCTTGCGCTCGAATGACAAAACAGCTTCCAGCATTTGCAGTGCAGTGTTTCCCCCCCCGGAGACTTTCATTCAGCTTGTTTAGGTGGCTTGTCATATCCACCAAAAAGTGCAGTTTTTCGAGCCACTCGGTATCTTCCAGTTGCGGGTAGTTCAGGTCTTTGCTTTTCAGGAATGTTTTCACGTGTTCTAAACAAGCGACAAAGCGACGCAAAACCTCACCCCTGGACAGCCATCGGACTTTGTTGTGTAGCAGGAGATCGGAATATTCGCTGTCAACTTCATCAAGCAATGCACGGAACTGCTGATAGAAACGTGTGTCGCAGGCTATGACACAAATCTTCGTTGACAGAAATGTTGAAATGTAATATTTATTCTACACATTTTTACAGCATTGGAAAACGTTAAGAATGTTTGTGTCATGTTTGTCCTCCTACAGAAACCATATTAAAACAAAAAATATATTTCCCTCCCCCATCTTTTTCCATTTTCAAACATTTTTGAAAAAGCTCCAGGGAGCCACTAGGGCAGCGCTAAAGAGCCGCATGCGGCTCGAGAGCCGCGGGTTGCCGACCCCCGGTTTAGGTAGAGCATTGTACCAGGCTGTTGATGCATATTCCATATGACACATATGTAATCTGTAAGAGGGCTATTAAGTTACATTTTCTTATCAGAATCTTTTTTTTTCTAAAAATTACTCAAGTAATCTTATTTCATTTTAATCTTACCTCTTCTGAGCTTGTTCAGCCAACATGAAATTAAGTGCAGAAGGCGAAAAAAAATCCTTGACACAGACACAATGTTCCTGTTGAAGATAAAGGTGGAAAGTGGAAGGGACAAACACAGTATTTTGCTCATATCCCCAACACCCTCCTGTAATATTCAAATTGGTTAATTTACATGAACCTCCACCACATGCAGTGAAGGACATGGCTATCTTGATGACCTCTTTGCTGCACTGTGGGGGGTGGTGCCGCCTTAGCAATAGGCCACTACTATATTGCTTTGATGGCTGGGTGTTTTGGGGTGCTGTACTTTACAGACAAAAGAAAGTTGATCCACTCTTCTTCTGTATTGAGAAGTGTTCCTGGGCGTTGTCATTACATCAACTTGAACATCTCTCAGAATTCCCATAGCTTACTGCTTTAACCAAGGTCTCAAAAGAAATATAAAAATTAAATGAATTCATCATTCATTCATTTTATTTTCAAAAATACTCTGTTTTTCTTTTAAATTTGATTTTGTTTTCATTTTGTGTTTGAAATGTATCAAAACAAGAAATTTGGTCTGATAAGGCGCCGGAAAAGATTAAGGTTTCTGAATCATGTTTGACTGTTATGATGTTTCAACAAGTCAAGAGCAGGTCTTCCACCCCCAACCCTGGTATCGATTATCTGATGTCTCACCTCCAGGTCACCCCTTTCCTGTCGATAGATTGAGGCATGTAAAAGGATACTAATAATACAAATAATAATACGAACAACAATAATTGTTGTAATAATACTGTTTATTGATCATGATCAGATATGAGATACTAATATAGTATACATTGATGTCAAAATATTTTGAGCATGTGCAAAAAAACAAACAAACACACACACACACACACACAGTGCAGGAAACTTGTCTGGGCATAACACATATCATGCATTAATTGTGCACAATGGATGCAATCAGTCTCTCAACCATTTCTCTCTTTCAGCTAGCTGTCAAGCCACTCCAAGTCAAGTCCTTCTCCCTTAAACGATTTTCTCTTGACCCCATAGTCAAAAAGCAGTTCACCGTCTGCAGGAATGTCTTTTATGGCTCTGAACAAGATCACATCTTTGTCCTCACCGTTGTCTTTGAGCACGCAGTGCAGTGGCTTTAAATTAGCTCTTTTCGAGGAATGGTTGATCCTCCGTCCAAATGTGTCTTTACCTGGGTGACACTCGCACGAGGAAGAGTCGGCATCGACGCAGAGATCCTTCAGCCCAGATTTAAAGAAAAAAAGATAGGCCGGCTGGATGTTGGGGTCATTCATTTTCGCACGACCCTCAGCAGCGGTGATCACCTTTCCGTGGTAATCACACACGATGTCGCCTTTAGAAAATGGCTTGGCTGCGACTACACCTGGAAACAAGAGAACATGACATTTTCAGTTTGAGTGTAAAAAAAAAAAAAAAAAACCTCAAAAGTTGATCGTTACAATTTGGCAAAGTTTAAATCTTTCTCCACTTTGACATTCAGAGCAGGGTGCAGAAACTGAAAAGAAAAATTAAAGGTTTCTTACCCAGCCCCCTTTCAGAACCGAAGTCCTTGATCACCAGTCCTGTCCATTTCTGGTGAGACACACACCGAATGATAGCCGGGTCCGTCTCGACGGTGAACTTGTGGGCTGCCGTCCACATCTTCACGATGTCCTCAGCACTCGGACAGTTGGCCATCCACCCCTCTTTTTCCACATACCGCTGAACTTTCCCCACCGCTGGCTTCCTGGCACTGAAGTGTGCTGAAAAAGAGAACAGAATAACTTTGTCACGGCAGTTGTTTGCCTCAGTAAATAAGTTGCATAGTTTGAGATTATTAATGCTTATCCGCATTATAGTGTTTCGGGCTTCGGAGTACTGTACTTACATAGCAGATACCGCTGCCTCTCTGCATACTGACAAGCTCGCCACTCGTCATAATGCACACGGCCCTCGCTAAATCCCGCCTGCACCCTGGCCTTTTTGGACGGAGGCTCACCATGTTTGGTCACTGGGAAGCTCCTGGTGAAATCAGAAAAGTTTCTCTCCACATGCTTGCGGGCTTGATCGGGGTCGCCGTCCGAGGACTCGTTTGGTGATGAGAAGCTGTAAAATTAGAGAAAGTTAAAAGGGTTAAAATAGTACAACTTGGTAAGTATACATGAAATATGATTGCGATGCATGGTTGCCTTGTGAAATGAGATAATGAGGAGACCTACCGTCCCAGGGTGTCCAACAGTGTAGCCGTTTGGACAATGGATTCATCCACCCGCATTCTGTAATGCTGCTCGGCCACAGCAGTAGAATGGGCCAGATAGTGGCTAACGTTCTGCTTCTGGGTCTCTGTGAAGAGCAACGCTGCCTCAGTCTCCACCGCCCTTCGCACCTCCTGACTGTTGGCCGGTTTGACGTGGTAGCTGCAAGAAGACAAAGTGACAAGAAATGTTATTAGCGATATGATTGTGTTTGATGCACCGTTAAAAATAGAAAAAACCTCGTCTGCTTGGCCTTGTTGTTTTTGTTTCTGGCCGCTTGCTAAAGTGTTTACTGACAGTGGCTCAGGAGATCGTGCACAGACGCCGACCGGGGAGACAAGGCCTCGGCTTTGCCCAAAATAGACCTGCGGGAATTCACTCCGGAGCAGCTGTGAGAGTACGACGGCGTACAGAACCCACGCATTCTCAAGGCCGTCAACATGAAAGTCTTTGATGTGACAAGTGGCAAAAAGTTTTACTGAACAAGTTTTCAAGGTAAGTTTTACAATTCTTTTTCCTCATCACTTTCTAAAATCAGTTTTCCTCCAATACATGTTGCATTCTTTTCCATATTTCAATCTGACATGAAAATCAAATTAAAATTATATGTATAAAATGTTCGATTGAAATACAGCGTGTACTTCAACAAATCTTTTTTTTTTCTCTGTCGTATTTCTTTGTATCGTCGTGTAATACAAAACATTTATACATCAGCACATGGATTCATGTGGGTACTCACATTTTGTGAAACCGGCCAATGTCGTTGGAGACACGATGAACGGGCTTCCCAGTCGAAGAAATGAAAAAATTGTCAATTTTGCTTCTGAGGTATCCCGGACGAATGTGTTCGTAGTATGCTTGAAACCACTTGGGGGACAAAAGAGACAATTTCTTGACTGTAAAATAGTGTAAGCAGTTGAAAAATCACTTTCACAATGAGACATAAGTGGCGAGCATATTTAGCTGTTAAAGAACTTACAGCTTCCTCCTCCTGGGTCAGGGCAAATGTGGCCACCTGCATAGTTGCCGTCTTATGTTGGCTGACGCCGATCACCACCCTTGCGTTTTTGTGTTTTCTGTTCACCCACTCTTTTGTCTGGAAAAGAATGGAAGTGGAGGGAACTGTATGAGTGAATTATTTTTCAAAAAGACATTTCAACACGTAGAAAAAAAAAAAAAAACCCCAGATAAAATAGCACGAGCTAAAAAACAAATTTCCTCAGGCTATTAAAATAGATGCACTCACCGTCATGCCTTTCACAGCTCCGGGGCGTTGAAAATGTTTCAACACCAGGAGAGCTTCGCAGTAGTAGCGATAGGTGGTCTTCTCTGACTCGGAGACCTCAAGGTTGGTGATGAATTTCCCGAATGTAAGGAGCATGTCGTGTTTGGCCACCCTCAGAATCTTCTGGCAGTCTCTGACACTCCGTGTTCCTTCCATCAGCCGTTCATATCTAGATTTGATTTAATTAAAAAAACAAAACAAAACAAAACAAAAAACACATTTACGATTGTAGTCATAAACAGAAAAAGGGCAATACAAAACGCATAGAAAAGGCAAAGATTTGCCTCGTTTTGCAGACGTCCTTCGAATAAGACTTCGAGACGGGCTTTTTCATCGTCTGTAGAAATTCCTTGAAGGCCTGGAGGTTGTCACGGAGGTCTTTGTCTGCCATCGTCAGGTCCAGCCTACTTTTCAAGTAGTCGACAAACCTGATCATACTCTTTAAATAGTTTAATACTGTGGCTGCACTCATTTCTGTGCGGCGGAGGCTGCTGAGGTACTCCCGTGATTGTTGGCTCTTACTTAAGAAGTCCATTCTCAGTTCATCCCCGGTCGGCTGCAGGTACCGCAGGAAACGTGACACATTGTCGACCTTTGAATAATGATGACGAGAAAGAAATATTAATATTTACATCACACCAAATAACAGGACGTGTGTGACTGGTTCCGAAAAACCATTCATGATGACATATCACCTCCTGTTGGCAGTTGTGGACACCCAGAGTCTCACGTAGATACTTTTTAAAGTCCAAGAGGAGCACAGTGTCATCGTTGAATTTATCATATAGACCAGCCTCCTTCATCTTCATGCGTACAGAGGTGGTTGGGATGGATTGTGGCCTGTAAAAAATGCAAAAAAAAAGAGAGAGAGAGAAAAAGACAAAAATCAAATTATAATACATGTTTTGGGGCAGTGGTGGCCTGCCGGTAAAGGTGCTGGATCACTGAGAGTCAGGTGAGAGGTTCAAGCCCCATTCTCCCAATGTTGCCCCCCCCCCCCCCCCCCTTCCCCGTGCTGCTGACTGGCTTGTGAAAGGTTGGCAACTTGGAAATATCACTGACACGTACTTTTGTACTGACATACTTACTTTTTCCAGGAAGGATCTCTGAGCCCAACGTCCTTATCCGAGGAGGAAGGAGAGTCACTGTGCTGGGACCCATGTTGGTCCACACAAGCAGAGCTGGAGGTGGCAGCAATAGTGTGCGTGGCACTGGCGGCACCTGCATCGGTTGCTGCAGCAGAGGTGTTACTGGTGGTATCAGGCTTAGAGTCAGTCAGGAGCATATCTGACTCACGGGGCCCATCGAGAATGAAAAAGCCACGCTGTACGAGCTTCCTCAGAAAGGCAATGCGGCCGGGCCGGTGGGGTATGGAATTCACCAGATTGTTGTAATCCCAGGTCCGGCCGTACCTGACCCATCGTTTGGTTGATGCCTTAGCTTTCCTCACCTCCATCGTGATTTCTTCCGGTGTGCTGTCTTTCATACACCCCCTCATCAGATGGACCGAAATTCTGTCCTGGGGTTTGTAGCACCTTAAGCAGTGAACGTAGTTGCGCTTAGGGATCCTAAAAGAGAACGACAACAACATGATCAGGTCATGGGTTCAAGCCCATTAAACAAATGTATGTATTAAAGGACTAGATAGAAACAAGTATGGATACAGTACTAGATAAAATAAAATTAAGTAACAACTAGTTAAACAAATGTAAGTTTGGTAAAACTTATTTTCAACGAGGTCCTCCAATTACTAAAGACAAAAAAAAAAACACTTAAAAGTGCTGACTGAAGTCAATACATATAGTATAATACTGGGAAATACAAAGTTACACGAGAGTCACTTATTAAATTATGGAAATAGAATTGAAGACCCATCCTCTTCTATGGATTAATTATCTAAATATTTTTGTGCCGATTTTTAGAAAATATTTAAAGATGGACTTGACTGAACATTCGGAGGCAGATTGTTCCAGTCTTTTATACCCTGTATATAAAAAGTATTGGAATGTGCATTTATAACATTTGGAAGAATAAAAACCCTACATACTATTTCTTGTATTGCGAGTATAAATTTTAACTCGTCTTTTAACATTGTTCCATGTTACAGAGAAGTTTTAACAATACTGCCCCATTTTAGATTATAAGCCAGACAGCTTTATTTTGTACAATTTGTAACTTATTTTTTATTGACACTCATGTTATATGTACTTGGGCTATTAAGTTACATTTTCTGATCAGAATCCATTACTTTTCGGAAGATTCCTCAAGTAATCTCATTTACTTTTTGTCTCACCTCTTCTTAGCTTCTCCAGCCATCATGGAATGAAGTGCAGAAGAGTAAAAACTCCAAGTGACCTTAACACAGAAACGTTCCAGGTAAAGATAAAACGGGGAGTGGACAAACACAGAATTTATTTTTTCTCTGTTATGAGGATTGGCTCAACCCCCGAAAGACACACCCAAACCCCTCAATATACATGCACCTACACCCCATGTGGTAAGTAACATGGCTCCTCTTTGATGTCAGGTTTGCTGCACTGTGTGTGTGTGTATGTATCTGGGGTTGGGGTGGGGGCTTACCATTAGGCCACTATTGCCCTGGGTGGCTGAGTGTGTGTGTGTGTGTGTGTGTGTATATATATATAATATGAATTTATGCAACCATTATAAGCAGTGATAATTTTAAGTTATTATTGCATAAGCACTTGTTTGTGTAGCTCTATCTGGGGATAGAAAACGCACATTATCTATTATGAGGTGGTTGTCTCTCTTCCCGGTTCCTGGCTCCCATTGTTGCATCCAGCTTACAAATCCGGCAACAAAATACAGTAAAACCTCCGCTGACGAACGCTTAAGATCACGAACTTTTCGCCTCAAGAACATTAAATTTGCGAGCATATAGTCTCTGCTGAACTAGTTTTCGGCGGACGAACCAAACCACGCGGTCGAACAGCGCCACGGTGGCGGCCACGAGAAGCTGATGCATGCTCACGGCGTCACAGTTCGTCACACCCCTTTCTTTGAGTGCGGAAGTGGTTTGTGTTTGCTCGACATTTTGGACCATATTGAGTGTACTTTTGCTATTATGGGACCGAAAAAGACCCCACCACAGGCGGAGATCATTGAAAAACACGAACGAGGTGTGCGTTTGTGTGACTCAGCGTCCCAGTACCAGTACAAGGAACAAGGAAGCTGTTAAGGGTGCGTGTGTGGCTAAGGGTGTTTCCAAACAGTAGGCGTTTCCAAACTCTCCTTTCAAACAGTAAGTCCCTCCCTCCCTCCTCCTCCCACTCCATTCCATCAAGCCGTCAACTACCATTACAAAGGTAAATAAAACGACTTTATTATACAGTACAGTTTATTTCTTTAATCACAATACAATAGCACATTTATTATACATAAAATAAGGTATATATTTTTGTGTAGTTTTAAGGCTTATTTAGTAGAAAATTATGTTTTATGGGGACCTGGGAACGGATTATTCTCATTTTAATGGTTTCTTAAGGGAAATAAATGTTCAGAAGACGAACTTTTCGCCTCACACACACTTTCTGGGAACCAATTATGTTCGTGAGCTGAGGTATCACTGTACTTGTAAGCTTCCATTGATTTGTAAGCTTTTAACTCTTTGCCAGTAAACGGCGAAATGGAGACGGGCGTGGACAAGATATGTACAAAGATCCAAGTAGGCAAAAGCAGGAAGGGAAGAATGGTCGCATTTTAACACATTCCTAAACATTGACTGCGGCATTAGATATGGATCTGCAATCCCCAGCTGCTTTATTTTACTCAGATAGCTTGCCGTCTGGTCACCCGTCAGATGATTGACAACGTCTGACAATATTAAAGTGTCATGGCTTTTGTCTTCGACACTCGCATATTTTGCTTTCGCTGTCATTATCGGTTGTTGTTGAAGCCATGCTTAGTGAATCGTGTGTGTGTGTGTGTGTGTGTGTGTGTGTGTGTGTGTGTGTGTGTGTGTGTGTGTGTTCCGGATCACACTTGCCATCCAAGATGGCACATGAAGGCACCTCAATGTGCTTGTGGGCTTGATCGGGTCACTGTCCGAGGACTTGTTCGGTGAGGAGAAGCTGTAAAATTAGGGAAAGTAAGGGTTAAAATTGTACAACTTGGTACTAATACATAAAATATGATTGTGATGCATGGCTGCCTTGAGATAATGAAGAGACCTACCCTCCCAGGGTGTCCAGTAGTGTAGCCGTTTGGACAATGGATTCATCCGCCCGCATTCCGTAATGATTCTCAGCCACAGCAGAAGAATGGGCCAGATAGTGGCTAACGTTCTGCTTCTGCGTCTCTGTGAAGAGCAACGCTGCCCTAGTCTCCACTGCCCTTCGCACCTCCTGACTGTTGGCCGGTTTGACGATTCAGCTGCAAGAAGACAAAGTGACATGAAATGTTATTAGCAATACGATTGCACCGTAAAAAAAAAAAAAAATTCAACATAGCCTTGTCGATTTTGTTTCTGGTCGCTTGCTAATAAGACAACCTTGAATCTTGAAAACAAAACTGTTCAGTCAATGATAGTTATGAACAATTTTTGTGCGTGTTTTCAAGGTTCAAGATAAATCGTTTTAAATCAGTTAAATGCAGATGGCATCCCTCACTGCATGTGGTGGAGGTTCGTGTAAATGAACCATTGCAATAAAATGCTGTTCTAATTGAATAGGACTTGAAGTCGCCCATGCAAATAGGTTTCAGGAGGGGTTTGGGGATAGGAGCCTCCTTTGGGGGTCGAGCCAATCCTCATCAAAAGGACTGTGTTTCTTCCCTCCATTTCCACCTTAATCTTCAACAGGAACATTGTGTCTGTGTCGAGGATGTTTTTTTTTCTTTTTTTTTTACTCTTTTGCACTTCATTTCATGTTGGCTGAAAGAGCTTGGAAGAGGTAAGATAAAAAATGAAATAAGATTACTTGAATAATTTTCAGAAAAATAATTGATTCTGATAAGAAAATTTAACATAATAGCCCTAGTACAGATAACATATGTATCAACATATTTTAAATTACTATTATATGCAGATGATAGTGTGTTGATTGTGTGTTCATTGTGTCAGATAAAGATCCAAAACAAAATATCAAATGTAATTGGGAAGAACGTTGAGTCATGTTATAACTGGTGAACAGATAACAATCTGTCAGTATATTTTGGTAAAACAATGCCCACTGTATGGATAAAAAAATAAAGTAAAACATGTTAGGAACTTTGAAATCAATTGTACTGGTCATAAAATCCGATCAACAAACATGTTAATACTTAGACATCTTAATAGATCGAGACTTGTCAGGCATTATTATAGTCAAGTCATTAATTTAAATATGTTCATCCAGATTGAAAGTTCTATACAGACAAGACAGTGTACTGTACTTAACAAAAAAAAAAGAAAGAAAGAAAGAAAGAAAAACACTTGTATTGTGTCATATGGAATATGCATCAAAAGCCTGGTACAGTTTCTTTTTGGCTTTTTCCCCGTTACATATTGAAATGATCTCATGTTAATTTAGAACTATGTGAGGACAAACAGCTCCAGACACTCCTGGTGGTTCCCGGACAGACTGAGCTTAACAGGCTTCGTCTTGTGCGTGACACGAGCTATGATTCGGCCATCAATGGCCACTACCTCCTTAGGGGTTTCCAGTTCACATACAGGTAGGTCATGGAGCTCAACCATCCCCGAATCAATGAAGTTAGCGTCAGCGCCTGAGTCAACGAATACGTCGACAGCATAGGTGTGTTGAGCAGTGTGTAGCATACCCTGAACTTGCAGGCGCTTCCCGGGTGTCTTGTACGGTTCTCTTGTCGCTGTTCCATGTTTCAGGTCAGAAGATTCTGTTACGGCTGGAGCATACGAGTCGGACCCAGAGGTGCAGTGGACCATGTACGAAGCTTCAACAAGTTTATTTTAGCACAGGGGAAACCACAATAGCTAGAAAAATAATATTTTAAGGGAAACTGGTCGAACACAAGGAAGGATACCAGGAGTCAGAGATCACAGAGAAAAACGGAATCACAAGGACAATCTTCTGATGCTCCTATTTATAGCTCGCTGATGGCTGAGTGGATACAGGTGCGCTCTCTGGACCTCGACTGCAGGTAACAGCCATGCCCCTCGCCAGCGCCTGCAAATGAATGGAGAGAAAGAGAGAGTTAACGCCAGCCAGCACAGACCATAACAGCACCCAACCCCCCCCAGCCCCCCAGCCCGACCGAGCTTGTCAGGGAACTGATGATAAAACTCTGTTAACAAGTCCGGGTCCAGGATTAGGGTGCGAGGAATCCAGGAGCGTTCTTCGGGGTCATACCCCTCCCAGGCCACCAGGTACTGGAAACCTCAACCACGTCTGCGATGTGAGGACGCGATTTACTGTGTACGCGGGGTGTCCATCGATCAGCCGGGGAGGGGGGGACTTTCCACCATGGGCTTGATCAGGGATACATGGAATACCGGGTGTACTTTGAGTGAGGATGGGACCTTGAGTCGGACGGCGCTAGGGTTTATGACTTTTTTTTTCTATGACATAGGGCCCGATGTACCTGGGAGACAAATTTTTTGAGTCGACTTGCAGGGGCAGGTCCCGGGAGGAGAGCCAAACTTGTTGCCCGACAGTGCAGGGAGGTGCCGGGTCCGATGACGATCGACGATTCGCCGGTTTCGGGCCACTGTCCGTTCCAGGACCGCACATGCTTCTCCCCAGACCCGGCGTGCTCTGCGAAACTGCGCCTGGACGGATAGAACTGGTACTTCGACCTCCTGGCTGGGAAACAGGGGAGGCTGGAACCCGTTGAGCATCATAAAGGGGGACATCCAGGTGGCGGCGCAGACCAGGGAGTGAAATCAACATGATTTCAAAACTGCTGGATGGAGGACACATTAGAAATGAAAAGTCCAAAATGGCACCCTCTTTGTTAGAGAAAAGGCACACGAAGGCTTCCAAGCTTTCAGCACAACTGACGGGATGATGTGTCAAATAAACAAAATCAAGCTCGTCAATCAAATATTGAATGAACTCGTTTTCCTGAAACAGGAACAACTTTGTCGAAAAGTTGACAAAAGTCCAGACGGTTTATGGGACAAAAGTTTGACTTGACAGGCAAGCTTGAGACCTGTGTAATAAAATGGCGCAGTCGTACAGTCGATGAGGAGGTAGTGAGCGAGCCCGGTCCTTGCTCTTTCAGATCACGGTATTCCTTTGGCACGCCGGCCAAGTTCAGATCCTCCAAGTCGACCGGGCTTTGTGAAGCTTGGGAGGGTACGGCCGCCAGTAAGCAGTGTTGGACACAGTGGTCACTCCAGCCACGTATGGTGAGGGTGCGCCAGTCGATGTGGGGATTGTGGGTCTTCAGCCACGGCCACCCCAGCACCAGGAGAGAGAGAGAGAGAGAGTGAGGGGAACACCATGTAACACTATGTGCAGTGCTTACGGTGCTACAAGCCCCAGGACGGAATTTCGGTCCATCTGCTGAGGGGGTATATGAAAGACAGCACACCGGAAGAAATCGGGATGGAGGTGAAGAAAGCTAAGGCATCAGCCAAACGATGGGTCAGGTACAGACGGACCTGGGATTACAACGTTCTGCTGAATGTCATACCCCACCGGCCCTGCTGTGGTACCTTGCCGAAGAAGCTCATCCAGTGTCTTCATTCTCAGTGGGCCCCATGAGTCAGATATGCTCCTGACTGACCATGAGCCTGACACCACCAGTAACGCCTCTGCCGCTGCAACCGATGCTGGTGCCGCCAGTGCCACGCACACTATTGCTGCCACCTCCACCTCTGTTGCCCACAGGGGTCCCCGCCCAGCGACTCGCCTTCGTCCTCGGTCCAGACATCCTTCCTGGAAAATGTAAATACATTTCAGTGATATTTCCAGTTTGCCAGCCTTTTCACAACTGTAAAAGTGTATCACATTATCATGTTCTCTGCTGCACATACTGTTTTATATAACTGTATAATGGTGATTTATTTTTCTATGTTTTTCTATACTTAAAGGCCTGTTGAGAATAATCAAATGGAATGCTTCAGGGGGCCCATTCTTTGTCTGTTGTAAAAGTGCATACTTAAACAGAAGTGCATGCTGGGTACCCGTGCCACACCGAGACTTTCACTGTCAGGGTGATCTTCAACAGACCAAATAGTTTCTAGTTGTAAATAACTTCGGGGTCAGCCCAGATTCATCGCATCCTGTTGAGATAATAACGTATCAAAGACCCAATCATAAATTCCGGAAGGAGGAACCTGGTCTGTAGCCCTTAAAAGCACCCCCCGCGAGGGAGACCTCAGACCTTAACTAGCGTGTCTTTTATGCATGTTTGTTGGGTCTCCGTCCTCTGCAGACGACGCAATAAAGCTTCTCATATTCAACTCAAAACCAGTCTCCGGTCGTCTTCTTCCACATTCAACGGATCCTAACAGTTTTGGGGGCTCGTCCGGGATGTGGTAGAGGAACGCGAGTTGAGGAAATTCGACCCAAACTTTTTCCTCGTGAACCAAGGAGAAGGACACAGGCCGGCAATCACGAACAGGTAAGCAGAACCTGTTTAAATCGAACTCTGCATATTGACTAAATTAAAAACTGTGTCCTCTCCGGAAGTTTGAAGGAAAAGGACTAAAAGAGTTGTATGAGAACCTAATTTTAAGGTTAAAGGTAAAAGAAATGGAATAAAAGGTAAAGAGATTTAAGAGTGAACATAGACGCACCTTGGAGGTGGCGTGCCCTCCCGGTCTCTGACGAGGGGCCGTGGTAATGGCTGGGTTGGAGTCCCGGGGATTGAGGCTCCCCAAAGTACCACGTCAATGCTATAAAACTATACCGTCGTAGTCGGGTGAAAGGCCCTCAACGGATTAGCCGTTGAAAGCATGTGTCTATGCGGGTGAAAGGCCCCCAATACGCGGAGGTATTGGAAGCATTAATAATTGGGTGAAAGGCCCTCAACGGACTAGCCGTTGAAAGCATTGGTAAATGGGTGAAAGGCCCCCAATACGGGAGATATTGGAAGCATTGAAGAGATTAATAGTGTGTGATATTAATTGTATTGTTTTCTGTTTTATGTGTGTGTTGTGTGGCCACGTGCGTGACGTTAATCGTATTGTTTTCTATTTCATGTCTGTATCGTGTTGCAACGTGTGCTGTGTGTGAGGGAAAGTGGGAAGTGGGAAGAATAAAACTCAGAGGTGTCGAGAGGGACGCTGACGTTTGACAGTGTCTTAACCGGGCAGAGAAACAGACAGAGGAAACCTAGCGGTGTTAACATAATCTGTCTGTGCGATGGAAACCTAACGGTGACAACACAAGCCGCCTGCCGTGGTTAATTGGGTCATTCGCTCAGCCTAGCGCTGACGGACTGACTGGCTGTGAACGTCTAAACAGTCCCGATCCGGGAGAGTGAACGGGTGTACCCACGCTCTCTGGCCTCTGAGTTAAGATAAATGGAGGGTGAATTTGATAAAGAAATAAAGGAATGATGAACCCCTGAAGCCATTATAGGCACACAGATTGAGAACACCTTGAGATCAGTGGAGCTAAAGAGCACACTGAAACAGAAAAATAAAGTTGTAGATGAAGCCAGACGAAAGCTACATGAGCTGGTGAAATCTGAAAACAAACAGTTGGGGGACAGTGGCCACTTGGGATCCTGGTTATGGGAAAAGGTTAAAGAATATTCAGAAAAAGCCAGAGAAGCGAGAGAGCAGGGAGAGAAGGCGAATCTAATGTCTAGACCCAAGCTGAAAAAGGAGGTGGAGGAAATGGAGAACGCCCAACAGGGGTGGACGGATCTCGCGGTCTGCTGGCAGAGTGTCACGCATCTTCACCATTTCCAGTTGAAGGAGACGACCCCGAAAGTCAAAAGGAGCGGTAACAGCACCTGACACTGCACCTACGCGCCCTCCACCATACGTACCCTTAGCACCCAGCGTTAACAGTGTATATCCCACTCTGTATATCACCTCGGGGTCTCTACGAACTGAGGGCGGCGAAATTTGCGAGCGCCCGCGCGCACCATCCCCGCCAATTGCAGACACACCCCCGATCACTCACACACACACACCGTCCAACGAGAAGGGGAGGCAGCGCTATTAATAGAAGTGCGGATAGAATAAATTACATCCACTATAATGTTCAAAAAACTAGACAACTGGACACAGACAGGTTTTAAAGCAGCACATAGTCAATTAGCAGCAACGTCACTGAAGGCTTTCCAAAATCCACTGCACTGGACATGTTACTAGCAGAGAAAGGAGGTGTATGCGCAGTGTTCGGGGAACAATGTTGTACTTTTATTCCAAACAACACTGCATCAGATGGAAGTTTAACACTAGCAATAGAAGACCTAAAATCTCTTAATAAAAAGATGAAAGAACATTCGGGGGTAGATGTATCCATATGGGATTCATGGTTAAGTGTGTTCAGAAAATATAGTCCCCTTGTATCATCTGTATTAAAATCTGTTTAGTTTTTGCAGCTTTTTTACACTCTGTGGTTGTTGTTGTTGTTGTTGATTCAACTCATCGTCACTGCCCTGGGTTATAAGATCCTGAATGCTACTAAGAAAGATGACATTTCTGTCGGAGTGTAAACAGTTCTGAATGAAATTAATGAATTTACGAATCTAAAATCTGTTTGAAGTGTTAGTAAATGATATCTTTTGTTTGAGCTGTGATAAACAGGAGGGAAATGTTAGAATAATTGTATGAATTATCACAGCTCTAATCTGTTTTGTTACTCACCAAGTATAAATGTTGGAAACTGCTTGTTGAGGTATTTTGCAGAAACATCTCTATCTCCATGGGAGGCAGCCAAGTGGAAACAACCTTGAAGTTCTCACACAACAACAGGACGACTCCCTAACTGCAGCTGGATAGAGAGCTGAAATGAACATTCTCAACTAGACAAAGAAGATAAGCACAGAACAATGATGGTCATGATGCTGACTTACATGCACCCCTCCCCTTTAGGAAATCAATATGATGTGTGTAATTAGAAAAAGTAAAGAGACAGTTAAATTCCGTGGGAAGAGAGGAAAAAAAAAAAGTGAATGAGCTCGGTTTATTAGGGAAAGAAGGGAGGGACGGACTCCCCTGTCTATAGACTGAACGGCCGTGGATGAATGAACGTGTGTGTGAATGGAGGATGTAATCCTTGATTAACCTCCTCATATAAACAACTGTGGGATCAATATGACTTTTTGTTGATGCAGAGGCAAGAACCCTCCGCCTGAAAAGGTAGAAGCTTGAGGGTTACCACAGAAATAATTAATCTTTGTCCCATAGGAAAAGACAAACCAGTGTTAGGACACCCTTGGTGCAACAAACCACTGGTCCAAATTGGGTTAAAATGGGGGGTAAAAACAGTAAACCTAGAGAGGAATTAGAATGTGGAGATTGGAAAGCAGTAGAAAAACAGGCACCTGATAGAAATAAATATTTAGATTTATGGGTTAGTAAGTATGGATTCAACGGACAGTTAAAGGTAACAAGATTAATAGAATTACAGGGAGCTATTAGGCGGAACTGTAAAAATAATACAGAAAAAGAAAGTATTCCGATTAAAAGTGGATGACAGGCCAACAGGGGGCCAAACATTTGCAATACACCGGAAAAATGGTCTGCATGGTGCAGCACAAGAAAGAGTAATGCAGCTGGATGGACTGAAGGGCTCCCTCAGATTCCAAGCTATCCCCGCCGAGGGACATTGGATGCCAGATATTTGACTTCGACCCATAGAATGATTTGGGAGGGAATACTCAGGTGCTCTCTCCTCTCGGTCACTTAGCTCTGTGGGTATTGATGGGGTTCCTTTCTCGTCACAGCTTACACCCCCGCTCCCTCTGAGTTGTCCCGACGACCCCTCTCTCGATGCATTATAAATCACTTATTTTTTGTGTATATGCAGGAATGTCCGTTTAATTTACCCGGTCGTGATCTTATGAGCCTCCTCGGTTTACAAATTTCTTTTCATGGTTCGAGCATGATCATCTCCACGTCAGAATCTCTGTCCCCTTCTTTGATTGCATTAACCTCCTGTGAATTACCGTTTAATGTTAACGCAGCATGTGCAGTGAGTGAGGTGGCAGAGCAGTGTTCGCCCCTGGATCAACTGCCCAGGACATTATGAGTCGAGTTTAAAAATGATGTGGGCTGCGTCGATTGTACTCCTTATGAGGCGAAGCGTCCCTGTAGAACCAGACACTCGGCCTGTGTTTGCATTTACACATGGGCGGCAGCAGTACACCTGGACACGCCTCCCACAAGGTTTCATTGATTCTCCCGCGGTGTTTGCCACCGTTGTATGGGACGCACTAGGGTGCTTTGTTCCCCCTGATGGTTCCTGTGTCCACGCCTATGCGGATGAGTTCGGCATCAAGCTCCAAGATCTGTTTCCGAGCCACACTCGCTGTCCTTCAGCTCTCTCGGGTCTCAAAGAAATTGAGCCAAGATCGCGTCAAGATCAACATCGACACCCAGCGACCGGCTACCAAACATGCCTTACTTGCTTTCCTGGGGTTGATCAAGTACTGCAGGCAGTGGATCCCAGACTGCTCTCTCTCTATGACAAGTGCCTCCGGTCCGCAATCCACCACACGGACCCACTCCAGCAACCACTCGTATGGACTGAGGACATGCAAAATGCCTTTGCAGCCCTCAAAACGGCCCTCTGCTCGGATCCAGCTCTGGGCCTGCCGAACTATGAACTGTCATTCCACCTCTGCGTTGCCCATCAAGGGGGAACTGCCTCTGGGGTGTTGGCTCAGGAGCATGGTGGGGGGATGAGGCCCTGTGCTTTCCTTTCAAAACACTAGACACTGTAGCTCAAGGTTTACCTGCGTGTCTTTGTGCTGTGGCTGCCTGTGCGTTAATGGTTTTAGACGCCGAGAGGATCGTCTTGTCGCACCCTTTGATTTTATACTCACAACATCAGGTCCAACAGATCCTACGAAATTTAAATACACAACACATGTCATAACAGCGCAGGTCAGGATACGAGGCGATTCTATGCGCCATTGATAACCTCACGATTAAACCTACTTCTTCTCTTGATACCGTGGCTCACGCCTTACAGCGTCTGCTAATACTCAAAATGACTGTGAGCCCTGCCCTCACGGCTGTTTGCAAGAAATTGTTGTTGCTACAAGCATTAGGTCTGATTTGTGTTCTACACCTTTACTTCCAGGTGAGGTCCTGTTTGTGGACGGGTCATGCTCTAAACATACCGACGGTACCTTTCACTGTGGATATGCCGTCTGCCGCCTTTCAGATATAGTGATCGAATCTCATTCACTCCCCTTTACGTCTGCTCAAGCTGCAGAATTGTTTGCTCTTACTCGCGCGTGCATCTTATCTGCTGACCAAGAGGCAGACAGATGCTTAACATGCGCACAGAATAATTCTTCTGCCACAACCAAATACACCATTCCAGGAATGGCAAATTGATTATACCCACATGCCAAGACAGAGACCATACAAATATCTATTGGTCATGGTTGATAAATTCTCACGCTGGGTGGAAGCTTTCCCATGCAGCATTGAGAATGCTAGAGTGGTGGTTCAGAAATTGACATAAGAAATTATCCCGCGATATGGAATTCCGGTGGGACTAGACTCGGACAGAGGGACCCCCTTCACGGCCAAGGTAACCCAACTGCTCGCAACAGCACACACATGACTCCACACGAACTACAGACCGGTAGACTATTTCCTGGACCACACACAGCACTGGATACTGACCCACAAAACCTAACCCATAAACAATACTGTCGTGAATTGCAAAGTCTTGTTGCAGCCTTTTCAGATCAAGTGAGGGAGCAGTACCAGGCGTCTGCCGGCGGCCCTCCAGACACAGAGTGGGTCCTCCTCAAAGTCCTCAAGCGAAAGTGGACGGAGCCAAGGTGGACAGGACCCTACAAGATCAAAGAGCGCACCTCGTACGTCGTCCGGCTGGACAGCAAGGGCGACACCTGGTATCACTGGAGCCAGTGCGCAGCGGCAGAAGCTTCCTCCAGATCACTCATCAACACACACAGGGACCCGTGTGAAGCAGCAACCTCATCACCGGACGGTGATGAAGAAAAGACCACCAACAGCGCAGGGCAGAATAATCCCTGGGTGGCAAAAGGGGGTGAGGTAGTCTAACCCTCACCCTCACGGCAAGGCGGAGGAACAACGCGCCCCTGCAACAAGTAGCGTGCCAAGCTACCAACGCAAGTTTGAAGAGTGTTATCCCGATTATATTGTTTTTAATTATATTGTAATGTGCTTTTGCTTTGAGTTGTGTGATAGAGTATTGAAGGTTGAAAGCTCTTTAAGGTGCAGCGCGTGACCCTCCCTTGAATACAGTGAAGAATTTACTCTGTCATATTGAAGGTTTAGCTTGCTAGTTTCTATATGGAAGGTAAAGCCAGATGGGGTCTCTCCTCGAGTCCACTGATGTGTATTTATATCCATTATAATGTTCAACGCTTGACCAATCTTACCAGGGATGCCGTGGAAGGACTGGCAGCCGAGCTCAGGGCCAATTCACTTATGACATATCAAAACCGCATGGCTATAGATTTTTTACTTAGTGCCACGGGGGCGTCTGCTCCGTGTTTGGGGAAGAGTGCTGCACCTTCATACCCAACAACACCGCACCAGACGGGTCTGTCACGAAGGCCTTGGACGGGCTGCGGACTCTGGCCACCGAACTGAAGGAACACTCGGGGGTTGATAATGTTATACTTGATTGGCTGGACAGACACTTCGGTAAGTGGAAAGGTTTGATCGTTTCAGTTGTGATATCCATCATCTCGGTGGCCGGATTCCTCGCCCTGTGTTGGTGCTGCTGCATCCCCTGCATTCGTTCCCTATGTATTAGGTGCATCTCTTCCACCCTGGAAAAAGGGGGCCCTCTTCCTCCCCCTCCATATCAATTTCCTCAGTTGTTAGCCGAGTCGGAAGCTCTCCTTTCGCCGGGGTCTCTGGTAGATGAAGTCACACTTAGAGCCCAGTTCTGATTCGATTTTACGATGGGCAATTTTGCATGCAGTTAGAGTTTTCATAGATATCATATTTGCTTAGATCTTTACGGACTTCATAATTGCCTTTTATATAACTTTTCTATTTGCTCGTGTACGTTTTCTCCGCTGTTCTATTTTTGTTATGAATGGTTCCTTGATGGATGAATGGTTCCTAAAGGAGATCAAAAGGGGGAATTGTAAAAGTGTATCACATGATCATGTTCTCTGCTGCACATACTGTTTTATATAACTGTATAATGGTGCTTTATTTTTCTATGTTTTGCTATACTTAAAGGCTTGTTGAGAATAATCAAATGGAATGCTTAAGGGGTCCCATTCTTTGTCTGTTGTAAAAGTGCATACTTAAACAGAAGTGCATGCTGGGTACCCGTGCCACACCGAGACTTTCACTGTCAGGGTGATCTTCAACAGACCAAATAGTTTCTAGTTGTAAATAATTTCGGGGTCAGGAGGTGGGGGTTTATGGGGGCTGGGATGCGCCTGGGGTCAGCCCAGATTAATTGCATCCTGTTGAGATAATAACGTATCAAAGACCCAATCATAAATTCCAGAAGGAGGAACCTGGTCTGTAGCCCTTAAAAGCAACCCCCGCGAGGGAGACCTCAGACCTTAACTAGCGTGTCTTTTATGCATGTTTGTTGGGTCTCCGTCCTCTGCAGAGGACGCAATAAAGCTTCTCATATTCAACTCAAAACCAGTCTCCAGTCGTCTTCTTCCACATTCAACGGATCCTAACACAACCCAGTTAGCAGCACCAGGGGGACAGTGACAAACCACAGAGAGTGGGGCTTGAACCTCCAACCTTAGGCTCAGTGAGCCAGCACCTTTACCAGCAGGCCACCACTGCCCCAAAGCATTTATTATAATGTAACTTTTAATATCTCTCTCTTTTGTTGCATCGGCCACTTCCCACCCCAACTACCTCAGTACGCATAAAGATGAAGGAGGCCAGATGAGAAATTCTGTGATGACACTGTGCTATATATAATATATATAATAAATGAGACCCTGGGTGTCCAATTGTCAACAGAAGGTGAGGTGTCATTATGAATGTTCATTTATGAATAGTAATATGTGCTAAAATATGCTTTTTAAAAACATTCAATAGACAGTCTTACTCATTAATACAGTACTAATGTTTAATACAGTACTAATGTAGTAAAATGTAGTAATGATGAAGAAAATATTAACTTTTTTTCTGTGATATTTATTGATAATAAATATAAACATTATACACCACATATAATATATATAATATTATGCTACATGCTACACATGCTACGGAACATAAAATCTCACACACAAACATTCTTAACATTAACTTCGGTACAGGACTGGAATATTAACTGACAAACATTGTAATATTGCAGTACTATTTAGCTAGAAGTATCCGGAATACTGATCACTTCCACAAAAACTTGATGTTCCACTAGCTCTGATTGCTATGTAGCAGACTACGACAGCATAACTTTTTCCTCCCTGAATCATATCAAGCAGTTCTACTTACCTTTTTCTGATCCTTTGTCCCTTTACCTGAAGCCTGAGAAGGTGCACAGCTTTGGTTAGCACGAATGAGCTGAATTATAATTAATAACACACAGGAAAAAAAAGCACATGTGCACAAAGTCCATCTCACCTTGTCCTCTGCATCTTCTACTCTTACTCCAACTACCTTCATGTCCTCCTTCACCACATCCATAAATCTTCTCTTTGGTCTTCCTCTAAGCCTTCTTCCTGGTAGTATCAATCTCAGCATCCTACTACCTACATACTTACTGTCAACCTCCGTGGATCACGCCTGTGAAGTCTGGTAGCCGTGGGGCTTTGCCCTGGTGAGCTGGGGCCAAATGAGCCCCGTGGCAGAAATAGGACTGTATCTCTGGCGGCCGTGGGACCCCAGGCTCGGAGTTGGTTTCACGCCTGTTTAGTCTGGTGGCTGTGGGGCTTTGCCCCGGCAATCTGGAGCCAAATGAGCCACGTGGCGGAGATAGGCTTGTATCTCCGGCGGTCGAGAGACGCCGGGCTTGGGGTTGATTTCAGTGAATGGCTGGCATCCCATGGATTACAGCTGTGGAGTCGGGTGGCTCTGGGGCTTTGCCACTTGGCTGAGCCACTTGGCTCATTTTGCTCCGGCTCGCCGGGGCAAAGCCCCAGAGCCACCCGACTCCACAGCTGTAATGTAGGCCCGTATCTCCGGCAGCCGAGGGGGTACAGGGTCGGGGTCAGGTTCATTGGATGGCTGGCATCGCACAGATCATGTGTATATGTAGTCTGGTGGCTCTGGGGCTTTGCCCCGGCAAGCTGGAGCCAAATGAGCCCCGTGACAGAGATAGGCCTGTATCTCCGGAGGTCGAGAGGGTAAGGGCTTTGGATTAGTTTTCTTGGACGCCTGGCGGCCGGTGGATCATGTCCTGTTTGGCTTCAGCTGTTTCTGCTTCCGCTGCAATACTATCGATAAGCACTTTTCCTGACCTCTTTATCTGTGGCTTTATATTCTTCTCTTGGTTGTTTCCTCCGCCTCTCAGATTTCGTGCTGAGGAGTGTCTTACTCTTGGTCTTTCTTTCCTCGGCCTTCTTCCAGGTTTTCTCCGAAATCCATTCCTCCTTCTTTCTTCTCTTTTTGCCCGTTTACAGGAGTACCTCATCGAACTCTTGTCGTTCAATTTCGTGATCTTGTAGTCCCATAAATCTGTAAAATTAAAGTAAAATTTTTTCATTTAATTTTATTTTATATCATTGATTATAAATAAATTAATAATAAATTACTACTTCATGTCATATTTTCCATGGGGCTGCGATGGCCTTGTGGATAAGTCACTGGCCTGCCAATCGGAAGATCAGCGGTTCAAGACCCCTCAAGGTTGTCCCAGTTCAAATTTTGCTTATTTATATATTTTTTATATCATAGTGTTAAGAAACAAATAAATACAAAAATAAATAAATGTAAACTCTATAAAGTAGGGATTTGACTCTTGTGTTTATTCGTGCCCCCACCCCCACTTGTATTGGATTGCCGAGTAACTGTCAAGTGATTCAAATTCAGCCAATGGCTTTGCTCTATCCTTCAGTTTGATTGAGATGGTGCATATGGTGCTTTTTTTTATTTTTCGTGCCCACTTTATGCACATGTGCTTTTTTTTGTGTGTGTGTGTGTGTGTGTGTGTGTGTCTGTGCACCTTCTCAGGCTTCGGGTAAGGCGACAAAGGATCAGAAAAAGGTAAGTAGAACTGCTTGATATGATTCAGGAAGGAAAAAGTTATGCTGCAGTAATTATAGTCTGCTACATATCAATCAGAGCTAGTGTAACATCAAGTTTTTGTGGAAGTGAACGAAAACCAGGTAATCATCAGAATGGAATCAGCCTTACTATTCTGGATACTTCTAGCTGTATAGTACTATATTATTACAATGTTTTTCAGTTAATATTCCAGACCTGTATTGAAGTTAATGTTAAGAATGTTTAAGAATGTTTGTGTGTGAGATTTTATGCTGTGTAGCATGTGTAGCATGTGTAGCATGTAGCATCATATTTTATTATATATATATATATATATATATATATATATATATATATATATATATATCTGTGTGTATGTGATGTATAATGTTTATATTTTATTATCAATAAATATCACAGAAAAAAGTTAAGATTTTCTTCATCATTACTACATTTTACGACATTAGTACTGTACTAATGAGTAAGACTGTCCAGAGAATGTGTTTAAAAAGCATATTTTAGCTCATGTCATATATACATAGGAGTTTACTTCCGTTGATCATTGCACATGTAATATGATGCATACCGTAACTTTGTTATATTGTATATTATATTCATAATTGATCATAGATGCAGTCACCGTCATGCCTTCCACAGCTCCTGGGCGCTGAAAATGTTTGAACACCAGGAGAGATTTGCAGTAGTCACGATTGGTGGTCTTCTCTGGCTCGGCCGCGAGGTCGTTGATGAATTTCCCGATGTAAGGAGCGTGTCGGGTTTTGCCACCCTCAGAATCTTCTGGCAGGCTTTGACACCCGTGTTCCTTCCATCAGTCGTTCCTACCTAGAGTTGTAGTAATAAACAGAAAAAAGGGCCATTAAACTTCCAGGCAGGCTTTCTCATCGGCTGTAGAATTTCCTTGAAGGCCTGGAGGTTGTCACGGAGGTCTTTCTCTGCCATCGTCAGGTCCAGCCTGTCGAAAAACCCGATCGTATTCTTTCAACAATTTATTGTTGCGGCTGCACACATTTCTGTGCGGCGGAGGCTGCTGATGTACTGAAGGGATTGTTGGCTCTTACTTAAGAAGTCCATTCTCAGTTCATCCCCAGTCGGCTGCAGGTACCACAGGAAATGTGACACATCGTCGACCTTTGAATAACGATGACGAGAAAGAAATATTAATATTAGCGTCGCACCAAGAAACAGGACGTGCGTGACAGTGCTGCAACTGGTGCTGAAAAACCATTTATAATGACGGTGAAAACCTTCTGTTGGCAATTGTGGACACCCAGGGTCTCACTTATTAAAGTCCAAAGGGAGCACAGTGTCATCGCAGGATTTCTCACATAGACCAGCCTCCTTATCTTTATTGGTCGTTTTTGGTCACTTGTTTTTGGGCGGCCTTTCCCTCTGTCGTGGAGAAAAGGTAAGTCAGCCCTGTGTACATCTGATTTACCAGCACACATGGACGAGTACTCTGCTGCCCTAATTGATAAACTGCATGAATCATGGACGGATGCGAATAAATCTACACCGTTACGACCTCCTGTGCCTACTCGCCCGTTTCAGGTGGCAGACATGGTACTGGTACGGCTCTTTAATCGATCAGGACAATTAGGTGATCCTAAATATAGTGGGCCAGCAGAGATAATCGCTATTACTCGGACTGCTGTTCTAACAGATTTATTTCCACGGTGCATTCATGCTACCAGATTGAAGGCCGATCCTAGCAGGCCCGGATTGAATAATCCTCATAAGGAGTAATAAATGTTTGCCCGAGTGTCTCTATTTCACTGTTGTACAGTTTGTTTGTCCTTCTTAAAAGCACTGTGCAGGAACGGTAATTCTCTTTTTCCTGACGAAGGCCAATCTTCTGCAGATTACTATTGGAATCACCACTGCTGGGGTCCTTGTTTCCTGCTGGAGACTTCTGGTGTCTTTCCGGAGGCTGATATCTCTGATGGTTTCATCACTACCGGAGCGGAATCTTGACAGTTCGCCGCAGCTGCGTCCTGGCAGGATGAGATTCACCTGCATCACGCTTCTTCTGGTGGTCCTCACGTTGAGAACTCCCGGTGAGGCCCATCCTCACGACAACACCTTTTGGCAGTTTGCTAACTGGACTGCAAAACAAATGACTCGTCAATCTTGCTATTTTGTCATGCCATTCCCAACTCAGCCGTAGCTCTCTCTCTCCCTGCTGCACCTACTTGTAAACATGCTATGTACACTGCTGTTCCTCTTAGCGATGGTCGTCATATATACAGTTATTGGCGCCCATGGTGTGATGATTATGAGCTCCTAGCTGCTTATAGGAAACTAAATGTCACATTCACGCCTCGCTTACACTCTGTTGCTACACACCAATTTCTTAAGGCTACATTTCCTCCAGGTTATACTTTTCCTACATGTTTCATAACTAAGAACTACACGGGATCTCATTTCTTAGGAAATATTCCTCGCTCTATGTGCGAACGTGTTTATGGGCCTACACAGACACCTGAATGCCCACGTTATGTACCATTCTCATGCCGGTGTACCGATCAGTCTGTAAATGGCACGAAATTCTGTCATCCACGAGCTTCCTCGTACATACATGGTACGTGCGTAGTGCTCAATTGTTCTTGTTATTCTCCTCATCCTAGCCATCATCCTGAGGCTAGATTGGCTTCTGATTGGTACTGGTATTGCGGGAATGGTACAAAGCTAATGATGGATATACCCGCCAATTGGTCCGGTATTTGTGCCCCACTTCAGTTGAAGGGATCCCTCACTATTATTCACCCCTTCAATGACACTCTTTATAGGAGACGCCGTCGTAATCTTGATCTAGATGCTACATTTCCACCGCCTGAACATCAACTTGCTTCTAAATGGCATAGATTTTGGACTGCCCTAATCCCTTCTTTCGGAGTCTCAAGTCTCTGGAAAGAAGTTGAAATTGCTCATTATCGCTTAGCTACTTTTGCTCGTGAAACACTAGAAGCTATCGAAGGGATACGCAAGGAACTTACTGCTCGACGCTTAATGACGTTCCAAAATCGTATGGCTCTAGACATTCTCTTAGCTGAAACAGGGGGTGTATGTGCGGTAATCGGAGATAAATGCTGCACTTTTGTCCCCGCTAACAATGAAGATCATGAAGCAATTGGGAAAGCTGTAAGTCAAATGCACGCTACCATTCATGCCATCAGAAAGGATGAGAAGGGGCAGAGGGAAAGCGATTGGGGATGGGAATGGCTTTATGGTTGTTTTGGAAAATGGACTGGTCTTTTCTCAATGATAATTCCTGTCTGTATCGCTCTTATACTCATGTGTGTATTTGGAGCATGTGTGACTCGATGTGTTGTGTATACTTTGAGGTCCAATATAGCCAACAATATAGCCATAACAAACTTAACCGATGCTTCTCTTGATGAACGTCGCATGTCCCAAGGGTCTGGTGAATATGTTGCTATGGGAGAAATTGTGCCACCTGTTCTCCCTGAGAGGATTGTGCTCGAGCAACCCACCCTGGTTGAGGAAGTTCATCCCCTCGGGTTTGGCGGACGCCAGATCTAAGTTAGAACGATGATTGTGTTATACTAGGTAATCCTAGTATAAAAGAAGGGATTGAAAGTGACTTTACGATCTCTTGTATTGTTTTAAGATTTCTTGTCTTGTTTATCGATCGGTACTAATCACTACATATATGTATAAAGTTGTTATAATCATATTGCTGCAAGTTAAGTTCACTAATTGTAGTTGTTTTATTTTTTGTAATCATATTACTGCGTGTTAAGTTCACTAATTGGAGTTATTTTATTTTTCATAATCATTTGATATAAATAAAACTGAACTGGGAAGAAGGAAGGGCACGGTCAGTCTGTCGTTTGTAAACAATGGACGCAGCATCGTTACGTCGCTGTGTCATCATCATCATCATCATCATCATCATCATCATCATCATCATGTTTCCCCTGTGGCATCGTGGACAACCTTGGGGCGCTTTTGCTGGAATCGGGTACCCAGCAGTCGCAAGAAATTGGTCTTCGCCATCTATGAAGACTTGATTTCAAATCGCTTAAATTAACTAGGAGAAAGAGGTTACTTCACTTCCTAGTCGACAGTGACTCCGTTGGCTCACTCTGCCGCAAGGCCGAGCTACCCAGGGTGCACCTGTCCTAATGACGGAGGTGGAATCTGGCTTGAGTGTGATAGGCGTTTAGATTTAGCGGGGCTTACAATACGACTGCCTTCTAAGTCGAGCGGATAAATCCGAAAGTTGCACATCAACACTCCATGCACCCCAAGTGTCATTACGTCAGCGTACTACGTAGGTACGTCTAAACTCAGAAGTTAACTTTTTTTTTTTTGCAGCCTACTGGATTAATAAAATATCTCAATCAGTTTAAACCACAAGGGGGAGATTGATGTGAGTGTGTATAAATCATTTGGATTTCATTATATCATATCGTACATTATATTATTAATAAATAAATAATTCAAAATATAAATTAACCAATATAAAATTGATAACTATTCTATTATAACATATATTGTTTTCATCATACATAATAGTATTAAAATACTGTATCTCAAATCAGTTTCAACCACAAAGGGGATGCTTATGCGAGTGTGTATAAATCATTTGGATTTTATTATATGATATCATACATTATATTATTGATAGGGGCAGTGGTGATCTAGTGGTATAGGGCGCTGGATCGCTGATCCAAAGGTTGGGGGTTCGAGTACCACTCTCCACAAGGTTGTCACAGCCCCCCCAGTGCAGCGAACTGGGTTATCAAAGGCGGGCCATGTCTGTCACTGTCTGTGGTGAGAGGCGTGTAAAAGAACCATTGCTGACTTTCGTAAAGAGTAGGCTGCAAATTCGTCAGCGTGTTTCTATCCCTTGCTAAAAAAGGGTTGTGACAGGAAGGGCATCCGACGTAAAAACCTCTGCCAAATCAGACGTGCGAATCAGATGATTCGCTGTGACGACTCCCGAGTAAAAGGGAAAAAGCCGAAAGGAAGATAGACAGACAGACATTATATTATTGATAAATAAACAAATAAATTAATCAATAAAAATCTATAACTCTATTGTATTATTATATATATATATATATATATTACATTCATAATAGATAAAACAAACACAGAACAGAAGACAAAGCGGTGGAAGCTGAAAAAGGAAGACTGTCCTGTTGTCTTCAGGGAGGAGTTGAAACAGGCTTTGGGTGGTCAGAATGTGCTGCCGGATGACCAGACAAAAACAGCTAATGTGATCAGGGAGACAGGTAGGAGAGTGGTTGGGGTGTCCTTTGGAAGGAAGGTAGATAAGGAGACTTGGTGGTGGAATGAGGATATATATATATATATTATCTGAGAATATAACATTATTATGTATTATATATTTAAAAACTAAATTACGATATTACAATATATTTTATTTATATTTATACTTTTTATGTCTATTTTTTGTATAATTTTCTTACATTATTTTATAAATTATATCAATAGATACTATGATGTTTGCAGATGACATTGTGAACTGTAGTGAGAGCAGAGAACAAGTGCAGGGAAATCTCGAGAGGTGGAGGTATGCCCTGAAAAGGAGAGGAATGAGAGTTAGCCTCAGTAAGACAGAATACATGTGTATGAACGTCAAGGACCCATGAGGAACGGTGAGGTTACAGGGAGCAGATACGGAAGGTGTGGATTTTAAGTACTTCGGCTCAACAATCCATAGAGAGGTGCCAAAAGCATATAACTTACTATTTTATTTTAATAAATTACAAAATAGTCTTTTTTTTTTTGATCATACATAATATCACATATTAAAATATCCCCCAGTGCGGCTAACTGGGTTATCAAAGGCGGGCCTTTGCCACTAATCCAAGCAAACAAGATGGCGGCCGTGAGGCTCGCCCCGGTACAAGCTCTGCTTCTATGTCTTGCACTTTTGTCAATGTTTTATGTTAAAAAGTCGGAATGTCTTCTCACATACACTCGTTGGGAGTTACTATCCCTCAGAGCAAACTCAGCAGCGACTGTTTCATCCATGATCTCATCGCTACCTGCGGAAATTCTAGACATGAACAACTCATCTGGATATCCGACCTCCTGGAGACGCAAGCGAGACAGGCGGAAGCGACGAGCCGGCGTCCTTTCCAGGTTCAGGAAGCGGCCGTACCGGCCACCTTTACCGGCTCTGCTGCTGACAAACGTGAGATCGATCAGAAATAAAATTGACGAACTCTTCCTTCTTCTTCAAAATAAGGAGGATTACAAAGACTGTTCTGCCATCTGCCTGACCGAGACCTGGCTCGACCACACCGTGCCAGACCAGGCGGTAACCCCGCCCGGCTTCTCACTCTACCGTGCCGACAGGTCAGTCAAGCTATCTACAAAAACTAAAGGTGGTGGAATCTGTTTCTTGATTAACCAACGCTGGTGTAGCAACACGACTGTATTAAACACTACTTGTTCACCACAATTGGAATACATCAGCGTGAAATGCAGACCCGCCTACCTCCCGAGAGAATTTGCCTCCGTTATACTGATTGGCGTTTACATCCCGCCATCGGCTCACGCCAACTTCGCCATCACGGAGCTTGCAACCTACATATCAACCGTTGAAAACTCTCATCCCGACGCAGTAGTCACTGTGCTCAGTGACTTTAATCATACCAACTTGTCCACTGAACTCCCCAACTATATTCAACAGGTCACATGTCCTAGCAGAGGCACAAACACACTGGACCATTGCTACGTCACCATCAGCGATGCTTACCGAGCTTTCCCGAGGGCTCCGCTCGGAACGTCCGACCACGCCATGCTGCTCCTCATCCCGAAATACAAACAAAAACTTAAATCCACAAACTCCACATCCAAAACAGTTAAGTCCTGGTCCAAGGCAGCCGTTGAGACTTTGAGAGGCTGCTTTGAATGCACTGATTGGGATGTAATCCCGATCTTACAGCACCTTGAGTCTCCTAACAGCTATGCCCGTATCCTTTTCATTGACTTCAGTTCTGCTTTTAACACAATAAACCTGGTCAACCTCTTCAATAAACTGACGGACATGAACATTGACCCCTGTCTACGCCATTGGTTATGGAGCTTCCTATGGAAAAGGCAACAAAGGGTTAAGATGGGTAACCTCTCATCTTGACCTCTGACCCTCAGCACAGGTGTCCCCCAGGGTTGCGTCCTCAGCCCGGCTATCATTCGGTGTGTGTCTCACCAGAAATGGACAGGACTGGTGATTAAGGATTCTAAAAGGGGGCTGGGTAAGAAACCTTTAATTTTTCTTTTCAGTTTCTGCACCCTGCTCTGAATGTCAAAGTGGGGAAAGATTCAAACTTTGCCAAATTGTAACGATCAACTTTTGAGGTTTTTTTTTTTTTTTTTTACACTCAAACTGAAAATGTCATGTTCTTTTGTTTCCAGGTGTAGTCGCAGCCAAGCCATTTTCTAAAGGCGACATCGTGTGTGATTACCACGGAAAGGTGATCACCGCTGCTGAGGGTCGTGCGAAAATGAATGACCCCAACATCCAGCCGGCCTACCTTTTTTTCTTTAAATCTGGGCTGAAGGATCTCTGCGTCGATGCCGACTCTTCCTCGTGCGAGTGTCACCCAGGTAAAGACACATTTGGACGGAGGATCAACCATTCCTCGAAAAGAGCTAATTTAAAGCCACTGCACTGCGTGCTCAAAGACAACGGTGAGGACAAAGATGTGATCTTGTTCAGAGCCATAAAAGACATTCCTGTAGATGGTGAGCTGCTTTTTGACTATGGGGTCAATAGAAAGTCATTTAAGGGAGAAGAACTTGACCTGGAGTGGCTTGACCGTTAGCTGAAAGAGAGAAATGGTTGAGAGACTGATTGTATTCATTGTGCACAATTAATGCATGATGTGTGTTATGCCCAGACAAGTTTCCTGCACAGTGTGTGGGTGGGTGTGTGGGTGTGTGGGTGTGTGTGTGTGTGTGTGTGTGTGTGTGTGGGGGGGGGGGGGGTTGTACATGCTCAAAATATTTTAACATCAATATATACTTTATTAGTATCTCATATCTGATCATGTTCAATAAACAGTATTATTACAACAATTATTGTTGTTGTTCATATTATTATTTGTATTATTTGTATCCCTTAACATGCCTCAATCTATCGACAGGAAAGGGGTGACCTAGGGGTCAGACACGAGATAATCGATAACAAAGTCGGGGTGGGGGGGGGGCTGGGGGGACCTGCTCTCAACTTGTTGAAACATCATTACAGTCGAACATAATTCAGAACCCTTAATCTTTTGTCAGCTTCGACCCCTTATCAGACCGGATTTCTTGTTTTGATACATTTCAAACACAAAATCAAATTTAAAAGAAAAACAGAGTATTTTTGAAAATAAAATGAATGAATGATGAATTCATTTAATTTTTATATTTCTTTTGAGACCTTGGTTAAAGCAGTAAGCTATGGGAATTCTGAGAGATGTTCAATTTGATGTAATGGCAATGTCCAGGAACACTTCTCAGTATAGAAGAAGAGTGGATCAACTTTCTTTTGTCTGTAAAGTACAGCACAACAAAAAACCCAGCCATCAGGGCAATATAGTAGTGGTTTATTGCTCAGGCGGCACCACCCCCCACGGTGCAGCAAAGAGGTCATCAAGATAGCCATGTCCTTCACTGCATGTGGTGGAGGTTCATGTAAATTAACCAATTTGAATATTAGAGGAGGGGGTTGGGGATATGAGCAAAATACTGTGTTTGTCCCTTCCACTTTCCACCTTTATCTTCAACAGGAACATTGTGTCTGTGTCAAGGATTTTTTTTCGCCTTCTGCACTTAATTTCATGTTGGCTGAACAAGCTCAGAAGAGGTAAGATTAAAATGAAATAAGATTACTTGAGTAATCTTTAGAAAAAAAAAAGATTCTGATAAGAAAATGTAACTTAATAGCCCTCTTACAGATTACATATGTGTCATATGGAATATGCATCAACAGCCTGGTACAATGCTCTACCTAAACCATTAAAAAATAAGTTACAAATTGGACAAAATAAAGATATCACGTTTATATCTACAATGCGGCCTAGAATGTGAGTTGGTTATAACGAATTAAAAGACCTCGGATGGCTGATTTTAAAATACTGCCAGAGTCAATTAAGATTAAACTTAATGAAAACATTTTTAACAATACTGTACCTGAATATTTATGCAACAATTTTAAAAGACTAGTTAATATTCATATTCATAAATACAAGAAATATTATGTATGGGTTTTATTTTCCAAATGTTATAAATGCACTTTCCAATACTTTTTATATACAGTGTATAAAAGACTGGAACAGTCTGCCTCTGAATGTTCAGTCAAGCCCATCTTTAAATATCTACCAAAAAAAAAAAAGATGATAAAGCCAGAGAAGAGGATGTGTCTTCATTTCCAGTTCCATAATTTAATAAGTGACTTCCATGTAACTTTTTATTTTCCAGTATTATACTATATCTTCTTCTTTTCCTTTCGGCTGTTCCCTTCAGGGGTCGCCACAGCAAATGATCTGCCTCCATCTCACCCTATCCTCTGCATCTTCTACTCTTACTCCAACTCTTACTTAATGTCCTCCACCACCACATCCATGAATCTCTTCTTTGTTCTTCCTCTCGGCCTTCTGCATGGTAGTTCCAACCTCAGCATTCTACTACCAATATATTCACTCTCCCTTCTTCGTACATGTCTAAACCATCTCGATTTAGCCTCTCTGACTTTACCTCCGACTGAAACATCTAACAAGTGCTGTCCCTCTGATGTACTCATTCCTGATCCAATCCATCCTCGTTACTCCCAAGAGAACCTCGACATTTTCATCTCTGCTATCTCCAGCTCTGCCTCCTGTCTTTTCCTCAGCGCCACTGTTTCTAAACCATACAATAACGTGCTGGCCTCAAGACCATCTTGTACACTTTTCCCTTCATTCTTGTCGATACCCTCCTATCACACATCACACACTCATCACTCTGTCTGACACTTCATTCACTTCGAGAGCATTCCTGACAAACCCCTCCATCAAGATGACTGTTTCCTCTGAATTGTTGAGCCTAAGTACTTAAAATCAATCCGCCACCTTCTTAATCTCTGCTCCCTGTAACATCACCGTTCCTCTTGGTTTCTTCTCATTCACACACATGTATTCTGTCTTACTGAGGCTTACCTTCATTCCTCTCCTTTCCAAGGCATACCTCCACCTCTCTAGATTTTCCTCCCCGTGATCTCTGCTCTCAATACAGATCGCAATGTCATCTGCAAACATCATAGTCCATGGAGATTCTATTGTATTACATGCTTTTTTATTTTTATTTTTTTTTAAGTATGCCACATAATATAAATATAAAAAGTTTGAGAATTTCATTGGGCTTATGATTTACTTCCTGTGTGTGTGTGTGTGTGTGTGTGTGTGTGTGTGTGTGTGTGTGTGTTGTTTTGTACTTTATAGAGACATGTCACCTGGTGGTTTTCATCAAAAGTCCCATGAATGATCCCAGTGAGTCCACACACTGCTGGTGATTAATACTATTAAGCCAGGGCTGACCCCGACTAGAGGTGCCCGGACCCCCTGGGGCTGTGAGAAGCAGGGCTGTAACTTCTGAAATAAATATCTTCTTTTGATAAAGTTTAGTACGACTCCACATTCTTCATCCCTGCACAAAGTACACGATGTCGGGGGGTGTGAGGTCAGAGCAAAATCTTTTTAGGGGTGCAGGAGTAAGAAAAGGTTGGGAACCACTGTATGACACATTCCACACACTGCTGGTGACCCAGTGACGGTACTTCAGTGTGGAATTTGCATGTTCTCCCAGTGACGGCGTGGGTTTCCTCTGAGCACTCTGGTTTCCTCCCACACACCAAAGACATGCAGATTAGGCTAATTGGCAGTTTCAAATTGCCCCCCCAAGTGCCAGTGTGAATGGTAGTGTTTGTTGCCCTGCTATGGACCGCTGAGCTGTTTAGGGTGTACCTCGCCTTAGCCCAATGTTGGCTGAGGACCCCAGTTGGATTAATCACTTTAGGCCAATGAGTGATGGAGGGAATGAAAACAAACATGTGATTATTTCATCCTTTCAGTGCTTTTCGACTTGCATATGATTACAGTCAAAGGTTAAATTAGCCTTTCTTCAGGAGGCACTTTAAGCACACTGCCCATCTCGAGGCGAGCTCCTTCCACCTCTTGTTGGCTGGGACTATACGTGCCTTCAGACTGTCGTTTCCTTCGTGCGGTGAGCATCATGCAACCCAAACCCACCACTGCCAGCAAAGCAGCAAAACACATCAGTGGGATTGCCACGACAAGCCAGTGGACGCTGTCCCTCTGATGCGGTCTCTTAAAGATAGACAAGAGTGGGGGGGTAATGTAAATTGATGTGGGGAAAAGACAGCGAGGCGTGTACAGCACTGCACAGTGGCTTATCGAGCAACTTTTCTGAAGGCAGCAAATTTTTTCCGCACCATTTAAAAAAAAAAAAAAATCACATTCATTGCAATCGTGTATTAAAGACATCAGAAGTACTACAGAGACAGAAAACCTGCAGTTATGTAACAGACGCTATCGAACAGGATCTATTACAGTTGTATATACTCACTGTAGCTTCGCACTTATTTCCACTAAAACCTGGCGTGCATTCGCAGAGGTAATGATTTGGCTGATCTGTGCAGGTGGCTCCATTAAGACAGGGGTTAGAGTCACACTCATCAATGTCCTCCTCACACCTGGGAACAAAGAGGAGTCTTTCCAAGTTTCACTTTGGATGACGACTTGGACTGAGGTGACACTTGCCATGATTTATATCAACATTTATGTCTCACCTCTCTCCGGTGTATCCAAGTGTGCAGGTACAGTTGGCCCCCCAGGGTCCATCCAGACAGACTCCTCCGTTAGCACACCGCACGTCTACCTCACATTGTGGTGGTGGGAAGTTCCATCTATTTGGCACAAAAAAAGGAGGAGAGAGGATTTCTTTTGTATAAAGTTATACTTTATGATATCACTGGGGTGGGACAGTGGCAGGAAGGCACAAAGTCTGATTCCCGAACTCGACATTTCTGTGTGCAGGTTCCATTCTCAGAGACCAACAGAAACTTCATCAATCCCAGAGTCAAATTCACATTTTCCAGCAGCACAGCAGTAAAACAGCCCAAACATTCTCTATAAAAAAAAACACAACACATTGTAGAAAGTATAAGAAATGAATGAGAATTGTATATAATCTGCAGTGTAATGGTGCAGATTCGCTGTCGAGTGCAGACATGCAGCCCCTGGGTGTAAGTATGAATGGTTTTGCACGTGTTGGCCCTGCAATGGTCTGGTGAGCTGATCAGGGTGTACCCTTCATCCCCCAACATCAGATGAGATAGGCACCAGCCTCAGCAAGAGCCTAGTAGGATTAAGCGGTTTGGCAAATGATTGAGTGATGATGGTTGAACAGTGGAAGGACAGTGGAAGGACAGTGGTGGAATGATGGTGGAAGGATGGTTGAACAGTGGTGGAACGGTGGTTGAATGATGGTTGAACGGTGGTTGAATGATGGTGGAACAGTGGTGGAACGGTGGTTGAATGATGGTTGAACGGTGGTTGAATGATGACTGAGTGGTAGTTGAGTGGTGGTTGAGTGGTGGTTGAAGGATGGATGAAGGATGGATGCTGTACTGTTTAACATCAATTTTTACATCCCAATTTAATGCTACACAAATTCTGGAAAAGTCTGGATATTCTTTAAATTTGAAATGGAAACTAAAAAAACCTTCAAATTTCAACGTCTGCAACAGAACATATCACGTAAATGTTTAAACTGAGAAAATTTGCAATTTCATGCACAAAATTAGCTCATTTCAAATTTCAAAATTACATGCTTTATTTTCAGAAAGATGTCATAAATCTCCATCTTGAACAAGAACAATTACAAATCATGACAGACAACAGGTAATGCAGCCATGAGGTAATACAGTAATAAGTGTTCTTCATTCTAAATATAACTTTTCCCATTTTCAAAGCAATATGTACATAACCTATTCTCATGTAATGTACTGTTGTTTCTTCCTTTATTAACAGCAATTCTAAAATTACTGCATCAAAATCTAGCTAATACTATCTTAAAATGTACTGGTAAGGGCGATGCAAGATATGTTTCTACATGTAATACTGATTTAAACTGCTTGTATGAGAATGAGTCTGGCACACTCCTGTTTAAGGTTATCTATCGATCTTTGCCTAAAAGAGCGAATAAACATTTCCACATCACCCACTTCCTGAGAGACCCATACAAAACGAATCCATATTTGAAAAGAATATTTTTAATGTGACCAGCCCAAGTTATTCTATCTGTCTCATCTAATGATAGAAGCATCATATAACACTGAAAAGGCAAGCGAGATTCGTCCCCACATAATAATTCACACCAATATCTTACAGCTCTTGTCATATAGCATAATTGAAGAGATACCCTACCACATTCACCTAGAACCATTACATTACAAGTATTTCTTTTAACCTTTAATATACTTTTGCACATCTTAATGTGTACATTTTCAATTATTTTGTAGAAAGAAGTGCCCCATATTTCTGAACTACAACACGAGATTCGCTTAACAATAGTATGAAATACTTTAAACAAATCATTACATGGTAAGAAAGCAAATTTATTCTGAAATCTATTAATAACCATGAGGGGTACAGACTCCAGGTGTGGTCAAGAACTTCGAATACGCACAGTTGAGCCAGAGACAGAAGCAAGCTATACATCCACAAGAAAAGGTCAGAAACGAGAAACTCTAAAGAGATATGCTAAAATCTTCCACACTTTCTCCCACTGAAAGTGTCACCTCCCCCCTTAAAAAGCCAGAGGCAAGGTTCGAGCACCTACCTCTGGCCTCGCTAAAGTAGACGACCATTCCTTACATAGGGCTTTTATTTATTTATTATTTATTTATTTTTGACACATAATGACATACTATCCCACCTGACCCATCAGACAGGAAAGTCATACCAATCACCTGTCAATATAAATATATATATATACAGATCCATATTACATACTCCATTCTTCTATACACTGTATTACATACTGTATTAAAGCATGGAATACAGTATGTAGAAGAAAACAGTATGTAATAATTGTTTGGAATAGAGACAGATATTACATATGCAGTCTTGTATATTATCTGAAGTGCAGAAAAATATCCACAGCAGACTGGGCAAGGCTCGCAGCATTTTCAAGGACATGAACAACATTAGGAGATCCACACAGTACAGTTTCAACACCAAGCTCAGGCTGTACCAGAGCTGCGTCGTATCTTTGCTCCTGTATGGATCTGAATGCTGGAGGATGACAGAGGCAGATCTTGCTAAGCTGAGATCATTCCATCCCACATGCCTTCGAAAAATCCTCAGAACCTTCTGGCCTGAGAAGATCTCCAATGAGGTCCTGCGGAGATGATGTAAGCAAGCCAACATGGGTACCCTGATTACAACAATGAAATGGATCGGACATGTGTTGCGTAAAGACCAGCAGTCAATAGCAAGAATGGCATTGCACTGGACCCCAAATATAAAGAGGAAGAGAGGGTGACCACGAGAAACGTGGAGGAGAACAGTTGAGAGTGAGATGGAAGCCATGAAGTATTCTTGGGGTTCCTTGGAAAGGATGACTCAGGACAGGCAGGGGTGGAGAAACTGTTGCTGCCCTACACACCACTGGGTGTAATGGTTAAATGAATGAATGCATTCTTGTATATTATCTGAAATGTAGATAAATATCAAATGTTGTAATGTTCTATTTCCTGTATTGCATTTGTAACCCATATAAATACATGGTTACTGTAAAAGTGCATCATATTATCATGTACTTTAGTACAAACACTGCCGTATATAACGGTACAATGGTATTTTGTTTTTCTATGTTTTGCTATACTTAAATGCTTGCTGAGAATAATCAAATAATATGCTTAAGGGGCCATTCTGCATGTCTATTGTAAAAGTGCATACTCAGACACCTATGACACACTGAGCCGTTTGGGGTCTGTGTGCAATTCAGTAGTTTCTAAATCCGATGGTTTCCTCACTTCCTCATGTCTCCTCACTTCCTCACAATTTCCTCACTTCCTCATTTCGAGATCAGGAGGCGACAGCGTGAAACTGATGTGTGTAGAGGTGAGGGGAGTGTGGGGGTCGTGACGCACCCGGATAGAGCCCAGACTTATCTCCTCCTGTTGAGACAACGACACAGCGTAGACCCAGCCCCAAACCAGGAAGAGGGAACCTGCTCTGAAGCCCTTAAAAGCACACACCCGCGAGTGAGACCCCAGACCTTTTCTAGCGTGTCTTTTATGCATGTTTGTTGGGTCTCCGTCCTTTGCAAACGACGCAATAAAGCTTCTCATATTCAACTCAAAACCAGTCTCCAGTCGTCTTCTTCCATATTCAACGGACTCAACAGTTTTGGGGGCTCGTCCGGGATGTGGTAGAGGAACGTGAGTTGAGGAAATTCGACCCAAACTTTTTCCTCGCGAACCAAGGAGAAGGACACAGGCCGGCAACTACTAAAAGGTAAGCAGAACCTGTTTAAATCAAACTCTGCATATTGACCAAACTAAAAACTGTGTCCTCTCCGGACGTTTGAAGGAAAATAATAAAAAGAGTTGTAGGAGAACCTAATTTTAAGGTTAAAATAAGAGTAAGCATAGACGCGCCTCGGTGGTGGCGTACCCTCCCGGTTTCTGACGAGGGGCCGTGGTAAAGGCTGGGTTGGAGTCCCGGGGATTGAGGCTCCCCAAAGTACCACGTCAGTGCTATATAAAACTGTACGTCGTAGTCGGGTGAAAGGCCCTCAACGGATTAGCCGTTGAAAGCATGCGTCTATTTGGGTGAAAGGCCCCCAACACGCTGAGGTGTTGGAAGCATTATTTGGGTGAAAGGCCCCCAATACGCTGAGGTATTGGAAGCATTAAAGAGAATAATAGAGTGTGATATTAATTGTATTGTTTTCTGTTTTATGTGTGTGTTGTGTGGCCACGTGCGTGACGTTAATCGTATTGTTTTCTATTTCATGTATGTACTGTGTTGCAACGTGGGTTGTGTGTCAGGGAAAGTGGGAAGTGGGAAGAATAAAATTCAGAGGTGTCGAGAGGGACGCTGACATTTGACAGTGTCTTAACCGGGCAGAGAAACAGACAGAGGAAACCTAGCGGTGTTAACACAATCTGTCTGTGCGGTGGAAACCTAACGGTGACAACACAAGCCACCTGCCGTGGTTAATTGGGGCAGTCGCTCAGTCTAGCACTGACAACTGACTGGCTGTGAACGTCTAAACAGTCCCAATCTGGGAGAGTGAACGGGTGTACCCGCACTCTCTGGCCCCTGAGTTAAGATAAATGGAAGGTGAATTTGATAAAGAAATGAAGGAATGGGGGCTAGGTGATGAACCCCTGAAGCCATTATATGCACACAGATTGAGAACACCTTGAGATCAGTGGAGCTAAAGAGCACACTGAAAGAGAAAAATAAAGTTGTAGATGAAGCCAGACGAAAGCTGCATGAGCTGGTGACATCTAAAAACAAACAGTTGGGGGACAGTGGCCACTTGGGTTCCTGGTTATGGGAAAAGGTTTGAGAATATTCAGAAAAAGTCAGAGAAGTGAGAGAGCAGGGAGAGAAGGTGAATCTAATGTCTAGATTTAAGCTGAAAAAGAAGGTAGAGGAGATGGAGAACGCCCAACAGGGGTGGACAGATCTTGCGGTCTGCTGGCAGAGTGTCACTCATCTTCACCATTCCCAGTTGAAGGAGACAACCCCGAAAGTCACAGGAGTGGTAACAGCACCTGACACTGACACTGAACCTACGCACCCCCCACCATACGCACCCCCGACACCCAGCGTTAACAGTGTATATCCCACTCTGTATATCACCTCAGGGTCTCTACAGACTGAGGGCAGTGAGACTTGTGCACGCCCGTGTGCACCATCCCCGCCATGTGCAGATATATTCACCCCCGATCATGCGCACACATCGACCGTCCACCGAGAGAGGGGAACAGTCATGGATACACCACACAACGAGCCTGAACCATTCGCCGCGCGTCAAGTTAGAGCTGAAATAAAGAGACAGGTAGGCGGTGACGGAGGACAGCATGAGGGAAGGTTGGCAGGTAGGGAGACGGACAGTAACGTCAGGGATGAATTCCTGGGGAATGCCTCTAGAGGACCAATTCCCAGATCCGAACCTAAGGTTTATGCCCCTGGGAAGGCGACATTAAAGATAAGTGGGGTATGGGAGAGCGACAAAGAAGGAGAAGAGGAAAATAGTGACGAGGGTCAGACAGAGTTGAACGAGCCGGAGGGCAACTTAGAAGAGAATGCAGACATGTTGGACAAGGACTTAATTAGGACAGCAAACCTTTCGTTGGAGTTGGTCAGAAAGGTGGAAGGAATACTAGCACAAAAGTCGGTACCTCGACAGTCCGAGCGACTCAGACAGAAAAAGCACCTGACAGGGTCAGAGCATACCACACAGTTTCCCTTGACCACCATACCAGGCATGAGGCCGAAGTATAAACCTTTTGGGGTGGGAGACATACAGGCCATAGTGGACAAACTGCCGCCGGTAGTAGACGGCGGGAATATGTGGCTGGCCAAATTGGACACACTTACAGCCGGACACACTTTAGCGATCGGAGATTTCAGGGCCATAGGAGCACGGTGCATGACCCCCACCGATTTTAGAGACATCGAGGTAGACGCAAACACCACAATAGTTCCCGACAGCACACCATTCACCACGCACAGCACCGAGATAGGTCAGGCAATGAGGATTAAATTCCCACTGCCCAGGTCCACAGTCATGCCAAAACTAAAGTGGAACCCCGATCAGAACCCGAGAGAGTACCTAACTCAATCCACGGAGACGTGGACTAAATTGACGGGTTGCAACCCAGGCAATCAGGGCATACAGATGGAATGGTTCCGCCAGGCCGTACTTAATGGGGTGCCCGAGGCGGTGAAAGATCTAATGATAAGCAACCCGGACATGGCTGGAGCAGACTCCCATGTCTGGAACAAACATTTGGTGCACCACCTGACCCAGGCGCAGGACAAGAACCAAAGCGATGAATCAGAAATAAAAGAGCTGCAGTCACAGCTCCTAAAACTCCAATTAAACAAAGCTAGGCAAGACGCAAATGACAAAAAACAGAAACCTCGCGAACAACATAAACAAATGATAGCTGAAGTTGTAGATCCAACCCCCGTCCCTGCTTGGGAGCCACCCCAATCACAGCAACCACCTCCATATACAACATATCACCCATACCAACCGCAGTACAGAGGCAGGGGCATGCAGAGGAGAGGTTACAGGGGAGTACCTGGGGGAGGAGGGTACGGGAACAACCAGGGTTGCTTTGTCTGTGGTGATCCAAACCACTGGGCCCGGGATTGTCCGGCCCGTGTACAAAGAGGGGATTACAGCCAACGAGGGAGAGGCCGAGGAACAGGAAGCTCGACACCACAACTCCCGCCGCCAGGTGGTCAACCCACTCAGTTTCCCATGCGGGGAGACTACGAACACCAACAATGACACACCCCACAGAGACACCCCGACGAGCAGGTGACGGCAGAGCCTGTATTGTCGGTCACAGTCGAAAACAGATTAATGACTTTTCTGGTGGACACAGGCGCCACTTTGTCCTCCATTTGCACCATGCCAAAGAGACATTGCTTAATCCAGCACTCGATTACTGGAATGGGTTTCTCTGGGGTACCGACCACACTGCCTACAACCGTACCTTTGGACACTCGTATAGGCCTCCAAAGACTGTTGCATTCGTATGTATACTCCCCTAACACACCAACCAACTTACTAGGGAGAGACCTGCTGGTTTCCCTAGGAGCTACCATCCTGTGCGACCCAGATGGACTGACTGTCACGTTTCCAGACGGCACCAAGTTGACATGCGGCCACTCGCCCTACACGGTCACAGGACAGTACATAATGCAGCCTCTCGTTGAACCACATGCTGACATCTACTGGGGTGTACTACAACCAGAAGCACAGGCACACCAGGGGGTTCTCTCCACCTTTCTCCAGTGGAAACCCTGGGTCTCTCAGATTCATCCCTATGTCTCGCCTCTCGATCCACCAGACGTTACTCTGTTCTATGACAGGCACTCGAATCAATGTTACGAAGACGATTTTGCTTCCCAAATTGAGGGGACAGAATGGCAGATAATTACACGCAATATTTATGTGGCTCCCGAGGGGGTGGCGGCAGGGGTGGATCTAACATTCGAACAAATGGCCTGGTATGAAATGTCAGACGAGGCTGCACCACATGTCTCACTGGCATTGCATCCAGGGCATCAGACTAAAGAATTGGGCACCATTGTTAAAAGGGCCAAAACCCACACTGATTGGACACCCACACAATGGCAACATGTCACCTTTTCACCCATCATAAATATGTATTGCATCGAGATGACCGCCTCAGATACGGCGATCTTAGAATACGCACACATATCTAGGCACCATGGTAGGGAAAAAACTGACCATCCAGAGGCGGTGGCACTATTAAACGAACTTCCGGACACATTGTGGGCACGAGGCCCTACTGACGTCGGGCTAGTACAATGTGAACCCGTTACTTTTGAACTGGCCTCGACAGAGCCAATTTGGATCAGACAATACCTGCATAAACCACTAGCCGAGGCAGGGATTGCGGACACGGTAGCAGGTTTATTAGAAAAGGGGGTATTGGAACCTTCGTCCTCTGATTAGAACACACCTATACTCCCTGTAGAAAAGAAGGGGACGGGAAAGTATCGCATGGCGCACGATCTGAGGGCCATCAACGCCGCCCTCCTAACGGCTACGGTTCCGGTACCTAATCCATATGTTGCTCTGACCTGTCTCGACCCGGCACATCGCTGGTTCACTTGCATTGATTTGGCTAATGCTTTCTTTTGTCTCCCACTGACAGAACACTGCAGGGACATTTTCTCTTTCACTTTCCGAGGTACTCAGCTACGATACACTCGACTTCCACAAGGGTTCGCACTATCACCAGGTATTTTCAATCAGGTTTTGAAACATGTCTTAGAGACATGCATTATCCCAGAAGGGGGTCATTCTGGTCCAGTATGTTGATGATCTACTGCTGGCGACGCCCACGGCTAACCTCTGTCTGCTGGGCACGACGCTAATTCTCAAGCATCTCGCCCGGGCGGGGTTTAAGGTCAGTAAGAACAAATTACAGGTCTGCCGTAAGCAAGTTTCCTTTTTAGGGCGCCAAATCTCCCAGAGGGGGTCAGGCCTCACATCACACCATAAATCGGCCATTTTGCATCACCCCAAACCACGGCTAGTTAAGGACATGCTATCCTTTCTAGGCCTCACAGGGTATAGCCGTCACTACGTACCCAACTATACAGGTTTAACCTCACCACTGCGGAACTTAGTGAAGGAACACGGTATGCGTAACCTCTCAGCCACGCTCAATTGGACAGCAGACGCGGAGGAATCATTCATTCTCCTCAAACAGGAGTTGGCCTCAGCGGCTGATTTGGCTATCCCAGATTTCTCACAACCCTTTTACCTTGATGTTTCTGGAACAGCCACATGCGTTAATGGGGTGCTGTTCCAGAAAAAAGGGGGAGACAGACGAGTATTAATGTACCTCAGCGTCATGCTGGATAAGACCGAGAAAAGACACCCAATTTGTACACAGCACGCGGCTGGAGTCACAAAACTTATTCAAAAAACGGCACACATCGTCATGAACCACCCCTGACATGTGCTGACCACACATAGTGTTGTGGCATACGTGAACTCACAGACCTTCACACTAACACCACTCAGACAAAGAAGAATGAGCAGGGTGCTAGAAGCTCCAAATCTACACTTCACACACGAGGGCGTCAACATGGCGGACCAGATGGGGTTAGGGGAGCCGCATGAATGCGCAGAGAAAGTGACTCAGATGACCACGGTCAGGGAAGGACTGTACTCAGACCCCATACCAGACGCTAAGAACCTATATACGGACGGGTGCTGTTACAGACACGATAAACATGGACTCATAGCAGCGTACGCGGTAGTGGAACAGACACCACAGGGGATGGTGACAGTGGAAGCGAAGAAACTGGAAGGGCAACAGTCAGCTCAGAGAGCGGAAATATTAGGAGTGGTAGCAGCGCTCCGACTAGGCAAAGGACAGGAAGTTAACGTTTTTACCGACTCGGCATACGCCGCAAACGCAGTACACATCGAACTAGGACAATGGCTTAGAGCCGGCTTCCTAACCGCGTTAAATAAACTGATCAAACACGAGGAAGACATGAAGCAACTCACGGATAGTCTGCTGCTTCCCAGCAGGGTGGCAGTAATTAAGTGCAAGGGACACGAGAAAACATACTCATTCACCAAGGCGGGAAATGACGCAGCAGATGCAGCTGAAAAACAGGCCGCAGGCTACACACCCACTATGTACACAATATGCGCGGAACAAGAGGCGGTAAGAGACAGACACACACAAGTACTGATTCATGAGCAAGATCTCGCGTCACCACAAGAAAAAACGCTCTGGAAAGCAAGGGGGTGTACATGCACGAAAGGTCTTTGGCGAGGACCGGATGGCAGGGTGATTCTGCCACCGGGTCTTAGAACCAGTACATTCACAGAGGCGCATGGTGTGGGGCATGTGGGGACAGTGCAGATGATGAAGAATTTGGATAATTGGTGGCATCCATTTTTGAAGGATATGATTAAACATTTTGTACAAACATGTGAAGTGTGCACTCAATATAACCCCAGACCAACGGTGAAACCGCCGCGGGGACGTTTTCCATTGCTCACGAAGCCAGGGAAAGAGATAATCCTCGATTTTACTGACATGAACATTATGGTTAAGGGGTATCGATACTTACTGGTTTGCGTAGATAGCTACTCGGGTGGCCCGAAGCATGGCCCACCAGAAAGATGGACAGGGCCTCCGTGGTTAAATGTCTGGTTAACCACTACATCCCTCGACACGGGTTTCCTGAAAAGGTAAGATCAGACAATGGGACTCATTTTAAAAATAAAGACCTCCAACAGGTGGAAACCATGTTGGGGCTGACCCACAAATTTGGCTCCGTATACCACCCACAGTCACAGGGTAAGGTCGAGAGAATGAATAGAACCATCAAGGACAAATTGGCTAAAATCTGTGCACAGACCAAAATGACATGGCTGGATGCCTTACCATTAGCTTTACTGTCTATCCGGAGCTCCGTAAACCAAAGCGCACACTTGACTCCACACGAACTACAGACCGGTAGACCATTTCCTGGACCACACACAGCACTGGACACTGATGCACAAAACCTAAACCATAAACAATATTATCGTGAATTGCAAAGTCTCGTTGCAGCCTTTTCAGATCAAGTGAGGGAGCAGCACCAGGCGGCTACCGGGAGCCCTCCAGACACAGAGTGGGTCCTCCTGAAAGTCCTCAAGCGAAAGTGGACGGAGCCAAGGTGGACAGGACCCTACAAGATCAAGGAGCGCACCTCGCACGCTGTCCGGCTGGACAGCAAGGGTGACACCTGGTATCACTGGAGCCAGTGCGCAGCGGCAGAAGCTCCCTCCAGATCACTCGTCAACACACACAGGGACCTGTGTGAAGCAGCAACCTCATCACCGGCCGGTGACGAAGCAAAGACCACCAACAGCGCAGGGCAGAATAATCCCTGGGTGGCAAAAGGGGGTGGGATAGTCTAACCCTCACCCTCACGGCAAGGCGGAGGAACAACGCGCCCCTGCAACAAGTAGCGTGCCAAGCTACCAACGCAAGTTTTGAAGAGTGTTATCCCAATTATATTGTTTTTAATTATATTGTAATGTGCTTTTGCTTTGAGTTGTGTGACATAGAGTATTGAAGGTCGTAAGCTCTTTAAGGTGCAGCGCGTGACCCTCCCTTGAATACAGTGAAGAATTTACTTTGTCATATTGAAGGTTTAGCTTGCTAGTTTCTCCATGGAAGGTAAAGCCAGATGGGGTCTCTCCTCGGGTCCACTAATGTGTATTTCTTTTTTAGTCTCCTTGTTGGTAGTGCTCCCCATCCTGTGGGTACTTGACCCGCCCTTTACTCCCTTGCAGAACGTCACAACCAACACAGCCCACAGCCGACACCGACGATCCGTCCCGTACCCAGGAGACAGCTCGTTCCCGTTAGACCACTGCCTGGCCAAATATGGTGGCATAGAAATTAAGTACGTCAAAGGCACCAAAGCCACATTCACGTTTGACCTTTGTGCCATCATAAACTGCGCAGGTAAAAATACCACATGGCAGGGATACGACCTATATCTCTGTGCGGCCTTGGCTTATGCCTATAAAGGCCGATGGTGCCCCTCCTGGGAGGACGTTATAGCATACACCGGGAAATGGACACCGGACGGCCCTACCGCTGGGAGATTACAAGGACGAGTTACGATACAGCGTGACTTTCACATAAGCCAGAATCCTATCTCCCTATCTATCAATAACATGTACAACTGTCTCGGGGGCCAACCGTGGGAGGTGGGTATCCGGGGTTGTACCGGGGGCGCATGCACCATCATTCTAGGAGTACCGACACCTGGACGCGACCATTTGGGCCTCATCAAAATTACTCTGGTGGACCCTCCCAAAGTCACAACTTTGAAACCACATTCACCCAAATACCCAGCGATTAATGTGACCCTTCCCCTCAAATAGACGGCGTAAAGGTTCATGATTTTTCAAAAGACTCCCCGATTCAGATTATTAGGAAGGCCACAGGGTTTACGGACAAAAACTTATGGTTGGTTATGATGCAGGGCCTGGTCAAGTCGTACACTAACGACAGCTGTGTGATCTGTTCCACGGCCCGCCCTGTGCTGATCACCTCGCCCTCTCCATTGACCACTCATCCCGACTCCTTTCACTGCATATTAGAATTACACATGTTTGATAACCCCACACCACCTTGTCAGGGATGGGAGACAGTCTTTCCACTGACCCCGAGTTCACCCGATCCCCCAATGTTTCAACCAGTGCGCTACGGTCACTCCTGTATCACTAGGCAAGGCAATTCTTCGTCCTCTAGGGTAGGAACCACTTCCCCAGGCTGGTGTAATTCCACCACGAACGTGTCAGATTGGTCCAATTCCACTACCCTCACCAAAGCCCGAGCGGATATTTGGTGGTACTGCGGAGGGGCGGTTCTACATCCCACGCTCCCTCCCAACTGGTCAGGTACCTGCACCCTGATCACCTTACTCATGCCTATCTCCATTGTACCAGCCTCAGCATCCGACCTATTAGGTGTCCTCTCACGCACTCATATAAAGTCCATCTCCTCGTTCGATATTAAGCGCACGCGCCGGTCGATTCCCGCGCTCGGGAAGCAAGGCTTTCAAGGGTCTCCCACTTATATCGATGCAATCGGCGTTCCTCGCGGCGTACCGGACGAATACAAATTAGTGGACCAGATTGCAGGTGGGTTTGAATCTTTGATTTGCTGGTGGTGCACTATCAACAAGAATGTCGATAGGATCAATTATATTCATTATAATGTTCAACGCTTGACCAATCTTACCAGGGATGCCGTGGAAGGACTGGCAGCTGAGCTCAGGGCCAATTCACTTATGACATATCAAAACCGCATGGCTATAGATTTTTTACTTAGTGCCCACGGTGGCGTTTGCTCCATGTTTGGGGAAGAGTGCTGCACCTTCATACCCAATAACACCGCACCAGATGGGTCAGTCACGAAGGCCTTAGACGGGCTGCGGACTCTGGCCACCGAACTGAAGGAACACTCAGGCGTTGATAATGTCATGCTTAATTGGCTGGACAGACACTTCGGTAAGTGGAAAGGTTTGATCGTTTCAGTTGTGATATCCATCATCTCGGTGGCCGGACTCCTCGCCCTATGTGGCTGTTGCTGTATCCCTTGTATTCGTTCCCTATGTATCAGGTGCATCTCTTCCACCCTGGAAAAAGGGGGTCCTCTTCCTCCCCCTCCATATCAATTTCCTCAGATGCTAGCCGAGTCGGAAGCTCTCCTTTCGCCGGGGTCTCTGATAGACGAAGTCGCACTTAGAGCCCGGTGCTGATTAGGTTTTCCTGTGGACAGCTTTGCATGCAGTTAGAGTTTTTACAGATATCATATTTTGCTTAGATTTTTACAGATTTCATATTTGCCTTTTATACAGCTTTTCTATTTGCTTTGGTTTCATATAAGGTTGTATATGTTCTTTTCTGATGTCCTATTATTTTTGTATTGTTGAGTGGGTCCTTGGTTGATCTCCGAAAGGAGATCAAAAGGGCGAAAATGTAAAAGTGCATTATATTATCATGTACTTTAGTACAAACACTGCCGTATATAACGGTACAATGGTATTTTGTTTTTCTATGTTTTGCTATACTTAAATGCTTGCTGAGAATAATCAAATAATATGCTTAAGGGGCCATTCTGCATGTCTATTGTAAAAGTGCATACTCAGACACCTATGACACACTGAGCCGTTTGGGGTCTGTGTGCAATTCAGTAGTTTCTAAATCCGATGGTTTCCTCACTTCCTCATGTCTCCTCACTTCCTCACAATTTCCTCACTTCCTCATTTCGAGATCAGGAGGCGACAGCGTGAAACTGATGTGTGTAGAGGTGAGGGGAGTGTGGGGGTCGTGACGCACCCGGATAGAGCCCAGACTTATCTCCTCCTGTTGAGACAACGACACAGCGTAGACCCAGCCCCAAACCAGGAAGAGGGAACCTGCTCTGAAGCCCTTAAAAGCACACACCCGCGAGTGAGACCCCAGACCTTTTCTAGCGTGTCTTTTATGCATGTTTGTTGGGTCTCCGTCCTTTGCAAACGACGCAATAAAGCTTCTCATATTCAACTCAAAACCAGTCTCCAGTCATCTTCTTCCACATTTAACGGACTCAACAGTTTTTAGAAAAGTATGGTTCGATGACACGAACAGTGAAACTTACTAGTTCTGACCCTGACTTTAAAAATACAGCCGTAGTTGAGTTTGAGTATGGCACTGCTATTGAGTCAATTCAGGCTGAACTACCATGTCAAAGAGCAACATCTGACCCAAAGGTTGTTCACAAAATTCAGCTCTTATCCCCACTTTATAGTGATAAGTTAACAGCTGATCTGACCAAGTCTTTTCTCTTTGATTTAAAGGGAATTGCCAAAGCAAGCGGAATAGATTATGAGAAATTGTTGCTTGGTGAATTTAACAAACTTCAGGCCTCTGCTGCTGAAAGTGAAGGTATAGCTTCCACTGACGCTACTCCAGTAACTGAAACTTTAACAGGTGATTCTGTTGTGACACAAACAAATAGGGAAACTCTCACAACTACCTCAAACTACCTCAAACTCTGATATTCCCAGTTCTCCAATCAACAGCAGACCAACTCCTATTTTAAATCCCGAACACTTGAGCACCCCTGAAGTCCAGAGGATGATTGTCGAGCACATTGTCAAAAGTGCTGACACGTCCCAAACTTATCTGAACTCTTCCAAGTTCAGGTCGTTCTCTGGAAAATTTCCGTGCCCTAATACGGAAGTAGATTATGACACTTGGCGCAGTCATGTTGAGTTTTATCTTGCCGACTCTTCTGTTTCTGAAAGACAGGTAGTAAGAAAAATTATTGAAAGTCTCTTACCACCATCCGCCAATATTGTCAAACATTTGGGCCCCTTGTCCAGCCCCAAAGACTTTCTGAGCTTGCTCCATTCTGCATACGGGAATGTAGATGATACTGATGAGCTGTTTGTGAAATTTTTGAGCACAAACCAAAATGCCGGAGAAAAACCTTCAACATACTTGCACCGGCTCCAGACTACATTAAGCAAAGTTGCTAAAGGGGGAGGCGTTACAGTCAGTGATTTTGATCGACAGCTTTTAAAACAGTTCTGTAGGGGGTGCTGGGATGATAACCTAATTGCCAGCCTCCATCTAGAACAAAAGAAATCCAGCCCACCTCCCTTTTCTGAACTTCTTTTGTTGCTGCGAACAGAGGAGGATAAACAAGCAGCTAAGTCCACTCGCATGAAGCAGCACTTAGGACTTTCAAAAGTAAAGGTACAGTCCAACCCTTTAAATGTTTATGCAGACACTGAGTTTCAAGCTGCTGCTGCAGACAATTCTAGTAAAACGTCTACCAAGAAACTGCAGAAACAAATTGCTCAACTGCAAGAACAGTTAACTTCCTTAAAAGCGTCCATGGAAAAGACAGTTGAAAAGAAACCTCAGACAAAGTCCCCCAAAGTTGCAAAGAAACAACAGCGGAAAGGGACACAAACACAGAACTCACCGCCGAAAAGTGAAAGCTTTGGCAAAGGTAACAAAAAGCCTCGCCCATGGTTCTGCTTTAACTGTGGCGAGGATGGCCATATAGCCCCCTCTTGTGACAGTGACCCAAACCCAAAAGCTGTTGAAGCTAAGCGCAAAGAGCTTAGGTCAAAACAAAAGGCTTGGGAGGACCAATGTAACACTGATTTAAACTAGTTCCTGTTTCAGTTGAGGGACAAACTGGAACTAGTAGCGACACAAGTCCCACTCAGAAACCCCAGCCAAAACAGAGTTGTACGCTAACGAGTAAACACCATTCTAGCTTTCCCAAGGGCTTAATAGGTAAGAAGTGCACTGCTAATATAAACATAGCTGGCGTTAGCCGCAATTCTCTATTAGATTCAGGGTCGCAAGTTACGACTATTTCACACTCCTTTTACCAGAGACACCTGGCTGATTTTCCAATCCAGCCGATCAGTGACCTAGATGTTGAGGGTGCAAACGGTCAGGCGGTACCTTATCTAGGCTATGTAGAAGTTCCAGTTGGTTTTCCAAAAGAGTTTGTTGAGTCTGAGCCTCAAATTTCTACATTAGCTCTAATAGTACCTGATTTGCGCTCCAGCACAGACTTGCCAGTGTTAATTGGTACGAATGCCCTCGATGTTTTATATGAGGAACATTGTCGAGACACTCCCATTCTACCAGCTGTCTATGGCTATAGTCAGATTTTAAAAATCCTCGAGCACAGATACGAAACAAAGAGCACAGGGAAGCTTGGGCTAATGACACTGAGGGGCAACACACCTTATGTTATTCCAGCTCACGAGAAGGTCTGTCTTGAAAGCTGTGCCCACTTAAGTTCGCCACTCACAGACAAATGGGCAGTAGTAGAGCAGCCAATGTCCTCAGCCCTTCCAGGTGGAATTTTTGTTGACTGCTGTCTTATCACAGTGCCAAGTCAAAGTCCTTACAAGCACCCTGTTTGGATAAGAAATGAAACCGATCATGACATTATGCTTCCTGGCAACTGTGTCCTTGCTGAACTGCATGTTGCAGACCAAGTTTTGGAAACTCAAAACCTGTCCAATACCAACTCAGCCGGCTGTTGTCGCTTGTCTGCAGACTCCTCATCACCGAAGGACCAGTTGACTTTTGATTTTGAAAATTCACCTCTGCCTGAGGAGTGGAAAAGTCGCATCACACAGAGTCTGAGTGCTTACAGTGATGTCTTCGCATGCCACGATCTTGACTTTGGCCATGCCACTAGAGTTAAGCATAAAATCAAGCTTAAAGACGAAACACCCATAAAACAGAGATCGAGGCCTATTCACCCAAATGACTACGAAGCTGTTAGGAAACACCTCAAAATGCTTCTCGATGCCGGGTAATAAGACCATCAGAATCCCCTTTCGTCCCCCATCGTTGTAGTTAAGAAAAAGACGGGTGAGGTAATGCGTCTCTGTGTGGACTACCGTAAGGTTAACGTACAAACGGTTAAAGACGCTCACGCGTTACCAAATCTTGAAGAGACCTTCTCCGCTCTATCTGGGTCAAACTGGTTCTCTGTCATGGACTTAAAGTCGGGCTACTACCAGATAGAGATGGATGAGGAAGATAAGGCCAAAACAGCGTTTGTATGCCCCCTAGGGTTTTATGAGTTCAATCGAATGCCTCAGGGAATCACAAATGCTCCCAGCACCTTTCAGAGGTTAATGGAGAGGTGCATGGGAGACATTAATCTTAAGGAGGTGCTCGTCTTCCTAGACGATTTGATTGTTTTCTCAGACTCCCTAGAGCAACACGAACAGAGGCTAAAGCATGTTTTGGACCGTCTTCGTGAATATGGCTTAAAGTTGTCCCCCAGAAATGTCGCTTTTTTCAGACATCGGTTAAATATTTAGGCCATATTGTTTCGAGAAATGGCGTAGAAACAGATCCTGAAAAAGTAGCAGCCATTAAGACCTGGCCAGTGCCACAAAACTTGAAGCAACTCAAGTTGTTTTTAGGGTTCACCGGCTACTATCGCCGATTTGTTAAAGATTATTCAAAGATAGTTCGGCCCTTAAACGACCTTACATGTGGCTACCCACCTTATAGAAAAGTCCAGAAACGAACCGACACTTCTAAGTATTTCAACCCTCGAGAACCTTTTGCCGAGAGGTGGACATCTGTCTGTCAGTCAGCCTTTGAATGCATTAAGGAGAAATTAACATCCTCTCCTGTATTGGGCTTTGCAGATCCAAAGCTCCAATATGTTCTGCATACCGACGCCAGCTCTACAGGCCTAGGTGCCGCTCTTTATCAAGAGCAAGGTGGTAAAATGCGCGTCATAGCCTATGCCAGTAGGGGGCTGACACCAAGCGAAACCAGATATCCAGCTCATAAGCGAGAATTTCTAGCTCTGAAATGGTCCATTGTAGAAAAGTTTCATGATTACCTTTATGGTAATGAATTCACAGTTGTAACGGATAATAATCCGCTTACATACATTCTGACCACTGCAAAGCTTGATGCAGCTAGCTATCGCTGGTTAGCAGCGCTATCCACCTTCAACTTCCAAATCAAATACAGAGCTGGAAAGGCTAACCAGGACGCAGATGGCCTATCACGAAGGCCCCACCAAACACTAGCTGCGGATTATGTGACATTAGAAGAGGAGAACCGAATACAACAACTCACCTCACGCCTTCTCGGATCCCCTCCTCGATGTAGTGATTTATGTCCTGATACTATTGCAGCAGTATGTCACAAGCATTTTCTCAATGAGAAAACCAAAGATTCACCTCATGTCATTCTTGTTGAGTCCTTGGCTATGAATGCTGATGCAATCCCTGATGTATACAGTGATGCTGAAACATCTGGTCAAGTAACTGTTCCCTTGTTTTCTGCTCATGAGCTTAAAGAACAACAAAGATCTGACCCGAGCATCAATCATGTCATTCAGTTACTTGAAGCTGGAGCAGATGTTCCACATAACAACAGAGAAACATTTGAAATAAAACTGATGCTCCGAGAATGGAAACGTATTGAAATGAGGGATGACCTTTTGTTCAGGAGACGACAATGTGACCCAGATACAACTTACCAGCTTGTACTCCCTGTCTCACTTAGACCCACTGCTCTAAAGTTACTCCACGATGACATGGGTGGGAGAGGACTCATGAACTAGTGAGAGCAAGATTTTATTGGCCTAAGATGGGTCATGACATTGAGACCAAAATAAAGAACTGTGGTCGTTGTGTTCGAAGAAAGTCCTTGCCTGAAAAGGCCGCGCCTTTAGTTAATATTAAAACCACGCGACCAATGGAATTGGTCTGCATGGACTTTCTTTCGATTGAGCCCGATAGTAAGAGTACCAAGGACGTGTTAGTCATCACAGATCATTTTACGAAATATGCGGTGGCCTTGCCCACTCGTGATCAAAAGGCAACCACTGTGGCTAAAAATCTCTGGGAAAACTTTTTGGTTCACTACGGGTTCCCCGAACGCCTCCATAGTGACCAGGGGAGGGATTTTGAGTCACATGTGATTAAGGAACTGTGTGCTATTACGGGCATCAAAAAAGTGAGAACCAGTCCTTATCACCCGAGGGGTAACCCCGGAGAGCGATTCAATCGCACCCTCCTTAGTATGTTAGGTACTCTGAAGGATGACCAAAAGTTCATTGGCGTGATTTTGTCAAGCCTCTCACACACGCCTACAACTGTTCAAAGAGTGAGGTTACTGGGTTTAGTCCTTATGAGTTGATGTTTGGCCGTAAGCCTAAGCTACCAGTTGACCTTGCCTTTGGGTTGCCCGTTACAGGGGACTCACCTGCATCCCATTCTCAGTATGTGCGCAGTCTAAAGGCTAAACTCGAAGAAAGTTACCAAATTGCCCTTGAAAACTCCAAAAAAGTTGCAGAGCGCAATAAGAGCAGATTTGATAAGAAAGTCAGAGAATCCACTCTTGAAGCAGGAGATAGAGTTTTAGTCAAAAATGTCCGTTTGCGCAATAAACATAAACTTGCCGACAAATGGGAACGCATGGTGTACCGTGTTGTCAAGAAAATGGAAAATGTTCCTGTGTATGTGGTTCGACCAGAAAGAGGTGATGGTCCAAGTAGAACTCTTCACCGAGACCTTTTACTTGCGTGTGGTGACCTCTCAGACATTTAGGATGAAGTTGAGACAAGACCAAAACCTCCACGTAGACGCAAAACTCGACAAAGTCCTTCCGGACCACAGGACACAGATCTGTCAGAATCAGAGGAGGAGTATGAACCCATGCCAGGACAACCTTCAATCGAAACAGAGACATTCATTAAGATTTATGACAATAATCAAGACCAATCAAATGTACGAAACCAGACAACAAACTCGGATATTTCAAATGAACCACTCTCACTCAATAAGGATACCTCCTTGCACCCAACAGTTTCAGTCGAGACAGACACAGACGAGATGGACAATGAACAGGAAAATCAGAATGAGGCCGAACTACTCAATGAGGAATCACATTCAGATGTCATGGAAGGAGGAGATGATGAAAACCAAATACAAGGAGGACCAGACGTTAATATTGTGGACACAGAGCAAAATGGTGATGTGATTGACCAACAAACAGAACAGACAATTGAAACAACAAATGAAACTCCCAATGTGAGAAAATCTGAAAGATTAAAGCGAGCCCCAGGACGGTTTCATTACCCTCAATTGGGTCAACCGCTGATATCTTTTGCACAACGGTTCTTGGATAACTTTAACCAAGCCCTAGAGTCATTTAGTAGCTATGAAAACCATCAGATCTATGATGTTTAAACAAACATTTAAGTACATGACGGGACTCATGCTTATTCAAGGGGGGAGGGTGTAACCCATGTAAATACATGGTAACTAATTTTATTGGAGAAAAACCCTAATTTCCAACGCTCCCTAAAAGCACTATAGTTTCCTAGTCCCCTTGAACGCGTCATAGGCACGTGCTGCATGCGACCAGCAGAGCGTGCAACAGAGAGCGTGAGGAGCAGGACGCATACAGAGCCCTCGAAAAGCGACACGAGTGAGTCAACGATCAAAAATGTGATTAAGTGAACTTTTAACAAGTTTAACTAAGTTTGTGTGCTTTTCAGAGCCTTGTATGTGTTTTGTTCTCTCTGAATCGAACCGGGTGGAGAGTGTTTGTTTTCTTGGAAGCTCCGACTGGTTTTTTTAGTGGATCTGGATTTGATCTTGAAGCTGGTTTCGGACACGGATGGCGAGCCAAATCCAGTGAGAACTCTTGGCGGATCCAGAAGCAGTGTGGCCAACTGGTCTCTGGATGCGAGAGTAGATCTACAGACCCAACCACTTCAAATCACAGGATCCCAGATAAGAACAAATAAAAACACCTTTATCCCAAACGGATCACAATCCTGGAAAAGACTCCCGAATTCACACAAATCGAACCTTAGAGACTTAAGCTTATTTTATTTTATTTTTGTTTTGTAAAGAGTGTTCTACAACATTGTTTGCACTGTTTCTTGTGATATTGTTAATTGTAATAAATCTGCCGGCTGTTCAACTTTAAATCTCCACAATTCATTTTACTCCTCTAGAACCTAGTATAAAATCTAGCACAGCTATATCAAGCTGGTGTTACATTAAGCATCTGTCTGCCTCTTGGTCAGCAGACAAGATGCACGCGCGAGTAAGAGCAAACAATTCTGCAGCTTGAGCAGACGTAAAAGGGAGTGAATGAGATTCGATCACTATATCTGAAAGGCGGCAGACGGCATATCCACAGTGAAAGGTACCGTCGGTATGTTTAGAGCATGACCCGTCCACAAACAGGACCTCACCTGGAAGTAAAGGTGTAGAACACAAATCAGACCTAATGCTTGTAGCAACAACAAAAAAAAACTGTTACCGCTCCTTTTGACTTTCGGGGTTGTCTCCTTCAACTGGAAATGGTGAAGATGCGTGACACTCTGCCAGCAGACCGCGAGATCCGTCCACCCCTGTTGGGCGTTCTCCATTTCCTCCACCTCCTTTTTCAGCTTGGGTCTAGACATTAGATTCGCCTTCTCTCCCTGCTCTCTCGCTTCTCTGGCTTTTTCTGAATATTCTTTAACCTTTTCCCATAACCAGGATCCCAAGTGGCCACTGTCCCCCAACTGTTTGTTTTTAGATTTCACCAGCTCATGTAGCTTTCATCTGGCTTCATCTACAACTTTATTTTTCTGTTTCAGTGTGCTCTTTAGCTCCACTGATCTCAAGGTGTTCTCAATCTGTGTGCCTATAATGGCTTCAGGGGTTCATCATTCCTTTATTTCTTTATCAAATTCACCCTCCATATTTCTTAACTCAGAGGCCAGAGAGCGCGGGTACACCCGTTCACTCTCCCGGGTCGGGACTGTTTAGACGTTCACAGCCAGTCAGTCCGTCAGCGCTAGGCTGAGCGAATGACCCAATTAACCACGGCAGGCGGCTTGTGTTGTCACCGTTAGGTTTCCACCGCACAGACAGATTATGTTAACACCGCTAGGTTTCCTCTGTCTGTTTCTCTGCCCAGTTAAGACACTGTCAAACGTCAGCGTCCCTCTCGACACCTCTGAGTTTTATTCTTCCCACTTCCCACTTTCCCTCACACACAGCACACGTTGCAACACGATACATACATGAAATAGAAAACAATACAATTAACGTCACGCATGTGGCCACACAACACACACATAAAACAGAAAACAATACAATTAATATCACACACTATTAATCTCTTCAATGCTTCCAATATCTCCCGTATTGGGGGCCTTTCACCCATTTACCAATGCTTTCAACGGCTAGTCCGTTGAGGGCCTTTCACCCAATTATTAATGCTTTCAATACCTCCGCGTATTGGGGGCCTTTCACCCGCATAGACACATGCTTTCAACGGCTAATCCGTTGAGGGCCTTTCACCCGACTACGATGGTATAGTTTTATAGCATTGACGTGGTACTTTGGGGAGCCTCAATCCCCGGGACTCCAACCCAGCCATTACCACGGCCCCTCGTCAGAGACCGGGAGGGCACGCCACCTCCAAGGTGCGTCTATGTTCACTCTTAAATCTCTTTACCTTTACCTTTAACCTTAAAATTAGGTTCTCATACAACTCTTTTAATCCTTTTCCTTCAAACTTCCGGAGAGGACACAGTTTTTAGTTTAGTCAATATGCAGAGTTCGATTTAAACAGGTTCTGCTTACCTGTTAGTGATTGCCGGCCTGTGTCCTTCTCCTTGGTTCATGAGGAAAAAGTTTGGGTCGAATTTCCTCAACTCGCGTTCCTCTACCACATCCCGGACGAGCCCCCAAAACTGTTAGGATCCGTTGAATGTGGAAGAAGACGACCGGAGACTGGTTTTGAGTTGAATATGAGAAGCTTTATTGCGTCGTCTGCAGAGGACGGAGACCCAACAAACATGCATAAAAGACACGCTAGTTAAGGTCTGAGGTCTCCCTCGCTGGGGGTGCTTTTAAGGGCTGCAGACCAGGTTCCTCCTTCCGGAATTTATGATTGGGTCTTTGATACGTTATTATCTCAACAGGATGCGATTAATCTGGGCTGACCCCAGGCGCATCCCAGCCCCCATAAACCCTTAAAGCCTTTAAGTATAGCAAAACATAGAAAAATAAAGCACCATTATACAGTTATATAAAACAGTATGTGCACCAGAAAACATGACAATGTGATACACTTTTACAGTTGTGAAAAGGCTGGCAAACTGGAAATATCACTGAAATGTATTTACATTTTCCAGGAAGGATGTCTGGACCGAGGACGATGGCGAGTCACTGGGCGGGGACCCCTGTGGGCAACAGAAGCAGAGGTGGAGGTGGCAGCAATAGTGTGCGTGGCACTGGCGGCACCAGCATCGGTTGCAGCGGCAGAGGCGTTACTGGTGGTGTCAGGCTCATGGTCAGTCAGGAGCATATCTGACTCATGGGGCCCACTGAGAATGAAGACACTGGATGAGCTTCTTCGGCAAGGTACCACGGCAGGGCCGGTGGGGTATGACATTCAGCAGAACGTTGTAATCCCAGGTCCGTCTGTACCCGACCCATCGTTTGGCTGATGCCTTCGCTTTCTTCACCTCCATCCCGATTTCTTCCGGTGTGCTGTCTTTCATATACCCCCTCCGCAGATGGACCGAAATTCCGTCCTGGGGCTTGTAGCACCGTAAGCACTGCACATAGTGTTACATGGTGTTCCCCTCGCTCTCTCTCTCTCCTGGTGCTGGGGTGGCCGTGGCTGAAGACCCACAATCCCCACATCGACTGGCGCACCCTCACCATACGCGGCTGGAGTGACCACTGTGTCCAACACTGCTTACTGGCGGCCGTACCCTCCCAAGCTTCACAAAGCCCGGTCGACTTGGAGGATCTGAACTTGGCCGACGTGCCAAAGGAATACCGTGATCTGAAGGAGCAAGGACCGGGCTCGCTTACTACCTCCTCATCGACTGTACGACTGCGCCATTTTATTACACAGGTCTCAAGCTTGCCTGTCAAGTCAAATTTTTGTCCCATAAACCGTCTGAACTTTTGTCAACTTTTCGACAAAGTTGTTCCTGTTTCAGGAAAACGAGTTCATTCAATATTTGATTGACGAGCTTGATTTTGTTTATTTGACACATCATCCCGTCAGTTGTGCTGAAAGCTTGGAAGCCTTCGTGTGCCTTTTCTCTAACAAAGAGGGTGCCATTTTGGACTTTTCATTTCTAATGTGTCCTCCATCCAGCAGTTTTGAAATCATGTTGGGAGAAACCTTTGGGATGAAACCCAGGCTAGACAGCGCTGAGAACAGCGAAACGATTGTGTTTATTTCCTGTTGAGGAAACCTGAACAAACCCACCAGATGAGCTCTGTGGAAGAAAGGAGGACACCCAGTCCGATTACACAACAGGAATACCCATAAGCAGCCTCCTGGGCCACACACCTCCCATGGATCGAATATGCACACAACTCCCTGGTCTGCGCCGCCACCTGGATGTCCCCCGTTATGATGCTCAACGGGTTCCAGCCTCCCCTGTTTCCCAGCCAGGAGGTCGAAGTGCCAGTTCTATCCGTCCAGGCGCAGTTTCACAGAACACGCCGGGTCTGGGGAGAAGTATGTGCGGTCCTGGAACAGACAGTGGCCCGAAACCGGAGAATCGTCGATCGTCATTGGACCCGGCACCTCCCTGCACTGTCGGGCAACAAGTTTGGCTCTCCTCCCGGGACCTGCCCCTGCAAGTCGACTCAAAAAATTTGTCTCCCAGGTACATAGGGCCCTATGTCATAGAAAAAAAAAAATCATAAACCCTAGCGCCGTCCGACTCAAGGTCCCATCCTCACTCAAAGTACACCCGGTATTCCATGTATCCCTGATCAAGCCCATGGTGGAAAGTCCCCCCCCCCCCCGGCTGATTGATGGACACAGTACACAGTAAATCGCGTCCTCGCATCTCAGGCGTGGTTGAGGTTTCCAGTACCTGGTGGCCTGGGAGGGGTATGGCCCCGAAGAACGCTCCTGGATTCCTCGCACCCTAATCCTGGACCCGGACTTGTTAACAGAGTTTTATCATCAGTTCCCTGAAAAGCTCGGTCAGGCTGGTGGGGGGGGGGTTGGGTGCTGTTCTGGTCTGTGCTGGCTGGCGTTAACTCTCTCTTTCTCTCCATTCATTTGCAGGCGCTGGCGAGGGGCATGGCTGTTACCTGCAGTCGAGGTCCAGAGAGCGCACCTGTATCCACTTAGCCATCAGCGAGCTATAAATCGGAGCATCAGAAGATTGTCCTTGTGATTCCGTTTTTCTCTGTGATCTCTGACTCCTGGTATCCTTCCTTGTGTTCGACCAGTTTCCGTTAAAATATTATTTTTCTAGCTATTGTGGTTTCCCCTGTGCTAAAATAAACTTGTTGAAGCTTCGTACGTGGTCCACTGCACCTCTGGGTCCGACTCGTATGCTCCAGCCGTAACAGAATCTTCTGACCTGAAACATGGAACAGCGACAAGAGAACCGTACAAGACACCCGGGAAGCGCCTGCAAGTTCAGGGTATGCTGCACACTGCACAACACACCTATGCTGTCGACGTATTCGTTGACTCAGGCGCTGACGCTAACTTCATTGATTCGGGGATGGTTGAGCTCCATGACCTACCTGTATGTGAACTGGAAACCCCTAAGGAGGTAGTGGCCATTGATGGCCGAATCATAGCTCGTGTCACGCACAAGACGAAGCCTGTTAAGCTCAGTCTGTCCGGGAACCACCAGGAGTGTCTGGAGCTGTTTGTCCTCACATAGTTGCGATGAGGGATCCTTAAAGAGAACGACAACAACATGGTCAGGTCATGGGTTCAAGCCTTCTAAACAAATGTAAGTGGTCTGAACTTACATAGAGTAACAAATACAATAAAATAAATAAATAAATAAATAAAGCAAAATAAATAAAAATACCTGAATGCGTATCAAGGATAGCCAATAAAGTTTGGTAAAACTTATTTTCAATAGGGTCCTTACAATTACACACACACAAATACATTGAAAAAGAACTTGTACAAGTCAATAGGTAATACTGGTAAATACAAAGTTGCACGATAGTCACTTATTAAGTTATGGAAATAGACTCGTACTCTCTTCAGGCTTTATTTTTTTTCTAAAAATTTTACCACATTTTTTTTTAAGATATTTAGAGATGGACTTGATTAAACATTTGGAGGCAGACTGTTCCAGTCTTGCATTTTCAACATTTGGATGATTAAACTGAAAGGAGTTAATCTTTAGATCTCAGGGGTGACGTCTTGGGCGGGTTAATTGATTTAAAGTTTTATGACCCCCCCCACACACACACACACACACCCATGAATACTGTAACCCATCTAGACTTGAATCAACCTGACTGCTTTATTTTGTACAATTTGGATGATTAAACTGAAAGGAGTTTTCAGAGTTGCATTAATTTCTATTTCTGTGTTTGACCAGTCCGCCAATTTTATTTATTTATTTATTTTCAATCTTTAGATCTCAGGGGTCACATCTTGGGCAGGGCAATTAAAGTATCTTTAGATCTCAGGGGTCACATCTCTCTCAGATCTCAGGTTAATTGGTTTATAGTTTTATGACCCCCCACCCATGAATACTGTAACCCATCTAGACTTGAATCAACCTGACCGCTTTATTTTGTACAATTTCTAACTTGTTTTCTAATGTTTTGGATAGAGCACTATACCAGGCTGTTGATGCAGTGATGGTCTAGTGGATAGGGCGCAGGATCGCTGATCCTAAGGTTGGGGGTTCAAGTCCCCACAGGGTTGTCAATGCCCCCCCCCCCCCCCCCCCAGTGCAGCGAACTGGGATATCAAAGGCGGGCCATGCCTCTCACTGTCTATGGTGAGAGGGGTGTCAAAGAACCATTGCCGACTTCTTCCGTAAAGAGTAGGCTGCAAATCAGTCAGCGTGTTTCTGTCTCTTGCTAAAAGGGTTGTGACAGGAAGGGCATCCGATGTAAAAACCCATGTCAAATTAAATGTGCGAATCTGATGGTTCGCTGTGGCGACTCTCGAGAACGGGGAAAAAGCCGAAAAGAAACTGTACCAGGCTTTTGATGCATATTCCATATGACACAATACAAGTGTTTTTCTTTCTTTCTTTCTTTTTTTTTGTTAAGTACAGTACACTGTCTTGTCTGTATAGAACTTTCAATCTGGATGAACATATTTAAATTAATGACTTGACTATAATAATGCCTGACAAGTCTCGATCTATTAAGATGTCTAAGTATTAACATGTTTGTTGATCGGATTTTATGACCAGTACAATTGATTTCAAAGTTCCTAACATGTTTTACTTTATTTTTTTACCCATACAGTGGGCATTGTTTTACCAAAATATACTGACAGTTTGTTATCTGTTCACCAGTTATAACATGACTCAACGTTCGTCCCAAGTACATTTGATATTTTGTTGGGATCTTTGGCTGACACAATGAACACACTATCATCTGCATATAATAGTGATTTAAAATATGTTGATACATATGTTATCTGTACGAGGGCTATTATGTTAAATTTTCTTATCAGAATCAATTATTTTTCTGAAAATTATTCAAGTAATCTTATTTCATTTTTTATCTTACCTCTTCCGAGCTCTTTCAGCCAACATGAAATGAAGTGCAAAAGAGTAAAAAAAACAACAACAACAAAAAAAACATCCTCGACACAGACACAATGTTCCTGTTGAAGATTAAGGTGGAAATGGAGGGGAGAAACACAGTCCTTTTGATGAGGATTGGCTGAACCCTCAAAGGAGGCTCCTATCCCCAAACCCCTCCTGTAACCTATTTGCATGGGCGACTTCAAGTCCTATTCAATTAGAACAGCATTTTATTGCAATGGTTCATTTACACGAACCTCCACCACGTGCAGTGAGGGACGCCATCTGCATTTAACTGATTTAAAACGATTTATCTTGAACCTTGAAAACACGCACAAAAATTGTTCATAACTATCATTGACTGAACAGTTTTGTTTTCAAGATTCAAGGTTGTCTTATTAGCAAGCGACCAGAAACAAAATCGACAAGGCTATGTTGAATTTTTTTTTTTACGGTGCAATCGTATCGCTAATAACATTTCATGTCACTTTGTCTTCTTGCAGCTGAATCGTCAAACCGGCCAACAGTCAGGAGGTGCGAAGGGCAGTGGAGACTAGGGCAGCATTGCTCTTCACAGAGACGCAGAAGCAGAACGTTAGCCACTATCTGGCCCATTCTTCTGCTGTGGCCGAGAATCATTACGGAATGGGGGCGGATGAATCCATTGTCCAAACGGCTACACTACTGGACACCCAAGGAGGGTAGGTCTCTTCATTATCTCAAGGCAGCCATGCGTCACAATCATATTTTATGTATTATTACCAAGTTGTACAATTTTAACCCTTACTTTCCTTAATTTTACAGCTTCTCCTCACCGAACAAGTCCTCGGACAGTGACCCCGATCAAGCCCACAAGCACATTGAGGTACCTTCATGTGCCATCATGGATGGCAAGTGTGATCCAGAACACACACACCCACGATTCACTAAGCATGGCTTCAACAACAACCGATAATGACCGCGAAAGCAAAATATGCGAGTGTCGAGGACAAAAGCAATGACACTTTAATATCGTCAGACGTTGTCAATCATCTGACGGGTGACCAGACGGCAAGCTATCTGAGTAAAATAAAGCAGCTGGGGATTGCAGATCCATATCTAATGCCGCAGTCAATGTTTAGGAATGTGTTAAAATGCGACCATTCTTCCCTTCCTGCTTTTGCCTACTTGGATCTTTGTACATATCTTGTCCACGGTCCGTCTCCATTTCGCCATTTACTGGCAAAGAGTTAAAAGCTTACAAATCAGTGGAAGCTTACAAGTACAGTAATACCTCAGCTCACGAACATAATTGGTTCCCAGAAAGTGTGTGTGAGGCGAAAAGTTCGTCTTCCGAACATTTATTTCCCATAAGAAACCATTAAAATGAGAATAATCCGTTCCCAGGTCCTCATAAAACACAATATTCTACTAAATAAGCCTTAAAACTACACAAAAAAATATACCTTATTTTATGTATAATAAATGTGCTATTGTATTGTAATTAAAGAAATATCATCACTTTGTCATCACATTGTCATCACTGTTATCCATTGGGATAAGGGATGCCGAGAAATTTCAAGGAAATCGTAAAATACGAGACTGAGAGTACCGATTCTAAAGAGCGCGACACTCCCCCTTTGACTCTTTGCGGGTTACTGAGTCGAAAACGTTTCGCCGCTTACCTCTTGTCTAACGTTGCCTTGAGATGCCATAGTTCATTTTTTTGAGGCGTATGATGATGACTAGTGTACGATAACATCCTCAGGCATCAATAGAAATGACAGGTAAAGCCGCTTCCCTCTGGTTTTGAAAGCGTAAGTTTTGGTGAGTTAACTCGTCAATGACTGGAAAATACAATTTGGGTGATTGCGAGTATACTCGTCTCTGCCGGGTAAGGGGTTAATAGCTTCCTTGTTCCATGTACTGGTACTGGGACGCTGAGTCACACAAACGCACACCTTGTTCGTGTTTTTCAATGATCTCCGCCTGTGGTGGGGTCTTTTTCAGGCCCATAATAGCAAAAGTACACTCAATATGGTCCAAAATGTCTAGCAAACACAAACCACTTCCGCACTCAAAGAAAGGGGTGTGACGAACTGTGACGCCGTGAGCGTGCGTCAGCTTCTCGTGGCCGCCACCGTGGCGCTGTTCGACCGCGTGGTTTGGTTCGTCCGCCGAAAACTAGTTCGTCAGCAGAGACTATATGCTTGCAAATTTAATGTTCTTGAGGCGAAAAGTTCGTGATCTTAAGCGTTCTTCAGCTGCGGTTTTAATGTATTTTGTTGCCGGATTTGTAAGCTGTATGCAACAATGGGAGCCAGGAACCGGGAAGAGAGACGACCACCTCATAATAGATAATGTGCGTTTTCTATCCCCAGATAGAGCTACACAAACAAGTGCTTATGCAATAATAACTTAAAATTATCACTGCTTATAATGGTTGCATAAATTCACACATTATATATCTATCTATCTATCTATATATATATATATATACATACACACGCACACACACACACACACTCAGCCACCCAGGGCTATCGTGGCCTAATGGTAAGCCCCCACCCCAACCCCAGATACATACACACACACAGTGCAGCAAACCTGACATCAAAGAGGAGCCATGTTAATTACCACATGGGGTGTAGGTGCATGTATATTGAGGGGTTTGGGTGTGTCATTCGGGGGTTGAGCCAATCCTCATAACAGAGAAAAAATAAATTATGTGTTTGTCCACTCCCCGTTTTATCTTTACCTGGAACGTGTCTGTGTTAAGGTCACTTGGAATTTTTACTCTTTTGCACTTCATTCCATGATGGCTGGAGAAGCTGAGAAGAGGTGAGACAAATATTAAATGAGATTACTTGAGGAAGCTTCAGAAAAGTAATGGATTCTGATCAGAAAATGTAACTTAATAGCCCAAGTACATATAACATAAGTGTCAATAAAAAATAAAGCTGTCAGGTTTATAACAAGTTGTTACCTAATTTTATTTTATCTAGTACTGTATCCATACTTGTTTCTATCTAGTCCTTTAATACATACATTTGTTTACTGGGCTTGAACCCATGACCTGATCATGTTGTTGTCGTTCTCTTTTAGGATCCCGAAGCGCAACTACGTTCACTGCTTACGGTGCTACAAACCCCAGGACAGAATTTCGGTCCATCTGATGAGGGGGTGTATGAAAGCCAGCACACCAGAAGAAATCACGATGGAGGTGAGGAAAGCTAAGGCATCAACCAAACGATGGGTCAGGTACGGCCGGACCTGGGATTACAAGGATCTGGTGAATGACATACCCCACCGGCCCGGCCGCATTGCCTTTCTGAGGAAGCTCGTACAGCGTGGCTTTTTCATTCTCGATGGGCCCCGTGAGTCAGATATGCTCCTGACTGACCCTGAGCCTGATACCACCAGTAACACCTCTGCTGCAGCAACCGATGCAGGTGCCGCCAGTGCCACGCGCACTACTGCTGCCACCTCCAGCTCTGCTTGTGTGGACTCACAGGGGTCCCAGCCCAGTGACTCTCCTTCCTCCTCGGATAAGGACGTTGGGCTCAGAGATCCTTCCTGGAAAAAGTAAGTATGTGACAGTGATATTTCCAAGTTGCTGGCCTTTCACAAGCCAGTCAGCAGCACGGGGGGGGCGCACAACAACATTGGGAGAATGGGGCTTGAACCTCTTACCTTACTCTCAGTGATCCAGCACCTTTACCGGCAGGCCACCACTGCCCCAAAACATGTATTATAATTTGATTTTTGTCTTTTTCTCTCTCTCTCTTTTTTTGCATTTTTTACAGGCCACAATCCATCCCAACCACCGCTGTACGCATGAAGATGAAGGAGGCTGGTCTATATGATAAATTCAACGATGACACTGTGGTCCTCTTGGACTTTAAAAAGTATCTACGTGAGACCCTGGGTGTCCACAACTGCCAACAGGAGGTGATAGGTCATCATGAATGATTTTTCAGAACCAGTCACACACGTCCTGTTTCTTGGTGTGATGCTAATATTAATATTTCTTTCTCGTCATCGTTATTCAAAGGTCGACAATGTGTCACGTTTCCTGCGGTACCTGCAGCCGACCGGGGATGAACTGAGAATGGACTTCTTAAGTAAGAGCCAACAATCACGGGAGTACCTCAGCAGCCTCCGCCGCACAGAAATGAGTGCAGCCACAGTATTAAACTATTTAAAGAGTATGATCAGGTTTGTCGACTACTTGAAAAGTAGGCTGGACCTGACGATGGCAGACAAAGACCTCCGTGACAACCTCCAGGCCTTCAAGGAATTTCTACAGACGATGAAAAAGCCCGTCTCGAGGTCTTATTCGAAGGACGTCTGCAAAATGAGGCAAATCTTTGCCTTTTCTATGCGTTTTGCCCTTTTTCTGTTTATGACTACAATCGTAAATGTGTTTTTTTTGTTTTGTTTTGTTTTTTAATGAAATCAAATCTAGATATGAACGGCTGATGGAAGGAACACGGAGTGTCAGAGACTGCCAGAAGATTCTGAGGGTGGCCAAACACGACATGCTCCTCACATTCGGGAAATTCATCACCAACCTTGAGGTCTCCGAGTCCGAGAAGTTCACCTATCGCTACTACTGCGAAGCTCTCCTGGTGTTGAAACATTTTCAATGCCCCGGAGCTGTGGAAGGCATGACGGTGAGTGCATCTATTTTAATAGCCTGAAGAAATTTGTTTTTTAGCTCGTGCTATTTTATCTGGGGGGTTTTTTTTTCACGTGTTGAAATGTATTTTTGAAAAATAATTCATTCATACATTTCCTGCCACTTCAATTCTTTTCCAGACAAAAGAGTGGGTGAACAGAAAACACAAAAACGCAAGGGTGGTGATCGGCATCAGCCACCATAAGACGGCAACTATGCAGGTGGCCACATTTGCCCTGACCCAGGAGGAGGAAGCTGTAAGTTCTTTAACAGCTAAATATGCTCACCACTTATGTCTCATTCTGAAAGCGATTTTTCAACTGCTTACACTATTTTACATTCAAGAAATTGTCTCTTTTGTCCCCCAAGTGGTTTCAAGCATACTACGAACACATTCGTCCGGGATACCTCAGAAGCAAAATTGACAATTTTTTCATTTCTTCGACTGGGAAGCCCGTTCATCGTGTCACCAACGACATTGGCCGGTTTCACAAAATGTGAGTACCTACATGAATCCATGTGCTGATGTATAAATGTTTTATATTACACGATGATACAAAGAAATACGACAGAGGAAAAAAAAAGATTTGTTGAAGTACACGCTGTATTTCAATTGAACATTATTTACATATCATTTTAATTTGACTTTCATGTCAGATTGAAATATGGAAAAGAATGCAACATGTATTGGAGGAAAACTGATTTTAGAAAGTGATGAGGAAAAAGAATTGTAAGACTTACCTTGAAAAATTGTTCAGTAAATCTTTTTGCCCCTTGTCACGTCAAAGACTTTCATGTTGACGGCCTTGAGAATGTGCGGGTTTTATACGCCGTCGTACTCTCGCAGCTGCTCCGGAGTGAATTCCCGCAGGTCCATTTTGGGCATAGCCGAGGCCTTGTCTGCCCGGTCGGCGTCTGTGCACGATCTCCTGACCCACTGTCAGTAAACACCGTAGCAAGCGGCCAGAAACAAAAACAACAAGCAGACGATTTTTTTCTATTTTTTTCGGTGCATCAAACACAATCATATCGCGAATAACATTTCATGTCACTTTGTCTTCTTGCAGCTACCACGTCAAACCGGCCAACAGTCGGGAGGTGCGAAGGGCGGTGGAGACTGAGGCAGCGTTGCTCTTCACAGAGACGCAGAAGCAGAACGTTAGCCACTATCCGGCCCATTCTACTGCTGTGGCCGAGCAGCATTACGGAATGCGGGCGGATGAATCCATTGTCCAAACGGCTACACTGTTGGACACCCTGGGACGGTAGGTCTCCTCATTATCTCATTTCACAAGGCAGTCATGCATCGCAATCATATTTTATGTATACTTACCAAGTTGTACTATTTTAACCCTTTTAACTTTCTCTAATTTTACAGCTTCTTCTCACCAAACGAGTCCTCGGACGGCGACCCCGATCAAGCCCGCAAGCATGTGGACAGAAACTTTTCTGATTTCACCAGGAGCTTCCCAGTGACCAAACATGGCCAGCCTCCGTCCAAAAGGCCAGGGTGCAGGCGGGATTTAGCGAGGGCCGTGTGCATTATGACGAGTGGCGAGCTTGTCAGTATGCAGAGAGGCAGCGGTATCTGCTATGTAAGTACAGTACTCCTAAGCCCAAAACACTATAATGCGGATAAGCATTAATAATCTCAAACTATGCAACTTATTTACTGAGGCAAACAACTGCCGTGACAAAGTTATTCTGTTCTCTTTTTCAGCACACTTCAGTGCCAGGAAGCCAGCGGTGGGGAAAGTTCACAGGTTAATGGAAAAGGAGGAGTGGATGGCCAACTGTCCGAGTGCTGAGGACATCGTGAAGATGTGGACGGCAGCCCACAAGTCCACCATCGAGACGGACCCGGCTATCATTCGGTGTGTGTCTCACCAGAAATGGACAGGACTGGTGATCAAAGACTTCGGTTCTGAAAGGGGGCTGGGTAAGAAACCTTTAATTTTTCTTTTCAGTTTCTGCACCCTGCTCTGAATGTCAAAGTGGAGAAAGATTAAAACTTTGCCAAATTGTAACGATCAACTTTTGAGGGTTTTTTTTTTTTTTTTTTAAACCACTCAAAGTGAAAATGTCATGTTCTCTTGTTTCCAGGTGTAGTCGCAGCCAAGCCGTTTTCTAAAGGCGACATCGTGTGTGACTACCACGGAAAGGTGATCACCGCTGCTGAGGGTCGTGCGAAAATGAATGACCCCAACATCCAGCCGGCCTACCTTTTTTTTCTTTAAATCTGGGCGGAATGATCTCTGCGTCGATGCCAAGTCTTCCTCGTGCGAGTGTCACCCAGGTAAAGACACATTTGGACGGAGGATCAACCATTCCTCGAAAAGAGCTAATTTAAAGCCACTGCACTGCGTGCTCAAAGACAGCGGTGAGAACAAGGATGTGTGATCTTGTTCAGAGCCATAAAAGACATTCCTGTAGACGGTGAGCTGCTTTTTGACTATGGGGTCAAGAGAAAATCGTTTAAGGGAGAAGGACTTGACCTGGAGTGGCTTGACAGCTAGCTGAAAGAGAGAAATGGTTGAGAGACTGATTGCATCCATTGTGCACAATTAATGCATGATATGTGTTATGCCCAGTCAAGTTTCCTGCACAGTGTGGGGGGGGGCACGTTTTGTTTCTTTGCACTTGCTCAAAATATTTTAACATCAATATATACTATATTAGGATCTCATATTTGATCATGTTCAATAAACAGTATTATTGCAACAATTATTGTTGTTGTTCGTATTATCATTTGTATCATTAGAATCTTTTTACATGCCTCAATCTAAAGACAGGAAAGGGGTGACCTGGAGGTGAGACACTCGATAATCGATCCCAAGGTTCGGGGTGGAAGACCTGCTCTCGACATGTTGAAACATCATTACAGTCGAACATAATTCAGAAACCTTAATCTTTTGTCAGCTTCGACCCCTTATCAGACCGGATTTCTTGTCTTGATACATTTCAAACACAAAATCAAATTTAAACGAAAAACAAACACTGCGCCTTCTCAGGCTTCGGGTAAGGTGACAAAGGATCAGAAAAAGGTAAGTAGAACTGCTTGATATGATTCAGGAAAGAAAAGGTTATGCTGCAGTTGTATGATAAAGTGAATGAAAGTACAGCCTGCTACATAAGGTAAAATAAGAAGGCAATCGGAGCTAGTGTAACATCAAGTTTTTGTGAAAGTGCGAAGGAAGTGATTGAAAACGAGGTAATCGTCAGAATGGAATCTGCCCTAGTATTCTGGATCCTTCTAGCTATATAGTCATGTAATATCACAATGTTTTTCAGTTAATATTGCAGTCCTGTACCGAAGTTAATGTTAAGAATGTTTTTTTTTTTTGTGTTAGATTTTATGTTCTGTAGCATGTAGCATAATATTACATATATATATATATGTATGTATGTATGTATGTATGTATGTATGTATGTATGCATATCTATATATGTGATGTATAATGTTTATATTTTATCAATAAATATCACAGAAAAAAGTTATGATTTTCTTCATCATTACTACATTAGTACTGTATTAATGAGTAGGACTGTCTATAAAAAGCTGTGTTTAAAAAGCATATTTTAGCTCATGTCACATATACATAGGAGTTTACTTCCGTTGATCATTGCACATGTAATATGATGCATACCGTAACTTTGTTATATTGTATATTATATTCATAATTGATCATAGATGCAGTCACCGTCATGCCTTCCACAGCTCCTGGGCGCTGAAAATGTTTGAACACCAGGAGAGATTTGCAGTAGTCACGATTGGTGGTCTTCTCTGGCTCGGTCGCGAGGTCGTTGATGAATTTCCCGATGTAAGGAGCGTGTCGGGTTTTGCCACCCCCAGAATCTTCTGGCAGGCTTTGACACCCGTGTTCCTTCCATCAGTCGTTCATACCTAGAGTTGTAGTAATAAACAGAAAAAAGGGCCATTAAACTTCCAGGCAGGCTTTCTCATCGGCTGTAGAATTTCCTTGAAGGCCTGGAGGTTGTCACGGAGGTCTTTCTCTGCCATCGTCAGGTCCAGCCTGTCGAAAAACCCGATCGTATTCTTTCAACAATTTATTGTTGCGGCTGCACACATTTCTGTGCGGCGGAGGCTGCTGATGTACTGAAGGGATTGTTGGCTCTTACTCAAGAAGTCCATTCTCGGTTCATCCCCGGTCGGCTGCAGGTACCACAGGAAATGTGACACATCGTCGACCTTTGAATAACGATGACGAGAAAGAAATATTAATATTCGCGTCGCACCAAGAAACAGGACGTACGTGACAGTGCTGCAACTGGTGCTGAAAAACCATTTATTAGGACGTTTCACCTTCTGTTGGCAATTGTGGACACCCAGGGTCTCACTTATTAAAGTCCAAAGGGAGCACAGTGTCATCGCAGGATTTCTCACATAGATCAGCCTCCTTATCTTCATTGGTTGTTTTTGGTCACTCGTTTTTGGGCGGCCTTTTCCTCTGTCGTGGAGAAAAGGTAAGTCAGCCCTGTGTACATCTGATTTACCAGCACACATGGACGAGTACTCTGCTGCCCGAATTGATAAACTGCATGAATCATGGACGGATGCGAATAAATCTACACCGTTACGACCTCCTGTGCCTACTCGCCCGTTTCAGGTGGCAGACATGGTACTGGTACGGCTCTTTAATCGATCAGGACAATTAGGTGATGATCCTAAATATAGTGGGCCAGCAGAGATAATCGCTATTACTCGGTCTGCTGTTCTAACAGATTTAACTTTTAACACATATTTCATACAAAATTGGTGTACTTTTATCATTTTCAAGAGTTTATGGGGCTTATCCAGTCCAAAGACTGGAGCCTCGGAACGAATTAGGTGTTTAACATGTAAAATGCGACTTCTTCTTACGAAATCCCTGCTATACGAAGAGGGCTCTGGAACGGATTAATTTCGTAAGTTGGGGACCGACTGTATATTATATTATATCATATATTATCTACTACGACTAAAGCAGCCGTGGGGGGGGGGCACAAGCCAGTGTTCTTCCTCACGCCGGTCCCAAGGCCGGATAAATTCAGAGGGTTGAGTCAGGAAGGGCATCTGACATAAAACCACAAATGTTTATGCGAGTCGCAAATAAGGATTCCATACCGGATCGGTCGAGGCCCGGGTTAACAACGACCGCCATCAGTGCTGTTAACTAACCAGGAGCAGAGAGAAGAGGGAAGGCATGAGTCTAGGCCTGAGAGTAGGGACTTTGAATGTTGGAACTATGACAGGGAAAGCCAGAGAGCTGGCTGACATGATGCACGGGAGGAAGGTGGACATACTGTGTTGTTCAGGAGACCAGGTGGAAAGGTAGCAAGGCGAGAAGCTCAGGAGCGGCGTTTAAGCTGTTTTATCGTGGTGTGAATGAGAAGAGAAATGGAGTCGGAGTCATCATGAAAGAGGGGTTTGTCAGGAATGTTTTAGAAGTGAAAAGAGTGTCAGACAGAGTGATGAGTCTCAAGTGAGAAATTGAAGGCGTGATGTTCGATGTTGTTAGTGCTTACGCCCCACAGGCAGGATGTGAGCTAGAAGAGAACCTGTGATCGGTATTGAGAGCAGAGAACGAGTGGAGGAAAATCTCGAGAAGTGGAGGTATGCTCTGGACAGAAGAAGAAGGAAGGTTTGCCTCAGTAAGACAGAATGCACGTCTATGAACGAGAAGAACCCAAGAGGAACGGTTGAGGTTAAAGGGAGCACAGATGAAGAAGGTGGAGGACTTTAATTACTTCGGCTCAACCATCCAGAGCAATAGAGAGTGTAGTCAAAGAGGTGAAGAAGAGTGTGCAGGCAGGCCGGAACGGCTGGGTGAAAGTGTCTGGTGTGATGTTTGATAGGACGGTGGAGGCGGATGGTTTGCTGTGGCGACCCCTGAAGGGAAAAGCCAAAAGATAAAGAAGAAGATGATCAATAATAAATAACATTGAATAATTAATAAAAAATATACGCATATATAATTGTTTTATGGTATTGTTTACATTGCATGATTAATAAAAATCAATATATCATGTATCCTTAATATGTGTGTGGATGCAAATATTTTTTTTATTTTTTTCAATTATTTTTTTTAATAAATAAAATAATAATAAAGTAGTACTTTTTGTCATGATCAGCATGGATCCGGAGATAGTCTTGTGGATAAGGCACTGGACTGCCAATCTGAAGGTCAGCGGTTCAAGACCCCATAAGGTGGTCTCAGATCCAAATTTTTTTATTTATATTTTTATATATATATATATATATATATCATAGTGTTAATAAATAAATAAATACATATATAAACAGACACATAAATAAATGAACGTAAAATCTATGAAGTAGGGCTTTGACTATTCATGTTTATTCCCACCCCACCCCCACTCCCACCCGTATTGGATTGAGGAGTAACTGTCACGTGATTCAAATTCAGCCAATGGCTGTGCTCCCTCCTTCAGATTGATTGAGATGGTGCATGTGGTGCTTTTTTATTTTACGTGCCCACTTTGTGCACATGTGCTTTTTTCCTGTGTGTTATTAATTATAATTCAGCTTATTCATGCTACACAAACGCTGTGCACCTTCTCAGGCTTCGGGAAAGGCGACAAAAGATCAGAAAAAGGTAAGTAGAACTGCTTGATATGATTCAGGAAGGAAAAAGTTATGCTGCAGTAGTATTATAAAGTGAATGAAAGTCCAGTCAGCAATCAGAGCTAGTGTGACATCAAGTTTTTGTTGAAGTGCTAAGGAAGTGAATGAAAACCAGGTAATCATCAGAATGGAATCTGCTTTAGTATTCTGGATACTTCTAGCTAAATAGGACTGTAATATTACAATGTTTTTCAGGTAATATTCCAGTGTGTGTGAGATTTTATGTTCTGTAGCATGTGTAGCATGTAGCATAATATTTTATATATATATACACAGTGATACCTCAGCTCACGAACATAATTGGTTCCCTGAAAGTGTGTGTGAGGCGAAAAGTTCGTCTTCCGAACAGTTATTTCCCATAAGAAACCATTAAAATGAGAACAATCCGTTCGTTCCCAGGTCCCCATAAAACATAATTCTCTCCTAAATAAGACTTAAAACTACACAAAAATATACCTTATTTTATGTATAATAAATGTCTATTGTATTGTAATTAAAGAAATAAACTGTACTGTATAATAAAAGTCGTTTTATTTACCTTTGTGATGGTAGTTGACGGCTTGATGGAATGGAATGGAATGGAGTGGGAGGAGGAGGAGGGAGGGAGGGAGGGAGGGACTTACTGTTTGGAAGGAGAGTTTGGAAACGCCTACTGTTTGGAAACACCTTTAGCCACACACCCTTAATAGCTTCCTTGTATCCTTGTACTGGTACTGGGACGCTGAGTCACACAAACACGCACACCTCGTTCGTGTTTTTCAATGATCTCCGCCTGTGGTGGGGTCTTTTTCGGTCCCATAATAGCAAAAGTACACTCAATATGGTCCAAAATGTCTAGCAAACACAAACCACTTCCCACTCAAAGAAAGGGGTGTGACGAACTGTGACGCCGTGAGCGTGCGTCAACTTCTCGTGGCCGCCACCGTGGCGCTGTTCGACCGCGTGGTTTGGTTCGTCCGCCGAAAACTAGTTCGTCAGCAGAGACTATATGCTCGCAAATTTAATGTTCTTGAGGCGAAAAGTTCGTGATCTTAAGCGTTCTTCAGCGGAGGTTTTACTGTATATATATATATATATATATATATATATATATATATATATATATATATATATATACATGATGTATAATGTTTATATTTTATTAGCAATAAATATCACAGAAAAAAGTTAAGATTTTCTTCATCATTAATACATTAGTACTGTATTAATGAGTAAGACTGTCTATTGAATGTTTTTAAAAAGCATATTTTAGCGCATGTAACCAGTGTTAAGATCGAGGCGACGCCGATTGCATCGATATAAGTGGGAGACCCTTGAAAGCCTTGCTTCCCAAGCGCGGGAATCGACCGGCGCGTGCGCTTAATGTCGAACGAGGAGATGGACTTTACACGTATGCGTGAAAGGAGTCCTAATAGGTCGGACGCTGAGGCCGGTACAATCGTGATAGGGATGAGTAAAGTGATCAGGGTGCAGGTGCCTGTCCAGTTAGGAGGGAGCGTGGGATGTAACACCGCCCCTCCGCAGTACCACCAAATATCCGCGCGGGCTTTAGTGAGGGTGGTGGAATTGAACCAATCCGACACGTTCATGGTGGAATTACACCAGTCCGGGGAAATGGTTCCTATGGTGAAATGGTTGCCAAATCAGCCTCTGAGGCCAACTCCTGTTTGAGAAGAATGAACGATTCCTCTGCGTCTGCTGTCCAGTTGAGCGTGGCTGAGAGGTTATGCATGCCTTTTTCCTTCACTAAGTCCCGCAGTGGAGAGGTTAACCCTGTGTAGTTAGGGACGTAATGACGGCTATAACCTGTGAGGCCTAGAAAAGATAGCATGTCCTTAACTAGGCGTGGTTTGGGGTGATGCAAAATGGCTGATTTATGGTGTGGTGTTAGGCCTGACCCCTTCTGAGAGATTTGGTGCCCTAAAAAGGAGACTTGCTTACGACAGATCTGTAATTTATGTTTACTGACCTTAAACCCCGCCTGAGCTAGATGTTGAAGGGTTAGCGACGTCCCCTGCAGACAGAGGTCAGCCGTGGGCGTCGCCAGCAGTAAATCATCAACATACTGGACCAGAGTGACCCCTTCCGGGAGAGTGCATCCCTCTAGGACGCGTTTCAAAACCTGATTGAAAATACCTGGTGACAGTGCGAACCCCTGCGGAAGTCGAGTGTATCGGAGCTGAGTGCCTCGGAAAGTGAAAGAGAAAATGTCCCTGCAGTGTTCTGTCAGTGGGTGACAAAAGAAAGCATTAGCCAAATCTATGCAAGTAAACCAGCGATGTGCCGGGTCGAGACAGGTCAGAGCAACATATGGATTAGGCACCGGAGCTGTGGCCGTTAGGAGGGCGGCGTTAATGGCCCTCAAATCGTGCGCCATACGATACTTTCCTGTCCCCTTCTTCTCTACAGGGAGTATAGGTGTATTCCAATCAGAGGACGAAGGTTCCAGTACCCCCTTTTCTAATAAACCTGCTACTGTGTCCGCAATCCCTGCCTCAGCTAGTGGTTTATGCGGGTATTGTCTGATCCAAATTGGCTCTGTCGAGGTAAGTTCAAAAGTAACGGGTTTGCATTGTACTAGTCCGACATCAGTAGGGCCTTGTGCCCACAATGTGTCTGGAAGTTCGTCCAATAATGCCGCTGCCTCCGGATGGTCAGTTTTTTCCCTTCCATGATGCCTAGATATGTGTGCGTGTTCTAAGACCGCCGTATCTGAGGCAGTCATCTCAATGCAGTACATATTTATGGTGGGGGAAAAAGGTGACATGTCGCCATTGCGTGAGTGTCCAATCAGTGTGGGCCTTTGCCCTTTTAACGATAGTGCCCAATTCTTTAGCCTGATGTGCTGGATGCAATGCCAGTGAGACATGGGGTGCAGCCTCGTCTGACATTTCATACCATGACATTTGTTCGAATGTTAGATCTACCCCCGCCACTACCCCCTCGGGAGCCACATAAATATTACGTGTAATTATCTGCCATTCTTTCCCCTCAATTTGGGAAGCAAAATCGTCTTCGTGACATAGATTCGAGTGCCTATCATACAACAGAGTGACGTGTGGTGGATCGAGAGGCGAGACATAGGGATGAATCTGAGAGACCCAGGGTTTCCACTGGAGAAAGGTGGAGAGAACCCCCCCCCCCGGCGTGCCTGTGTTTCTGGTTGTAGTACACCCCAGTAGATGTCGGCCTGTGGTTCAGCGAGAGGCTGCATTATGTACTGTCCTGTGATCGTATCGGGCGAGTGGCCGCATGACAACTTGGTGCCGTCTGGAAATGAGACAGTCAGTCCATCTGGTTCGCACATGATGGTTGCTCCGAGGGAAACCAACAGGTCCCTTCCTAGTAAGTTGGTTGGTGTGTTAGGGGAATATACATACGAGTGTAACAGTCTTTGGAGGCCTATACGAGTGTCCAAAGGCATACTTGTAGGCAGCGTGGTTGGTACCCCAGAGAAACCCATCACAGTAATCGAGTGCTGTGTTAAACAATGTCTCTTTGGCATGGTGCAAATGGAGGACAAAGTGGCGCCTGTGTCCACCAAAAAAGTCATTGATCTGTTTTCTACTGTGACCGACAGTACAGGCTCTGCCGTCACCTGCTCGTCGGGGCGTCTCTGTGGGGTGTGTCATTGTTGGTGTTCGTAGTCTCCCCACATAGAAAGCTGAGTGGGTTGACCAGCTGGCGGCGGGAGTTGTGGCATCGAACTTCCTCGGCCTTTCCCTCGTTGTTCGTCATCCCCTCTTTGTACGCGGACCAGACAATCCCGGGCCCAGTGGTTTGGACCGCCACAGATATAGCAAACCTGGTTGCCCCCGTACCACCCCCCCCCCCCAGGTACTCCCCTGTAACCTCTCCTCTGCATGCCCCTGCCTCTGCCTCTGTACTGTGGTTGGCGTGGAGGATATGTGGTGTATTGAGGTGGCTGCCAAGCAGGGACGGGGTATGGATCCAAAGCTTCAGCTGTCATTTGTCTATGTTGTTCGCGAGGTTTCTGTTTTTTGTCACTCGCTTCTTGTCTAGCCTTAATTAATTGGAGTTTTAGGAGCTGTGACTGCAACTCTTTTATTTCTGATTCATCACTTTGGTTCTTGTCCTGCGCCTGGGTCAGGTGGTGCACCAAATGTTTATCCCAGACATGAGAGTGAGCCCCAGCCATGTCCGGGTTATTTATCATTAGATTTTTCACCGCCTCGGGCACCCCGTTTCGTACGGCCTGGCGGAACCATTCCATCTGTATGCCCTGATTACCTGGGTGACAACCCGTCAATTTAGTCCACGTCTCCGTGGATTGGGTTAGGTACTCTCTCGGGTTCTGGTCAGGGTTCCACTTCAGTTTTGGCATGACCGTAGACCGGGGCAGTGGGAATTTACTCCTCATTGCCTGGCCTATCTCGGTGCTGTGTGCGGTGAATGGTGTGCTGTCAGGAACTATTGTAGTGTTTGCGTCTTCCTCGATGCCTCTAAAGTCGGTGGGGGCCATGCACCGTGCTCCTATGGCCCTGAAATCTCCGATTGCTAAGGTTGCTAAGATTAGATTGCTAAGGCTGTGAGTGTGTCCAATTTGGCCAGCCACATATTCCCTCCGTCTACTACCGGCGGCAGTTTGTCCACTATGGCCTGTATATCTCCCACCCCAAAAGGTTTGTATTTCGGGGTCATGCCCGGCATGGTGGTCAAGGGAAATTGTGTAGTGCGTCCCGACCCTGTCAGGCATTTTTTCTGTCTGAGTCGCACGGACCGTCGCGGTATCGACCTGTGTGTTAATAGTCCTTCCACCTCTCTGGCCAAATCCAATGAATGATTTGCCGTTCTAATTAATTCCTCCTCCAATATGTCTGCATACTCTTCTAAATTGCTCTCTGGCTCGTTCAACTCTGTCAGATCTTCATGTTTATTTTCCTCCTCTACCTTTTTGTCGCCCTCCCATACCCCCTTTATCTTTAATGTCGCCTTCCCAGGGGCATAAATCTTATGTTTGGGTCTGGGATTTGGCCCTCTAGTGGCATTCCCCGGGAATTCATCCCTGACGTCACTGTCTATCTCCCTCACGTCCATCCTTCCCTCATGATGTTCTCCGTCACCTCCTACCTGTCTCTTTATTTCAGCTCTAAGTTGACGCGCGGCGAATGGTTCAGGTTCGTTGTGTGATGTATCCATAACAGCTCCCCCTTCCCGGTGGACGGGCGATTTGTGCACTTGATCGGGGATGGGTGTGTGTGCAGTCGGGGGGGATGGTGCGCGCGGGCTCTCGCAAGTCTCGCCGCCCTCAGTTCGTAGGGACCCTGAGGTGATATATAGAGTGGGGTATACACTGTTAACGCTGGGTGTTAAGGGTGCGTATGGTGGGGGGCGCGTAGGTTCAGTGTTAGGTGCTGTTACCGCTCCGATGACATTCGGGGTCGTCTCCTTCAACTGGGAGTGGTGAAGATGAGTGACACTCTGCCAGCAGACCGCGAGATCCGTCCACCCCTGTTGGGCGCTCTCCATTTCCTCCACCTTCTTTTTCAGCATGGATCTAGACATCAAATTCGCCTTCTCTCCCTGCTCTCTCGCTTCTCTGGCTTTTTCTGAATATTCTTTAACCTTTTCCCATAACCAGGATCCTAAGTGGCCACTGTCCCCCAACTGTTTGTTTTTAGATTTCACCAGCTCATGCAGCTTTCGTCTGGCTTCATCTACAACTTTATTTTTCTGTTTCAGTGTGCTCTTCAGTTCCACTGACTTCAAGGTGTTCTCAATCTGTGCATATAATGGCTTCAGGGGTTCATGACCTAGCCCCCGTTCATTTATTTCTTTATCAAATTCACCCTCCATATTTCTTAACTCAGAGGCCAGAGAGCGCGGGTACACCCGTTCACTCTCCCGGATCGGGACTGTTTAGACGGTCACAGCCAGTCAGTCCGTCAGCGCTAGGCTGCGCGAATGACCCAATTAACCACGGCAGGCGGCTTGTGTTGTCACCGTTAGGTTTCCATCGCACAGACAGATTATGTTAACACCGCTAGGTTTCCTCTGTCTGTTTCTCTGCCCGGTTAAGACACTGTCAAACGTCAGCGTCCCTCTCGACACCTCTGAATTTTATTCTTCCCACTTCCCTCTTTCACTCACACACAACACACGTTGCAACACAGTACACACATGAAATAGAAAACAATACGATTAACGTCACGCACGTTACAATACAATACATACATGTAATCGAAAACAATACAATTAACGTCACGCACGTGGCCACACAACACACACATAAAACAGAAAACAATACAATTAATATCACACACTATTAGTTTCTTTAATGCTTCCAATACCTCTCGTATTGGGGGGCCTTTCACCCAAATAGACGCATGCTTTCAACATGCTTTCCGTTGAGGGCCTTTCACCCGACTACGACGTACAGTTATATAGCACTGACGTGGTACTTTGGGGAGCCTCAATCCCCGGGACTCCAACCCAGCCTTTACCACGGCCCCTCGTCAGAGACCGGGAGGGTACGCCACCACCAAGGCGCGTCTATTCTCTCTTAAATCTCTTATTTCTCTTAATTTACCTTAAATCTTAAAATTAGGTTCTCATACAACTCTTTTAATCCTTTTCCTTCAAACTTCCGGAGAGGACACAGTTTTTAGTTTAGTCAATATGCAGAGTTCAATTTAAACAGGTTCTGCTCACCTGTTAGTGATTGCCGGCCTGTGTCCTTCTCCTTGGTTCACGAGGAAAAGTTTGGGTCGAATTTCCTCAACTCGCGTTCCTCTACCACATCCCGGACGAGCCCCCAAAACTGTTAGGATCCGTTGAATGTGGAAGAAGACGACTGGAGACTGGTTTTGAGTTGAATATGAGAAGCTTTATTGCGTCGTCTGCAGAGGACGGAGACCCAACAAACATGCATAAAAGACACGCTCGTTAAGGTCTGCCCCCTCCCTCTCGAGAGGGTACCTTTAAGGGCTTCAAAGCAGGTTCCTCCTTCCGGGTTTGTGACTGGGTCTTTGTTACGTTGTTATCTTAGCAGGATGCGATAAATCTGGGCTCTTTCCAGGCGCGTCCCAGCCTCCACACACCCCCCATCTCCTGACCTCGAAACAATCTGCAGCTGGACACTATCGAGCCTGTTGAAGGTCACGCTGGCTGTGAAAGGCTCGGTGTATCACGGGTGCCCCACCTGCACTTCTGTTTAAGTATGCACTTTTACAACCGACATAAAGAAGGCCCCTTAAGCATTCCATTTGATTATTCTCAACAAACATTTAAGTATAGCAAAACATAGAAAAATTAAGCACCATTATACAGTTATATAAAACAGTATGTGCAGCAGAGAACATGATCATGTGATACACTTTTACAATTGTCATAAATGACCATTCATAATGACACATCACCTTCTGTTGGCAATTGCGGACACCCAGGGTCTCACTTATTACAGTCCAAGAGGAGCACAGTGTCATCGCAGAATTTCTCATATAGACCGGCCTCCTTTGTCTTTATGCGTATAGAAGTGGTCGGGTGGGATGTAGTCTGTAAAACAATGGCAAAAAAAGAGAGCGAGAGAGAGAGCAAAAAAGACAAAAATCACATTATAATAACTTCTTTGGGGCAGTGGTGACCTGCTGGTAAAGGTGCTGGATCACTGAGCCTAAGGTTGGAGGTTCAAGCCCCACTCTCCGTGGGTTGTCACTGTCTAACTGTGTCACTGCTAACTGTGTTATCAAAGACGTGCCTTGTCTCTCACTGTCTATGGTGAGAGGCAGCTAAAAGAACCATTGCTGACTTCCGTAAAGAGTAGTCTGCAAAGCCGTCAGCGTGTTTCTATCCCTTGCTAAAAGGTTTGTGACAGGAAGGGCATCCGATGTAAAAACCCATGCCAAATTAAACGTGCGAATCAGATGATTCGTTGTGGTGACTCTCGAGAACGGGACAAGCCGAAAAGAAACAAAAGAAACTGTACCAGGCTATTGATGCATATTCCATATGACACAATACAAGTGTTTTTCTTTCTTTCTTTTTCTTTTTTTTGTTAAGGACAGTACACTGTCTTGTCTGTATAGAACAGTGTTTCTTAACTTTGTTGTCGGGACTGAACCCCACCAGTTTCATATGCTTATTCACTGAACCCTCCTTTATTGAAAAATAAAATATGATTTTTTCAAATTCAGGACATAGGTATATGTTTTTACTGGGGCACCAAAATGAACCGAGCAGTAACATCACTGTATTCAAAGAAATAAACCAATAAGATGCATGAACTCCCCCATCACAGCTACTTACATTTTTATGTGAGGTGCGCGTCTGAGTGCGTGCACGTGCATCTGTGTGTGTGTGTGTGTGTGTGTGTGTGTGTGTGTGTGTGTGTGCGCGTGTGTGTGCGCGCGTGTCTGTATGTGTGTGTATTTGTTTTATTTACATCTTCTGCGTTATTTTTGAATGTTTAATCAATATTATAAGCATTTATAGTATTGAATATGTATTTATTGATATTATATACACATATACATGTACGTATGTGTTAGTCAGCGGGGGTTGATCCTACTTCGCAAATCATGCAGATAGGACGCTGACTAGCATCACGTTCCGTTATATATGTGAATCCATGTTGTACATATTCGTCTGACCGCTTTCTTTTTTTGCTCAACATAGTATGGATTAAAACATTAAGAAAGAAATCACACGACGCACCATCACAACAAATCAACTACTGAGCACACCAAATTTCCTGCAGCACAGATTGTCCAAGCAATGTAGCGTGATCACCTGCAACTACTGATGGCCAAGCAGGGCGTGTCGTCATGAATATGAGTCGGGTGTGTGTCTTGACCTCCGCTGAACCCCTGAGACTGACTCACCGAACCCTTAGGGTTCGATCGAACCCAGGTTAAGAACCACTGGTATAGAACTTTCAATCTGGATGAACATATTTAAATTAATGACTCAACTATAATAATGCCTGACAAGTCTCGATCTATTAAGATGTCTAAGTATTAACATGTTTGTTGATCGGATTTTATGACCAGTACAATTGATTTCAAAGTTCCTAACATGTTTTAATTTATTTTTTTACCCATACAGTGGGCATTGTTTTACCAAAATATACTGACAGTTTGTTATCTGTTCACCAGTTATAACATGATTCAACGTTCTTCCCAAGTACATATGATATTTTGTTGGGATCTTTGGCTGACACAATGAACACACTATCATCTGCATATAATAGTAATTTAAAATATGTTGATACATATGTTATCTGTACGAGGGCTATTATGTTAAATTTTCTTATCAGAATCAATTATTTTTCTGAAAATTATTCAAGTAATCTTATTTCATTTTTATCTTACCTCTTCCGAGCTCTTTCAGCCAACATGAAATGAAGTGCAAAAGAGTAAAAACAAAAAAACAAAAAAACATCCTCGACAAAGACACAATGTTCCTGTTGAAGATTAAGGTGGAAATGGAGGGAAGAAACACAGTCCTTTTGATGAGGATTGGCTCGACCCCCAAAGGAGGCTCCTATCTCCAAACCCCTCCTGAAACCTATTTACGTGGGTGACTTCAAGTCCTATTCAAGTTAGAACAGCATTTTATTGCAATGGTTCATTTACACGAACCTCCACCACATGCAGTGAGGGACGCCATCTGCAGTTAACTGATTTAAAACGAATTATTTTGAACCTTGAAAACACACACAAAAATTGTTCATAACTATCATTGATTGAACATTTTTGTTTTCAAGATTCAAGGTTGTCTTATTCACAAGCAGCCAGAAACAAAATCGACAAGGCTATGTTGAGAATTTTTTTTTTTACACGGTGCAATCGTATCGCTAATAACATTTCATGTCACTTTGTCTTCTTGCAGCTGAATCGTCAAACCGGCCAACAGTCAGGAGGTGCGAAGGGCAGTGGAGATTAGGGCAGCGTTGCTCTTCACAGAGACGCAGCCCATTCTTCTGCTGTGGCCGAGCAGCTACACTACACTGTCCAAACGGCGACACTACTGGACACCCAGGGAGGGTAGGTCTCCTCATTATCTCAAGGCAGCCATACGTCACAATCATATTTTATGTATTATTACCAAGTTGTACAATTTTAACCCTTACTTTCCCTAATTTTACAGCTTCTCCTCACCGAACAAGTCCTCGGACAGTGACCCCGATCAAGCCCACAAGCATATTGAGGTACCTTCATGTGCCATCTTGGACGGCAAGTGTGATCCAGAACACACACACACACACACACACACACACACACACACACACGATTCACTAAGCATGGCTTCAACAACAACCGATAATGACCGCGAAAGCAAAATATGCGAGTGTCGAAGACAAAAGCAATGACACTTTAATATTCTCAGACGTTGTCAATCATCTGATGGGTGACCAGAGGGCAAGCTATCGGAGTAAAATAAAGAAGCTGGGGATTGCAGATCCATATCTAATGCCGCAGTCAATGTTTAGGAATATGTTAAAATGCGACCATTCTTCCCTTCCTGCTTTTGCCTACTTGGATCTTTGTACATATCTTGTCCACGGTCCGTCTCCATTTCGCCATTTACTGGCAAAGAGTTAAAAGCTTACAAATCAGTGGAAGCTTACAAGTATTTTGTTGCCGGATTTGTAAGCTGTATGCAACAATGGGAGCCAGGAACCGGGAAGAGAGACGACCACCTCATAATAGATAAGGTGCATTTCCTTTCCCCAGATAGAGCTACACAAACAAGTGCTTATGCAATAATAACTTGAAATTATCACTGCGTATAATGGTTGCATAAATTCCAACATACTTTTACTAACGAACAATTAAACAATTAAACTAACAATTGTATTGTTGGTATAATGGTTGCATAAATTCACATATTTTATATATATACATATTGTTTTTATTATATTTATGATATAATAAAATTTTATTATTATTATTATTATTATATTATTATTATTATATTATTATTATTATTTATTATATATTTATTATATAAATTATTTTCTTCTATTATATATTATATATATTTATGCATTTATTATTATTATTATATATTTATATGATATATTTATATTTATATATATTATACAGATACACACACTCAGCCATCCAGGGCCATCCTGGCCTAATGGTAAGTAAGCCCCCACCCCCAACCCCAGATACACACACACACACACAGTGCAGCAAACCTGACATCAAAGAGGAGCCATGTCACTTACCACATGGGGTGTAGGTGCATGTAAATGAGGGGTTTGGGTGTGTCATTCGGGGGTTGAGCCAATCCTCATAACAGAGAAAAAATAAATTCTGTGTTTGTCCACTCCCCGTTTTATCTTTACCTGGAACGTGTCTGTGTTAAGGTCACTTGGAGTTTTTACTCTTTTGCACTTCATTCCATGATGGCTGGAGAAGCTGAGAAGAGGTGAGACAAAAAGTAAATGAGATTACTTGAGGAAGCTTCAGAAAAGTAATGGATTCTGTTCAGAAAATGTAACTTAATAGCCCAAGTACATATAACATAAGTGTCAATAAAAAATAAGTTCCAAAATTGTAAAAAATAAAGCTGTCAGGCTTATAACAAGTTGTTACCTCATTTTATTTTATCTAGTACTGTATCCATACGTGTTTCTATCTAGTCCTTTAATACATACATTTGTTTAATGGGTTTGAACCCATGACCTGATCATGTTGTTGTCGTTCTCTTTTAGGATCCCTGAGCGCAACTACGTTCACTGCTTAAGGTGCTACAAACCCCAGGACAGAATTTCGGTCCATCTGATGAAGGGGTGTATGAAAGGCAGCACACCAGAAGAAATCACGATGGAGGTGAGCAAAGCTAAGGCATCAACCAAACGATGGGTCAGGTACGGCCGGACCTGGGATTACAAGGATCTGGTGAATGACATACCCCACCGGCCCGGCCGCATTGCCTTTCTGAAGAAGCTCGTACAGCGTGGCTTTTTCATTCTCAATGGGCCCCGTGAGTCAGATATGCTCCTGACTGACCCTGAGCCTGACACCACCGGTAACACCTATGCTACTGTAACCGATGCTGGTGCCGCCAGTGCCACGCATACTATTGCTACCACCTCCAGCTCTGCTTGTGTGGACCCACAGGGGTCCCAGCCCAGTGACTCTCCTTCCTCCTCGAATCAGGACGTTGGGCTCAGAGATCCTTCCTGGAAAAAGTAAGTACGTGTCGGTGATATTTCCAAGTTGCCGGCCTTTCACAAGCCAGTTAGGAGCACCGGGGGAACAGTGACAACCTTGGAGAATGGGGCTTGAACCTCTAACCTTAGTCTCAGTGATCCAGCACCTTTACCAGCAGGCCACCAATGCCCCAAAGCATTTATTATAATGTAATTTTTAATCTCTGTCTCTCTGTGTCTGTCTGTCTGTCTGTCTGTCTGTCTCTCTCTCTCTCTCTCTCTCTCTCTCTCTCTCTCTCTCTCTCTCATACTCATTGTTTTACAGGACACTTCCCATCCCAACCACCTCTGTACGCATGAAGATGAAGGAGGCTGGTCTATATGATAAATTCAGCGATGACACTGTGCTCCTCTTGGACTTTAAAAAGTATCTACGTGAGACCCTGGGTGTCCACAATTGCCAACAGGAGGTGATATGTCATCATGAATGGTTTTTCGGAACCAGTCACACACGTCCTGTTATTTGGTGCGATGCTAATATTAATATTTCTTTCTCGTTATCCTTATTCAAAGGTCGACAATGTGTCACGTTTCCTGCGGTACCTGCAGCCGACCGGGGATGAACTGAGAATGGACTTCTTAAGTAAGAGCCAACAATCACGGGAGTACCTCAGCAGCCTCCGCCGCACAGAAATGAGTGCAGCCACAGTATTAAACTATTTAAAGAATATGATCAGGTTTGTCGACTACTTGAAAAGTAGGCTGGACCTGACGATGGCAGACAAAGACCTCCGTGACAACCTCCAGGCCTTCAAGGAATTTCTACAGATGATGAAAAAGCCCGTCTCGAAGTCTTATTCGAAGGACGTCTGCAAAACGAGGCAAATCTTTGCCTTTTCTATGCGTTTTGTATTGCCCTTTTTCTGTTTATGACTACAATCGTAAATGTGGTTTTTTTATTCATTTATTTATTTTTTTAATGAAATCAAATCTAGATATGAAGGGCTGATGGAAGGAACACGGAGTGTCAGGGACTGCCAGAAGATTCTGAGGGTGGCCAAACACGACATGCTCCTTACATTCGGGAAATTCATCACCAACCTTGAGGTCTCCGAGTCAGAGAAGACCACCTATCGCTACTACTGCGAAGCTCTCCTGGTGTTGAAACATTTTCAACGCCCCGGAGCTGTGGAAGGCATGACGGTGAGTGCATCTATTTTAATAGCCTGAGGAAATTTGTTTTTTAGCTCGTGCTATTTTATCTGGGGTTTTTTTTTTTTTTTTCACATGTTGAAATGTCTTTATGAAAAATAATTAATTCATACATTTCCCTCCACTTCCATTCTTTTCCAGACAAAAGAGTGGGTGAACAGAAAGCACAAAAACGCAAGGGTGGTGATCGGCGTCAGCCAAAATAAGACGGCAACTATGCAGGTGGCCACATTTGCCCTGACCCAGGAGGAGGAAGCTGTAAGTTCTTTAACAGCTAAATATGCTCACCACTTATGTCTCATTGTGAAAGCGATTTTTCAACTGCTTACACTATTTTACAGTCAAGAAATTGTCTCTTTTGTCCCCCAAGTGGTTTCAAGCATACTACGAACACATTCGTCCGGGATACCTCAGAAGCGAAACTGACAATTTTTTCATTTCTTCGACTGGGAAGCCCGTTCATAGTGTCATAGGAACATTGTGTCTGTGTCAAGGATTTTTTTTTTTTCACCTTCTGCACTTAATTTCATGTTGATTGAACAAGAAGAGGTAAGATTAAAATGAAATAAGATTACTTGAGTAATTTTTAGAAAAAAAAAGATTCTGATAAGAAAATGTAACTTAATAGCCCTCTTACAGATTACATATGTGTGATATGGAATATGCATCAACAGCCTGGTACAATGCTCTACCTAAACCATTAAAAAATAAGTTACAAATTGGACAAAATAAAGATATCAGGTTAATATCTACAATGCGGCCTAGAATGTGAGTAGGTTATAACGAATTAAAAGACCTCGGATGGCTGATTTTAAAATACCGCCAGAGTCAATTAAGATTAAACTTAATGAAAACATTTTTAACAATACTGTACCTGAATATTTATGCAACAATTTTAAAAGACTAGTTAATATTCATGTTCATAAATACAAGAAATATTATGTGTGGGTTTTATTTTCCAAATGTTATAAATGCACTTTCCAATACTTTTTATATACAGTGTATAAAAGACTGGAACAGTCTGCCTCTGAATGTTCAGTCAAGCCCATCTTCAAATATCTACCAAAAAAAAAGATGATAAAGCCAGAGAAGAGGATGTGTCTTCATTTCCAGTTCCATAATTTAATAAGTGACTTCCATGTAACTTTTTATTTACCAGTATTATACTATATGTATTGCCTTACATGACCTTTGTTTGTTTGTTTGTGATTGTAAGGACCCCGTTGGAAATGAGTTTCACGAAACTTTTTGAGCTCTCCTTGATTTCAACTACACTAATCCTGGTTCTTCTTCTTTTCCTTTCGGCTGTTCCTTGCAGAGGTCGCCACAGCAAATCATCTGCCTCCATCTCACCCTGTCCTTTGTATCTTCTTCTCACACGCCAACGACCTTACTGTCCTCCATCACCACATCCATGAATCTCTTCTTTGGTCTTCCTCTCGGCCTTCTGCATGGTAGTTCTACTCCCAAGAGAACCTTGACATTTTCATCTCTGCTACCTCCAGCTCTGCCTCCTATCTTTTCCTCAGTGCCACTGTTTCTAAACTGCTGGCCTCATGAATGTCTTGTACAGTTTGTGTGTGTGTGTGTGTGTGTGTGTGTGTGGCTCTTGTTCATGAATGTCTTGTACACTTTGTGTGTGTGTGTGTGTGTGTGTGTGTGTGTGTGTGGCTCTGTGTGGGTGGATGCGGGGTTTTTTTGGGGTTGTTTTTTTTGTTTGTTTTTTTGCACTTGCTCAAAATATTTTGACATCAATATATACTATATTAGTATCTCATATCTGATCATGTTCAATAAACAGTATTATGACAACAATTATTGTTGTTGTTCGTATTATTATTTGTATTATTAGTATCCTTTTACATGCCTCAATCTATAGACAGGAAAGGGGTGACCTGGAGGTAAGACACGAGTTAATCGATCCCAAGGTCGGGATGGGGGATGGGGGGGGTGGAAGACCTGCTCTCAACATGTTGAAACATCATAACAGTCGAGCATAATTCAGAACCCTTAATCTTGTCAGCTTCGACCCCTTATCAGACTGGATTTCTTGTTTTGATACATTTCAAACACAAAATAAAAACAAACGCTGTGCAACTTCTCAGGCTTGTAACAGGTTTTGGAGACAAAGTCAGAGAGGCTAGATTGAGATGGTTTGGACATGTACAGAGGAGGGAAAGTGAATATATTGGTAGTCGGATGCTGAGGTTGGAACTACCAGGCAGAAGGCCCAGAGGAAGACAAAAGAGATGACTCGTGGATGGGGTGAAGGAAGACATGAAGGTCGTTGGTGTAAGAGTGGAAGATGCAGAGGATCGGGTGAGATGGAGGTGGATGGTTTGCTGTGGTGACCCCTGAAGGGAAAAGCCAAAAGGTAAAGAAGAAGATGATCAATAATAAATAACATTGAATTAATAATAAAAAATATACGCATATATAATTGTTTTATGGTATTGTTTACATAAATAAAAATAAATATATCATGTATCCTTAATATGTGTGTGGATGCAAATATATATTTTTATTTTTTTATTTTTTATTTTTTTAATAAATAAAATAATAATAAAGTAGTACTTTTTGTCATGACTTGCATGGGTCCTCGACAGTCTTGTGGATAAGGCACTGGACTGCCAATCGGAAGATCAGAGTTCAAGACCCCACAAGGTTGTCTAAGATACAATTTTTTTTTTAATATATATTATATATATACATATAATATATCATAGTATATATATCATAGTAATAAATAAATAAATACATAAAATAAATGAATGAATGAATGTAAAATCTATGAAGTAGGGATTTGACTCTTCCTGTTTATTCCCGCCCACACCCCCACGCCCACTCCTACTCCCACCCGTATTTGATTGCAGAGTAACTGTCACGTGATTCAAATTCAGCCAATGGCTGTGCTCCCTCCTTCCGGTTGATTGAGATGGTGCTTTTTTATTTGAGATGGTGCTTTTTTATTTTTCGTGCCCACTTTGTGCACATGTGCTTTTTTTTATGTGTGATATTAATTATAATTCAGCTCATTCATGCTACCAAAACTCTGTGCACCTTCTCAGGCTTCGGGTAAGGCGACAAAGGATCAGAAAAAGGTAAGTAGAACTGCTTGATATGATTCAGGAAGGAAAAAGTTATGCTGCAGTAAGTATAGTCTGCTACATATCAATCAGAGCTAGTGTAACATCAAGTTTTTGTGGAAGTGCTAAGGAAGTGAATGAAAAATAGGTAATCATCAGAATGGAATCTGCTTTAGTATTCCGGATACTTGTTTTTCAGTTTATATTCCAGTCCTGATCCGAAGGTAATGTTAAGAATGTTTGTGTGTGAGATTTTATGTTCTGTTGCATGTGTAGCATGTGTAGCATGTAGCATAATATTACATATATGTGATGTATAATGTTTATATTTTATTAGCAGTAAATATCACAGAAAAAAGTTAATATTTTCTTCATCATTACTACATTTTACTACATTAGTACTGTATTAATGAGTAAGACTGTCTATTGAATAAAAAAAAAAATGCAAATGATCAATACAGAATTCATACCGGATCGGTCGAGGCCCGGGTTAACAACGACCGCCATCAGTGCTGTCAACCAACAGGGTGCTGATGGAAATTGGATTACTGTTGGTCGAAGACGTCGAAGAAGGAGAGGCGGGAGGCGTGTCCGTAGGCAGAGAGAGAAGAGGAAATGCGTGAGCCTCGGACTGAGAGTAGGGACTTTGAATGTTGGAACTATGCAAGGAAAAGATAGGGAGCTGGCTGACATGATGCAGAGGAGGAAGGTGGACATACTGTGTGTTCAGGAGACAAGGTGGAAAGGTAGAAAGGCTAAAAGCTTAGGAGCAGGGTTTAAACTGTTTTATAATGGTGTGGATGGGAAGAGAAATGGAGTAGGAGTCATCTTGAAGGAGGGGTTTGTCAGGAATGTTCTAGAAGTGAAAAGACTGTCAGACAGAGTGATGAGTCTCAAGTTAGAAATTGAAGGCGTGATGGTCAATGTTGTTAGTGCTTATGCCCCACAGGCAGGATGTGAGCTAGAAGAGAAGGAGAGATTCTGGAGTGAGTTAGATGAAGTGATGCAGAGTACCCCCAGAGGTGAAAGAGTGGTCATTGGGGCAGACTTCAATGGACATGTTGGTGCAGGCAACAGAGGGGACGAGGAAGTGATGGGCAGGTTTGATATCCAGGACAGGAACACAGAAGGACAGATGTTGATCGATTTTGCAAAAAGGATGGAAATGGCTGTGGTGAATACTTTCTTCAAGAAGAAACAGAAGCATAGGGTGACTTATGAAAGCGGAGGTAAGAGCACACAGGTAGACTACATCTTGTGTAGGCGATGTAATTTGAAGGAAGTCAGTGACTGCAAAGTAGTAGTGGGTGAGAGTGTTGCCAAACAGCATAGGATGGTGGTGTGCAGGATGACACTGATGGTGAGAAAGGTGAAAAAGGCAAAGGCAGAGCAGAAGACAAAGTGGTGGAAGCTGAAAAAGGAAGAGTGTCGTGTTGTCTTCAAGGAGGAGTTGAAACAGGCTTTGGGTAGTCAGGAAGTGCTTCCAGAGGACTGGACAACCACAGCCAATGTGATCAGGGAGACTGGTAGGAGAGTACTTGGTGTGTCCTCTGGAAGGAAAGTAAATAAGGAAACTTGGTGGTGGAATGAGGAAGTGCAGGAGTGTGTACAAAAGAAGAGGTTAGCCAAGAAGAAGTGGGACATTGAGAGGACCGAAGAGAGTAAACAGGAGTACAGGGAGACACAGCGTAAGGCGAAGGTAGCAGTGTCAGAGGCCAAACAGAGGGCGTATGATGACCTGTATGATAGGTTGAACAGTAAGGAGAGAGAAAATGATCTATACAGGTTAGCACAGCAGAGAAATAGAGATGGGAAAGACGTGCAGCAAGTTAGAGTGATAAAGGACAGAGAGGGAAATGTACTGACTGATGACAGAAGTGTGCTGGGAAGATGGAAAGAGTACTTTGAAGAGCTGATGAATTAAGAAAATGAGAGAGAAAAAAGAGTAGAAGGGGTGACCGTTGAGGAGCAGGAAGTCGCAAAGATTAGTAAGGGAGAAGTGAGGAGGGCATTGAAGAGGATGAAGAGTGGAAAGGCAGTTGGCCCTGATGACATACCAGTTGAGGTATGGAAGTGTCTAGGGGAGGGAGCAGTAGATTTTCTGACAAGAATATTCAACAAGGTCTTAGAAAGTGAGCAGATGCCAGAGGAATGGAGGAGAAGTGTACTTGTGCCCATTTTTAAGAACAAGGGAGATGTACAGAGTTGTGGCAACTACAGAGGGATAAAGTTGATGAGCCATACAATGAAGCTATGGGAAAGAATAGTGGAAGCAAGACTAAGGGCAGAGGTCAGCATTTGTGAACAACAGTTTGGTTTCATGCCAAGAAAGAGCACCACAGATGCAGTGTTTGCTTTGAGGATGTTAATAGAGAAGTACAGAGAAGGTCAGAAGGAGCTGCATTGTGCCTTTGTGGATCTGGAGAAAGCATATGACAGGGTGCCGAGAGAAGAACTGTGGTATTGTATGAGGAAGTCTGGAGTGACAGAGAAGTATGTTAGAGTGGTGCAGGACATGTATGAGAGATGTAAGACAGTGGTGAGGTGTGCTGTCGGTGTGACAGAAGAGTTCAAGGTGGAGGTGGGACTGCATCAAGGGTCAGCTCTCAGCCCGTTCTTGTTTGCTATGGTGATGGACAGGCTAACAGACGAGGTTAGACAAGAATCTCCATGGACTATTGGTAGTCGGATGCTGAGGTTGGAACTACCAGGCGGAAGGCCCAGAGGAAGACAAAAGAGATGACTCGTGGATGGGGTGAAGGAAGACATGAAGGTCGTTGGTGTAAGAGTGGAAGATGCAGAGGATCGGGTGAGATGGAGGTGGATGGTTTGCTGTGGCGACCCCTGAAGGGAAAAGCCAAAAGGTAAAGAAGAAGATGATCAATAATAAATAACATTGAATTAATAATAAAAAATATTCGCATATATAATTGTTTTATGGTACTGTTTACATTGCATTATAAATAAAAATAAATATATCATGTATCCTTAATATGTGTGTGGATGCAAATATATATTTTTATTTTTTTATTTTTTAATAAATAAAATAATAATAAAGTAGTACTTTTTGTCATGATTTGTATGGGTCCTCGACAGTCTTGTGGATAAGGCACTGGACTGTCAAACGAAAGATCAGGGTTCAAGACCCCACAAGGTTGTCTAAGATCCAATTTTTTTTTTAATATATATATATAAATTATATATATATACATATAATATATCATAGTATATATATCATAGTGTTAATAAATAAATAAATACATAAAATAAATGAATGAATGAATGTAAAATCTATGAAGTAGGGATTTGACTCTTCCTGTTTATTCCCGCCCACACCCCCACGCCCACTCCTACTCCCACCCATATTTGATTGCAGAGTAACTGTCACGTGATTCAAATTCAGCCAATGGCTGTGCTCCCTCCTTCCATTTGATTGAGGTGGTGCTTTTTTAATTTCGTGCCCACTTTGTGCACATGTGCTTTTTTTTCTGTGTGTTATTAATTATAATTCAGCTCATTCATGCTACCAAAACTCTGTGCACCTTCTCAGGCTTAGGGTAAGGCGACAAAGGATCAGAAAAAGGTAAGTAGAACTGCTTGATATGATTCAGGAAGGAAAAAGTTATGCTGCAGTAAGTATAGTCTGCTACATATCAATCAGAGCTAGTGTAACATCAAGTTTTTGTGGAAGTGCTAAGGAAGTGAATGAAAAATAGGTAATCATCAGAATGGAATCTGCTTTAGTATTCCGGATACTTGTTTTTCAGTTTATATTCCAGTCCTGATCCGAAGGTAATGTTAAGAATGTTTGTGTGTGAGATTTTATGTTCTGTTGGATGTGTAGCATGTGTAGCATGTAGCATAATATTACATATGTGTCATGTATAATGTTTATATTTTATTAGCAGTAAATATCACAGAAAAAATTAATATTTTCTTCATCATTACTACATTTTACTACATTAGTACTTGTAAAAGTGTATCACAAAATCATGTTCTCTGGAGCACACTGTTTTATATAACTGTATAATGGTGCTTTATTTCTTTGTGTTTTGCTATACCTGGGGGCTTGTTGAGAATAATCAAATGGAATGCTTAAAGGGGGGCCATTCTTTATCTCTGTTGTAAAAGTGCATGTTGGGTAACCTGCCACACCTAGACCTTCACTGTCAGGGTAATCTTCAACAGACCAAATAGTTTCGAGTTGTAAATAACTCTGAGATCAGGAGGTGGAGGTTTATGGGGGTAGGGAGGGGCCTGGGGTCACCCCAGATTTATTGCATCTTGTTGAGATAATAACGCATCAAAGACCCAATCATAAATTCCAGAAGGAGGAACCTGGTCGGCAGCCCTTAAAAGCAACCCCCCGCGAGGGAGACCTCAGACCTTAATTAGTGTGTCTTTTAGGCATGTTGGTTGGGTCTCCGTCCTTTGCAAACGACGCAATAAAGCTTCTCATATTCAACTCAAAACCAGTCTCCAGTCGTCTTCTTCCACATTCAACGGATCCTAACAATTTTGGGGGCTCGTCCGGGATGTGGTAGAGGAACGTGAGTTGAGGAAATTCGACCCAAACTTTTCCTCGTGAACCAAGGAGAAGGACACAGGCCGGCAATCACTAAAGGTAAGCAGAACCTGTTTAAATCGAACTCTGCATATTGATTAAACTAAAAACTGTGTCCTCTCCGGAAGTTTGAAGGAAAAGGATAAAAGAGTTGTATGAGAACCTAATTTTAAGGTTAAAGGTAAAGGAAATGGAATAAAAGGTAAAGAGATTTAAGAGTGAACATAGACGCGCCTTGGTGGTGGCGTACCCTCTCGGTCTCTGGACGAGGGGCCGTGGTAAAGGCTGGGTTGGAGTCCCGGGAATTGAAGGCTCCCAAAGTACCACGTCAGTGCTATATAAAACTGTACGTCGTAGTCGGGTGAAAGGCCCTCAACGGATTAGCCGTTGAAAGCATGCGTCTATGCGGGTGAAAGGCCCCCAATACGCTGAGGTATTGGAAGCATTAGTAATTGGGTGAAAGGCCCTCAACGGATTAGCCGTTGAAAGCATTATTTGGGTGAAAGGCCCCAATACGCTGAGGTATTGGAAGCATTAATTGGGTGAAAGGCCCCAACACGCTGAGGTGTTGGAAGCATTGAAGAGATTAATAGTGTGTGATATTAATTGTATTGTTTTCTGTTTTATGTATGTGTTGTGTGGCCACGCGGGTGACGTTAATTGTATTGTTTTCGATTACATGTATGTATTGTATTGTAACGTATGACGTAAATTGTATTGTTTTCTATTTCATGTGAGTACTGTGTTGCAACGTGTGTTGTGTGTTAGGGAAAGAGGGAAGTGGGAAGAATAAAATTCAGAGGTGTCGAGAGGGACGCTGACGTTTGACAGTGTCTTAGCTGGGCAGAGAAGCAGACAGAGGAAACCTAGCGGTGTTAACATAATCTGTCTGTGCGGTGGAAACCTAACGGTGACAACACAAGCCGCCTGCCGTGGTTAATTGGGTCATTCGCTCAGCCTAGCGCTGACGGACTGACTGGCTGTGAGCGTCTAAACAGTCCCGATCCGGGAGAGTGAGCAGGTGTACCCGCGCTCTCTGGCCTCTGAGTTAAGAGATATGGAGGGTGAATTTGATAAAGAAATAAATGAACGGGGCTAGGTCATGAACCCCTGAAGCCATTATATGCACAGATTGAGAACACCTTGAAATCAGTGGAGCTGAAGAGCACACTGAAACAGAAAAATAAAGTTGTAGATGAAGCCAGACGAAAGCTGCATGAGCTGGTGAAATCTAAAAACAAACAGTTGGGGGACAGTGGCCACTTAGGATCCTGGTTATGGGAAAAGGTTAAAGAATATTCAGAAAAAGCCAGAGAAGCAAGAGAGCAGGGAGAGAAGGCGAATTTAATATCTAGATCCATGATGAAAAAGAAGGGGGAGGAAATGGAGAGCGCCCAACAGGGGTGGACGGATCTCGCGGTCTGCTGGCAGAGTGTCACGCATCTTCACCACTCCCAGTTGAAGGAGACCACCACGAATGTCATCGGACCGGTAACAGCACCTGACATTGAACCTATGCGCCCCCCACCATACGCACCCTTAACACCCAGCGTTAACAGTGTATATCCCACTCTATATATCACCTCAGGGTCCCTACGAACTGAGAACGGCGAGACTTGCGAGCGCCCGCGCGCACCACCCCCCCGACTGCAGACACACCCATCCCCAATCAAGTGCACACATCGCCCGTCCACCGGCAAGGGGGAACAGTTATGGATACATCACACAACGAGCCTGAACCATTCGCCGCGCGTCAACTTAGAGCTGAAATAAAGAGACAGGGAGGAGGTGACGGAGAACAGCATGAGGAAAGGATGGGCGTGAGGGAGATAGACAGTGACGTCAGGGATGAATTCCCGGGGAATGCCACTAGAGGGCCAAATCCCAGACCCAAACATAAGATTTATGCCCCTGGGAAGGCAACATTAAAGATAAGAGGGGTATGGGAGAGCGACAAAGAGGTAGAAGGGGAAAATAAACACGAAGATCTGACAGAGTTGAATGAGCCGGAGGGCAATTTAGAAGAGTATGCAGACATATTGGAGGAGGAATTAATTAGAACAGCAAATTATTCATTGGATTTGGCCAGAGAGGTGGAAGGACTATTAACACACAGGTCGATACCGCTGACGGTCCGTGAGACTCAGACAGAAAAAATGCCTGACAGGGTCAGGACACGCTACACAATTTCCCTTGACCACCATGCCGGGCATGACCCGAAATACAAACCTTTTGGGGTGGGAGATATACAAGCCATAGTGGACAAACTGCCGCCTGTAGTAGACGGAGGGAATATGTGGCTGGCCAAATTGGACACACTCACAGCCGGACACACTTTAGCGATTGGAGATTTCAGGGCCATAGGAGCACGGTGCATGGCCCCCACCGACTTTAGAGGCATCGAGGAAGATGCAAACACCACAATAGTTCCTGACAGCACACCATTCACCACATACAGCACCGAGATAGGCCAGGCAATGAGGATTAAATTCCCACTGCCCCGGTCTACGGTCATGCCAAAACTGAAGTGGAACCCCGATCAGAACCCGAGAGAGTACATAACCCGATCCGCAGAGACGTGGACTAAATTGACAGGTTATCACCCAGGCAATCAGGGCATACAGATGGAATGGTTCCGCCAGGCCGTACTTAACGGGGTGCCGGAGGCGGTGAAAAATTTAATGATAAATAATCCGGACATGGCTGGAGCAGACTCCCATGTCTGGGATAAACATTTGGTGCACCACCTGACCCAGGCGCAGGACAAGAACCAAAGTGATGAATCAGAAATAAAAGAGCTGCAGTCACAGCTCCTAAAACTTCAATTAAATAAGGCTAGACAAGACGCAAATGACAAAAAACAGAAACCTCGTGAACAACATAAACAAATGACAGCTGAAGCTTTGGATCCATACCCCGTCCCCGCTGGGGAGCCACCCCAACCACAGCAGCCACCTCAATATACAACATATTCTCCACCACAGCAGCCACCTCAATATACAACATATCCTTCACACCAACCGCAGTACAGAGGCAGAGGCAGGGGCATGCAGAAGAGAGGTTACAGGGGAGTACCTGGGGGGGGATGGAACGGGAGCACCTGGGGGGGGATGGAACGGGAGCAACCAGGGTTGCTATATGTGTGGTGATCCAAACCACTGGGTCCGAGATTGTCCGTTCCGCATACAAAGAGGGGAGTACGGTCAACGAGGGAGAGGCCGAGGAACAGGAAGTTCGATGCCACAACTCCCGCCGACAGCTGGTCAACCCACTCAGCTTCCCATGTGGGGAGGCTACGAATACCAACAATGACACACCCCACAGAGATACCCCGACGAGCAGGTGACGGCAGAGCCTGTACTGTCGGTCACAGTAGAAAACAGATCAATGACTTTTTTGGTGGACACCGGCGCCACTTTGTCCTCCATTTGCTCCATGCCAAAGAGACATTGTTTAACACAGCACTCGATTACTGTAATGGGTTTCTCTGGGGTACCAACCACGCTGCCTACAACTATACCTCTGGACACTCGTATAGGCCTCCAAAGACTGTTGCATTCGTATGTATACTCCCCTAACACACCAACCAACTTACTAGGAAGGGACCTGCTGGTTTCCTAGGAGCTACCATCATGTGCGAACCAGATGGACTGACTGTCTCATTACCAGACGGCACCAAGTTGTCATGCGGCCACTCGCCCTATACGGTCACAGGACAGTACCTAATGCAGCCTCTTGCTGAACCACATGCCGACATCTACTGGGGTGTACTACAGCCAGAAACCCAGGCACACCGGGGGGTTCTCTCCACCTTTCTCCAGTGGAAACCCTGGGTCTCTCAGATCCATCCCTATGTCTCGCCTCCCGATGCACCACACGTCACTCTGTTCTATGACAGGCACTCGAACCAATGTTACGAGGACGATTTTGCTTCCCAAATTGAGGGGACAGAATGGCAGATAATTACACGTAATATTTATGTGGCTCCCGAGGGGGTGGCGGCGGGGGTAGATCTAACAGTCGAACAAATGGCCTGGTATGAAATGTCAGACGAGGCTGCACCGCATGTCTCACTGGCGTTGCATCCGGCGCATCAGGCTAAAGAATTGGGCACTATCGTTAAAAGGGCCAAAGCCCACACCGATTGGACACTCACGCGATGGCGACATGTCACTTTTTCCCCCACCATAAATATGTATTGCATTGAGATGACCGCCTCAGATACAGCCATTTTAGAACACGCACACATATCTAGGCATCATGGAAGGGAAAAAACTGACCATCCAGAGGCAGCGGCACTATTGGACGAACTTCCAGACACATTGTGGGCACAAGGCCCTACTGACGTCGGGCTAGTACAATGTGAACCTGTTACTTTTGAACTTACCTCGACAGAGCCAATTTGGATCAGACAATACCCACATAAACCACTAGCCGAGGCAGGGATTGCGGACATAGTAGCAGGTTTACTAGAAAAGGGGGTACTGGAGCACTCGTCCTCTGATTGGAATACACCTATACTCCCGGTAGAGAAGAAGGGGACGGAAAGTATTGTATGGCGCACGATTTGAGGGCCATTAACGCTGCCCTCTTAACGGCCACGGTTCCGGTGCCTAATCCATATGTTGCTCTGACCTGTCTCGACCCGGCACATCGCTGGTTTACTTGCATAGATTTGGCTAATGCTTTCTTTTGTCTTCCACTGACAGAACACTGCAGAGATATTTTCTCTTTCACTTTCCGAGGTACTCAGTTCCGATACACTCGACTTCCGCAGGGGTTCGCACTGTCACCAGGTATTTTCAATCAGGTTTTGAAACGCGTCCTTGAAGCATGCACTCTCCCAGAGGGGGTCACTCGGGTTCAGTATGTTGATGATTTACTGCTGGCGACACCCACGGTTGACCTCTGTCTGCAGGGGACGTTGCTAACTCTCAAACATCTAGCTCAGGCGGGGTTTAAGGTCAGTAAACACAAATTACAGATTTGTCGTCAGCAAGTCTCCTTTTAGGCCGCCAAATCTCTCAGAAGGGGTCAGGCCTCACATCACAACATAAATCGACCATTTTACATCACCCCAAACCACGGCTAGTTAAGGACATGCTATCTTTTCTAGGCCTCACAGGGTATAGCCGTCATTACGTCCCTAACTATACAGGTCTAACCTTTCCATTACGGGACTTAGTGAAGGAACAAGGCATGCGTAACCTCTCAGCCACGCTCAATTGGACAGTAGATGCAGAGGAATCGTTCATTCTTCTCAAACAAGAGTTGGCCTCAGCGGCTGATTTGGCTATTCCAGATTATGCACAACCCTTTTATCTTGATGTTTCTGGAACAGCCACATGCGTAAATGGGGTGCTGTTCCAGAAAAAAGGGGGAGATAGACGAGTATTAATGTACCTTAGCGTCATGCTGGATAACACTGAGAAAAGACACCCAATTTGCACACAGCACGCGGCCGGAGTCACAAAACTCATTCAAAAAAAACGGCACACATCGTCATGAACCACCCCCTACATGTGCTAACTACACATAGTGTTGTGGCGTACGTGAACTCGCAGACTTTCACACTAACACCACTCAGACAAATGAGAATATGCAGGGTTCTAGAAGCTCCGAATTTACACTTTACACACGAGGGAGTCAACATGGCGGACAGGATGGGGTTAGGAAAGCCGCATGAATGCGCAGAGAAAGTGACTCAGATGACCACGGTCAGGGAAGGACTGTACTCAGACCCCATACCGGACGCCAGGAACCTATATAACGGATGGTTGCTGTTACAGACATGATAAACATGGACTCATAGCAGCGTACGCGGTAGTAGAACAGACACCACAGGGGATGGTAACAGTGGAAGCTAAGAGACTGGAAGGGCGACAGTCAGCTCAGAGAGCGGAAATATTAGGAGTGGTAGCAGCGCTCCGATTAGGTAAAGGACAGGAAGTTAATGTTTTTACCGACTCAGCATACGCCGCAAATGTAGTACACATTGAACTAGGACAATGGCTTAGAGCCGGCTTCCTAACCGCGTCAAACAAACCGATTAAACACGAGGAAGATATGAAGCACCTCGCGGATAGTTTGCTGCTTCCCAGCAAAGTGGCAGTAATCAAGTGCAAGGGACATGAGAAAACATATTCACTCACTAAGGCGGGTAATGACGCAGCAGACGCAGCTGCAAAACAGGCCGCAGGCTACACACCCACTATGTACATAATACAAGCGGAACAAGAGGCGGTAAGAGACAGACACACACAAATATTGATACATGAACAAGATCTCGCGTCACCACAAGAGAAAACACTCTGGAAGGCAAGGGGGTGTACGTGCACGGAGGGTCTTTGGAGAGGACCGGATGGCAGGGTGATTCTGCCACCAGGTCTTAGAACAAGTACATTCAAAGAGGCGCATGGTGTGGGGCATGTGGGGACAGTGCAGATGATGAAGAATTTGGATAATTGGTGGCATCCATTTTTGAAGGATATGATTAAACATTTTGTACAAACATGTGAAGTGTGCACTCAATATAACCCCAGACCAACGGTGAAACCGCCGCGGGGACGTTTTCCATTGCTCACGAAGCCAGGGAAAGAGATAATTCTTGATTATACCGACATGAACATCATGGTTAAGGGGTATCGATATTTACTGGTTTGTGTGGATAGTTACTCGGGTGGCCCGGCATGGCCCACCAGAAAGGAGGACAGTGCCTCCGTGGTTAAATGTCTGGTTAACCACTACATCCCTCGACATGGGTTTCCTGAAAGGGTAAGATCAGACAACGGGACTCATTTTAAAAATAAAGACCTCCAACAGGTGGAAATCATGTTGGGACTGACCCACAAATTTGGCTCCGTATACCACCCACAGTCACAAGGTAAGGTCGAGAGAATGAATAGAACTATTAAGGACAAATTGGCTAAAATCTGTGCACAGACCAAAATGACATGGCTGGATGCCTTACCATTAGCTTTACTATCTATCCGAAGTTCCGTAAACCAAAACACACACTTGACTCCACACGAACTACAGACCGGTAGACCATTTCCTGGACCACACACGGCACTGGACACTGATGCACAAAACCTAACACATAAACAATATTATCGTGAATTGCAAAGTCTCGTTGCAGCCTTTTCAGATCAAGTGGGGGAGCAGTATCAGACATCTACCGGCGACCTTCCAGACACAGAGTGGGTCCTCCTGAAAGTCCTCAAGCGAAAGTGGACGGAGCCAAGGTGGACGGGACCCTATAAGATCAAAGAGCGCACCTCGCACGCCGTCCGGCTGGACAGCAAGGGCGACACCTGGTATCACTGGAGCCAGTGCGCAGCGGCAGAAGCTCCCTCCAGATCACTCGTCAACACACACAGGGACCTGTGTGAAGCAGCAACCTCATCACCGGCCGGTGACGAAGAAAAAGACCACCAACAACGCAGGGCAGAATAATCCCTGGGTGGCAAAAGGGGGTGAGGTAGTCTAACCCTCACCCTCACGGCAAGGCGGAGGAACAACGCGCCCCTGCAACAAGTAGCGTGCCAAGCTACCAACGCAAGTTTTGAGGAGTGTTATTCTAATTATACTGTTTTAACTATTCTTTGTAATGTGCTTTTGCTTTGAGTTGTGTGACAGAGTATTGAAGGTCGTAAGCTCTTTAAGGTGTAGCGCGTGACCCTCCCTTGAATACAGTGAAGAATTTACTCTGTCATATTGAAGGTTTAGCTTGCTAGGTTCTACATGGAAGGTAAAGCCAGATGGGGTCTCTCCTCGGGCCCACTAATGTGTATTTCTTTTTTAGTTTCCTTGTTGGTAGTGCTCCCCATCCTGTGGGTACTTGACCCGCCCTTTACTCCCTCACAGAACGATATAACCACCACAGCACACAGCAGACGCCGACGATTAGTCACACAAACTAGATTCACTCCGCGCAGCCTGGACAAGTGCCTGGCCAGATATGGGGGTATAGAAATTAAGTACGTCAAAGGCACCAAGGCCACATTTACTTTTGACCTTTGTGTCGTTATAAACTGTGCAGGTAAGAACACTACGTGGCAGGGATACGACCTCTATCTCTGTGCAGTCTTGAGGTATACGCCGTATGACCGATGGTGTCCTTCCTGGGGAACGTTATAGCATACACCGGGCATGGACACCGGACGGCCATACCGCCGGGAGATTACGCGGACGAGTTACAATACAGCGCGACTTTCATATAAGCCAGAATCCTATCTCCTGTCCATTAATAACATGTATACTTGTCTCGGGACCGACCGGATAAGTGGGGTCTCCGGGTTGTATTGGGGCGAATGCATCATCACTCTAGGAGTATCGATATCTGGATCCGACCCTCTGGGCCTTATCAAAATTACTCTGGTGGACCCTCCCAAAGTCACAACTTTGAAATCACATTCACCCAAAGACCCAGCGATTAATGCGACCCTTGCCCCTCAAATGGATGGCGTAAGGTTCATGATTTTTCAAAGATTCCCCGATTCAGATTATTCGCAAGGCTACTGGGTTTACGGACAAAAATTTATGGCTGGTGATGATGCAGGGCCTGGTTCGGTCATACTCTAATAACAGCTGTGTGATATGTTCCACGGCCCGACCTGTGCTGATTACCTCGCCCTCTCCATTGACCACTAATCCCGACTCCTTTCACTGTATATTAGAATTACACATGCTTGACAACCCCTCACCACCTTGTCAGGGATGGGAGACAGTCTTTCCTCTGACCCCGAGTTCACCCGATCCCCCAATGTTTCAACCAGTGCGCTACGGTCACTCCTGTATCACTAGGCAAGGCAATTCTTCGTCCTCTAGGGTAGGAACCATTTCCCCAGGCTGGTGTAATTCCACCACGAACGTGTCAGATTGGTCCAATTCCACCACCCTCACCAAAGCCCGAGCGGATATTTGGTGGTACTGCGGAGGGGCGGTTCTACATCCCACGCTCCCTCCCAACTGGTCAGGTACCTGCACCCTGATCACCTTACTCATGCCTATCTCCATTGTACCAGCCTCAGCATCCGATCTATTAGGTGTCCTCTCACGCACTCATATAAAGTCTATCTCCTCGTTCGACATTAAGCGCACGCGCCGGTCGATTCCTTTCGGGAAGCAAGGCTTTCAAGGGTCTCCCACTTATATCGGTGCAATAGGGGTCCTCGCGCGTCTGAGACGAATACAAATTAGTAGACCAGATTGCGGGTGGGTTTGAATCTTTTATTTGCTGGTGGTGCACTATCAACAAGAATGTTGATAGGATCAATTATATTCATTATAATGTTCAACGCTTGACCAATCTTACCAGGGATGCCGTAGAAGGACTGGCAGCCGAGCTCAGGGCCAATTCACTTATGACATATCAAAATCGCATGGCTATAGATTTCTTACTTAGTGCCCATGGTGGCGTTTGCTCCATGTTTGGGGAAGAGTGCTGCACCTTTATACCCAATAACACCGCGCCAGACGGGTCTGTCACGAAGGCCTTGGGCGGGCTGCGGACTCTGGCCACCGAACTGAAGGAACACTCAGGTGTTGATAATGTAATACTTGATTGGCTGGACAGACACTTTGGTAAGTGGAAAGGTTTGATCGTTTCAGTTGTGATATCCATCATCTCAGTGGCCGGACTCCTCGCCCTGTGTGGGTGCTGCTGCATCCCCTGCATTCGTTCCCTATGTATTAGGTGCATCTCTTCCACTCTGGAAAAAGGGGGCTCTTTTCCTCCCCCTCCATATCAATTTCCTCAGTTGTTAGCCGAGTCGGAAGCTCTCCTTTCGCCGGGGTCTCTGGTAGATGAGGTCGCACTTAGACGCCAGTTCTGATTAGATTTTACTATGGGTAATTTTGCATGCAGTTAGAGTTTTTATAGATATCATATTTGCTTAGATCTTTACGGATTTCATAATTGTCTTTTATATAGCCTTTCTATTTGTTTGTGTACGTTTACTCCACTGTTCTATTTTTGTTATGAATGGTTCCTTGGTTGATCTCCTAAAGGAGATCAAAAGGGGGAATTGTAAAAGTGTATCACAAAATCATGTTCTCTGGAGCACACTGTTTTATATAACTGTATAATGGTGCTTTATTTCTTTGTGTTTTGCTATACCTGGGGCTTGTTGAGAATAATCAAATGGAATGCTTAAAGGGGGGCCATTCTTTATCTCTGTTGTAAAAGTGCATGTTGGGTAACCTGCCACACCTAGACCTTCACTGTCAGGGTAATCTTCAACAGACCAAATAGTTTCGAGTTGTAAATAACTCTGAGATCAGGAGGTGGAGGTTTATGGGGGTAGGGAGGGGCCTGGGGTCACCCCAGATTTATTGCATCTTGTTGAGATAATAACGCATCAAAGACCCAATCATAAATTCCAGAAGGAGGAACCTGGTCGGCAGCCCTTAAAAGCAACCCCCCGCGAGGGAGACCTCAGACCTTAATTAGTGTGTCTTTTAGGCATGTTGGTTGGGTCTCCATCCTTTGCAAACGACGCAATAAAGCTTCTCATATTCAACTCAAAACCAGTCTCCAGTCGTCTTCTTCCACATTCAACGGATCCTAACATACTGTATTAATGAGTAAGACTGTCTATTGAATGTTTTTAAAAAGCATATTTTAGCGCATGTAACCAGTCATAAATGACCATTCATAATGACACATCACCTTCTGTTGGCAATTGCGACACCCTGGGTGTCATTTATTTACAGTCCAAGAGGAGCACAGTGTCATCGCAGAATTTCTCATATAGACCGGCCTCCTTCATCTTTATGCGTATAGAAGTGGTCGGGTGGGATGTGGTTTGTAAAACAGAGAGTGAGATTAAAAATTACATTTTAATAAATGCTTTGGGGCAGTGGCAGCCTGCTGGTAAAGGTGCTGGATCACTAAGCCTAAGGTTGGAGGTTCAAGCCCCACTCTCCGTGGGTTGTCACTGTCGCCCAGGTGCTGCTAACTGGGTTGTGAAAGGTCGGCAAACTGGAAATATCACGGAACTGTTTTTACATTTTCCAGGAATTATCTCTGAACCGAGGACGAAGGCGAGTCACTGGGCAGGGGCTCCAGAAGCAGAGCTGGAGGTGGCAGCAATAGTGTGCGTGGCACTGGCGGCACCAGCATCGGTTGCAGTGGCAGAGGGTGTTACTGGTGGTGTCAGGCTCATGGTCAGTCAGGAGCATATCTGACTCACGGGGCCCATTTAGAATGAAGACGCTGGATGAGCTTCTTCAGCAAGGTACTATGGCTGGGCCGGTGGGGTATGTCATTCAGCAGAATGTTGTAATACCAGGTGCAACAATGGGAGCCAGGAACCGGGAAGAGAGACGACCACCTCATAACAGCTAAGGTGCGTGTTCTAAGTGCTTATGCAATAAATTAAAATTATCACTGTGTATCTTCTTCTTCTTTTACTTTCGGCTGCTCCCTTCAGGGGTCGCCACAGCAAATCATCCGCCTCCACCTCACCCTGTCCTCCGCATCTTCTTTTCTGACTCCAACGACCTTCATGTCTTCCTTCACCACATCCATAAATCTCTTCTTCGGTCTTCCTCGAGGCCTTCTGCCTGGTAGTTCCAACCTCAGCATCCTACTGCCAATATACTCACTATCCCTCCTCTGTACATGTCCAAACCATCTCAATCTAGCCTCTCTGACTTTGTCTCCAAAACATCTTACGTGGGCTGTCCCTCTGATATACTCATTTCTGATCCTATCCATCCTCGTTACTCCCAGGGAGAACCTCAACATTTTCATCTCCGCTACCTCCAGCTCTGCCTCCTGCCTTTTCCTCAGCGCCACTGTTTCTAAGCCATACAACATCGCTGGCCTCACCACCATCTTGTACACTTTTCCCTTCATTCTTGCTGACACTCTTCTATCGCACATCACACCGGATACTTTTCTCCAACCATTCTAGCCTGCCTGCACACGCTTCTTCACCTCTTGTCCACACTCTCCATTGCTCTGGATTGTTGAGCCTAAGTACTTAAAATCCTCCACCTTCGTTATCTCTGCTCCCTGTAACATCACCGTTCCTCCTGGGTCCTTCTCATTCACACACATGTATTCTGATTTTCTGAGGCTAACCTTCATTCCTCTCCTTTCCAGGGCATACCTCCACCTCTCTAGATTTTCCTGCACTTGTTCTCTGCTCTCACTACAGATCACGATGTCATCTGCAAACATCATAGTCCATGGAGATTCTTGTCTTACCTCGTCTGTCAGCCTGTCCATCACCATAGCAAACAAGAAGGGGCTCAGAGCTGACCCTTGATGCAGTCCCACCTCCACCTTGAATTCGTCGGTCACACCGACAGCACACCTCACCACTGTCTTACATCTTTCATCCATGTCCTGCACCACTCTAACATACTTCTCTGCCACTCCAGACTTCCTCATGCAATACCACAGTTCTTCTCTTGGCACCCTGTCATATGCTTTTTCCAGATCCACAAAGGCACAATGTAGCTCCCTCTGACCTTCTCTGTACTTCTCTATTAACATCCTCAAGGCAAACATTGCATCTGTGGTGCTCTTTCTTGGCATGAAACCAAACTGTTGTTCACAAATGCTGACCTCTGCCCTTAGTCTAGCTTCCACTAGTCTTTCCCATAACTTCATCGTATGGCTCATCAACTTTATCCCTCTGTAGTTGCTGCAACTCTGCACGTCTCCCTTGTTCTTAAAAATGGGCACCAGCACACTTCTCCTCCACTCCTCCGGCATCTGCTCACTCTCTAGTACCTTGTTGAATGTTCTTGTCAGAAAATCTACTGCTACCTCTCCTAGACACTTCCATACCTCCACAGGTATATCATCAGGACCAACTGCCTTTCCATTCTTCATCCTCTTCAATGCCCTTCTCACTTCACCCTTACTGATCTTTGCTACATCCTGCTCCTCAATGGTCACCTCTTCTACTCTTTTTTCTCTCTCATTTTCCTCATTCATCAGCTCTTCAAAGTACTCTTTCCATCTTTCCAGCACACTTCTGTCATCAGTCAATACATTTCCCTCTCTGTCCTTTATCAATCTAACTTGCTGCACGTCCTTCACATCTCTATTTCTCTGCCGTGCCAACCTGTATAGATCATTTTCTCCCTCTTTACTATCCAACCTATCATACAAGTCATCATACGCCCTCTGTTTGGCCTTAGCCAAAAAAAAAAAAAAAACCCTCAAAAGTTGATCGTTACAATTTGGCAAAGTGTGAATCTTTCTCCACTTTGACATTCAGAGCAGGGTGCAGAAACTGAAAAGAAAAATTAAAGGTTTCTTACCCAGCCCCCTTTCAGATCCGAAGTCCTTGATCACCAGTCCTGTCCATTTCTGGTGAGACACACACCGAATGATAGCCGGGTCCGTCTCGACGGTGAACTTGTGGGCTGCCGTCCACATCTTCACGATGTCCTCAGCACTCGGACAGTTGGCCATCCACCCCTCTTTTTCTAAAAACCTCTGAACTTTCCCCACCGTTGGCTTCCTGGCACTGAAGTGTGCTGAAAAAGAGAACAGAATAATTTTGTCACCGCAGTTGTTTGCCTCAGTAAATAAGTTGCATAGTTTGAGATTATTAATGCTTATCCGCATTATAGTGTTTCGGGCTTCGGAGTACTGTACTTACATAGCAGATACCGCTGCCTCTCTGCATACTGACAAGCTCGCCACTCGTCATAATGCACACGGCCCTCGCTAAATCCCGCCTGCGCCCTGGCCTTTTTGGACGGAGGCTGGCCATGTTTGGTCACTGGGAAGCTCCTGGTGAAATCAGAAAAGTTTCTCTCCACATGCTTGCGGGCTTGATCGGGGTCGCCGTCCGAGGACTCGTTTGGTGAGGAGAAGCTGTAAAATTAGAGAAAGTTAAAAGGGTTAAAATAGTACAACTTGGTAAGTATACATAAAATATGATTGCGATGCATGGTTGCCTTGTGAAATAAGATAATGAGGAGACCTACCGTCCCAGGGTGTCCAACAGTGTAGCCGTTTGGACAATGGATTCATCCACCCGCATTCTGTAATGCTGCTCGGCCACAGCAGTAGAATGGGCCAGATAGTGGCTAACGTTCTGCTTCTGCGTCTCTGTGAAGAGCAACGCTGCCTCAGTCTCCACCGCCCTTCGCACCTCCCGACTGTTGGCCGGTTTCACGTGGTAGCTGCAAGAAGACAAAGTGACATGAAATGTTATTCGCGATATGATTGTGTTTGATGCACCGAAAAAAATAGAAAAAAATCGTCTGCTTGTTGTTTTTGTTTCTGGCCGCTTGCTACGGTGTTTACTGACAGTGGCTCAGGAGATCGTGCACAGACGCCGACCGGGGAGACAAGGCCTCGGCTTTGCCCAAAATGGACCTGCGGGAATTCACTCCGGAGCAGCTGCGAGAGTACGATGGCGTATAAAACCCGCACATTCTCAAGGCCGTCAACATGAAAGTCTTTGACGTGACAAGTGGCAAAAAGTTTTACTCAACAAGTTTTCAAGGTAAGTCTTACAATTCTTTTTCCTCATCACTTTCTAAAATCAGTTTTCCTCCAATACATGTTGCATTCTTTTCCATATTTCAATCTGACATGAAAATCAAATTAAAATTATATGTATAAAATGTTCGATTGAAATACATCATGTACTTCAACAAATCTTTTTTTTTCCTCTGTCGTATTTCTTTGTATCGTCGTGTAATACAAAACATTTACACATCAGCACATGGATTCATGTAGGTACTCACATTTTGTGAAACCGGCCAATGTCGTTGGTGACACGATGAACGGGCTTCCCAGTCGAAGAAATGAAAAAATTGTCAATTTTGCTTCTGAGGTATCCCGGACGAATGTGTTCGTAGTATGCTTGAAACCACTTGGGGAACAAAAGAGACAATTTCTTGACTGTAAAATAGTGTAAGCAGTTGAAAAATCGCTTTCACAATGAGACATAAGTGGTGAGCATATTTAGCTGTTAAAGAACTTACAGCTTCCTCCTCCTGGGTCAGGGCAAATGTGGCCACCTGCATAGTTGCCGTCTTATGTTGGCTGACGCCGATCACCACCCTTGCGTTTTTGTGTTTTCTGTTCACCCACTCTTTTGTCTGGAAAAGAATTGAAGTGGCAGGAAATGTATGAATGAATTATTTTTCAAAAATACATTTCAACACGTGAAAACCCCCCCCCCCCCCCCCACCCCACCCCAGATAAAATAGCACGAGCTAAAAAACAAATTTCCTCAGGCTATTAAAATAGATGCACTCACCGTCATGCCTTCCACAGCTCCGGGGCGTTGAAAATGTTTTTTGCTGCTCGTCTTTGATGTCAGGTTTGCTGCACTGTGTGTGTGTGTATGTATCTGGGGTTGGGGTGGGGGCTTACCATTAGGCCACTATTGCCCTGGGTGGCTGAGTGTGTGTGTGTATATATATATATATATATATGAATTTATGCAACCATTATACGCAGTGATAATTTTAAGTTATTATTGCATAAGCACTTGTTTGTGTAGCTCTATCTGGAGATAGAAAACGCACATTATCTATTATGAGGTGGTCGTCTCTCTTCCCGGTTCCTGGCTCCCATTGTTGCAGACAGCTTACAAATCCGGCAACAAAATACAGTAAAACCTCCGCTGACGAACGCTTAAGATCACGAACTTTTCGCCTCAAGAACATTAAATTTGCGAGAATATAGTCTCTGCTGAACTAGTTTTCGGCGGACGAACCAAACCACGCGGTCGAACAGCGCCACGGTGGCGGCCACGTGAAGCTGACGCACGCTCACGGCGTCACAGTTCGTCACACCCCTTTCTTTGAGTGCGGAAGTGGTTTGTGTTTGCTAGACATTTTGGACCATATTGAGTGTACTTTTGCTATTACGGGACCGAAAAAGACCCCACCACAGGCGGAGATCATTGAAAAACACGAACGAGGTGTGCGTTTGTGTGACTCAGCGTCCCAGTACCAGTACAAGGAACAAGGAAGCTGTTAAGGGTGCGTGTGTGGCTAAGGGTGTTTCCAAACAGTAGGCGTTTCCAAACTCTCCTTCCAAACAGTAAGTCCCTCCCTCCCTCCTCCTCCCACTCCCTCCCTCCTCCCACTCCATTCCATCAAGCCGTCAACTACCATCACAAAGGTAAATAAAACGACTTTATTATACAGTACAGTTTATTTCTTTAATTACAATACAATAGACATTTATTATACATAAAATAAGGTATATTTTTGTGTAGTTTTAAGGCTTATTTAGTAGAGAATTATGTTTTATGGGGACCTGGGAACGAACGGATTATTCTCATTTTAATGGTTTCTTATGGGAAATAAATGTTCGGAAGACGAACTTTTCGCCTCACACACACTTTCTGGGAACCAATTATGTTCGTGAGCCGAGGTATTACTGTACTTGTAAGTTTCCATTGATTTGTAAGCTTTTAACTCTTTGCCAGTAAATGGCGAAATGGAGACGGGCCGTGGACAAGATATGTACAAAGATCCAAGTAGGCAAAAGCAGGAAGGGAAGAATGGTCGCATTTTAACACATTCCTAAACATTGACTGCGGCATTAGATATGGATCGGCAATCCCCAGGTGCTTTATTTTACTCAGATAGCTTGCCGTCTGGTCACCCGTCAGATGATTGACAACGTCTGACAATATTTAAGTGTCATTGCTTTTGTCTTCGACACTCGCATATTTTGCTTTCGCTGTCATTATCGGTTGTTGTTGAAGCCATGCTTAGTGAATCGTGTGTGTGTGTGTGTGTGTGTGTGTGTGTGTGTGTGTGTGTGTGTGTTCCGGATCACACTTGCCATCCAAGATGGCACATGAAGGCACCTCAATGTGCTTGTGGGCTTGATCGGGGTCACTGTCCGAGGACTTGTTCGGTGAGGAGAAGCTGTAAAATTTAGGAAAGTAAGGGTTAAAATTGCACAACTTGGTAATAATACATAAAATATGAATGTGACGCATGGCTGCCTTGAGATAATGAAGAGACCTACCCTCCCTGGGTGTCCAGTAGTGTAGCCGTTTGGACAATGGATTCATCCGCCCGCATTCCGTAATGATTCTCGGCCACAGCAGAAGACTGGGCCAGATAGTGGCTAACGTTCTGCTTCTGCGTCTCTGTGAAGAGCAATGCTGCCCTAGTCTCCACTGCCCTTCGCACCTCCTGACTGTTGGCCGGTTTGACGATTCAGCTGCAAGAAGACAAAGTGACATGAAATGTTATTAGCGATACGATTGCACCGTAAAAAAAAAAATTCAACATAGCCTTGTCGATTTTGTTTCTGGTCGCTTGCTAATAAGACAACCTTGAATCTTGAAAACAAAACTGTTCAGTCAATGATAGTTATGAACAATTTTTGTGCGTGTTTTCAAGTTTCAAGATAAATCGTTTTAAATCAGTTAAATGCAGATGGCGTCCCTCACTGCATGTGGTGGAGGTTCGTGCAAATGAACCATTGCAATAAAATGCTGTTCTAATTGAATAGGACTTGAAGTCGCCCACGTAAATAGGTTTCAGGAGGGGTTTGGAGATCGGAGCCTCCTTTGGGGGTCAAGCCAATCCTCATCAAAAGGACTGTGTTTCTCCCCTCCATTTCCACCTTAATCTTCAACAGGAACATTGTGTCTGTGTCGAGGATGTTTTTTTTGTTGTTGTTGTTTTTTTTACTCTTTTGCACTTCATTTCATGTTGGCTGAAAGAGCTCGGAAGAGGTAAGATAAAAAATGAAATAAGATTACTTGAATAATTTTCAGAAAAATAATTGATTCTGATAAGAAAATTTAACATAATAGCCCTCGTACAGATAACATATGTATCAACATGTTTTAAATTACTATTATATGCAGATGATAGTGTGTTGATTGTGTGTTCATTGTATCAGATAAAGATTCCAACAAAATATCAAATGTACTTGGGACGAACGTTGAGTCATGTTATAACTGGTGAACAGATAACAAACTGTCAGTATATTTTGGTAAAACAATGCCCACTGTATGGATAAAAAAATAAAGTAAAACATGTTAGGAACTTTGAAATCAATTGTACTGGTCATAAAGTCCAATCAACAAACATGTTAATACTTAGACATCTTAATAGATCGAGACTTGTCAGGCATTATTATAGTTGAGTCATTAATTTAAATATGTTCATCCAGATTGAAAGTTCTATACAGACAAGACAGTGTACTGTACTTAACAAAAAAAAAAAAAGAAAGAAAGAAAAACACTTGTATTGTGTCATATGGAATATGCATCAAAAGCCTGGTACAGTTTCTTTTCGGCTTTTTCCCCGTTCTCGAGAGTCGCCACAGCGAACCATCAGATTCGCACATTTAATTTGACATGGGTTTTTACATCGGATGCCCTTCCTGTCACAACCCTTTTAGCAAGAGACAGAAACACGCTGACTGATTTGCAGTCTACTCTTTCCGGAAGAAGTCAGCAATGGTTCTTTGACATGCCTCTCACCATAGACAGTGAGAGGCATGGCCCGCCTTTGATATCCCAGTTCGCTGCACTGGAGGGGGGGGGCATTGACAACCCTGTGGGGACTCGAACCCCCAACCTTAGGATCAGCGATCCTGCGCCCTATCCACTAGACCATCACTGCATCAACAGCCTGGTATAGTGCTCTATCCAAAACATTAGAAAACAAGTTAGAAATTGTACAAAATAAAGCGGTCAGGTTGATTCAAGTCTAGATGGGTTACAGTATTCATGGGTGTGTGTGTGTGTGTGTGGGGGGGGGGTCATAAAACCATAAACCAATTAACCTGAGATGTGACCCCTGAGATCTAAAGATACTTTAATTGCCCTGCCCAAGATGTGACCCCTGAGATCTAAAGATTGAAAATAAACAAATAAATAAATAAAATTGGCGGACTGGTCAAACACAGAAATAGAAATTAATGCAACTCTGAAAACTCCTTTCAGTTTAATCATCCAAATTGTACAAAATAAAGCAGTCAGGTTGATTCAAGTCTAGATGGGTTACAGTATTCATGGGTGTGTGTGTGTGTGTGTGTGTGTGTGTGGGGGGGGGGTCATAAAACTTTAAATCAATTAACCCGCCCAAGACGTCACCCCTGAGATCTAAAGATTAACTCCTTTCAGTTTAATCATCCAAATGTTGAAAATGCAAGACTGGAACAGTCTGCATCCAAATGTTTAATCAAGTCCATCTCTAAATATCTTTAAAAAAAAATTTGGTAAAATTTTTAGAAAAAAAATAAAGCCTGAAGAGAGTACGAGTCTATTTCCATAACTTAATAAGTGACTATCGTGCAACTTTGTATTTACCAGTATTACCTATTGACTTGTACAAGTTCTTTTTCAATGTATTTGTGTGTGTGTAATTGTAAGAACCCTATTGAAAATAAGTTTTACCAAACTTTATTGGCTGTCCTTGATACACATTCAGGTATTTTAATTTATTTTGCTTTATTTATTTATTTATTTATTTTATTGTATTTGTTACTCTATGTAAGTTCAGACCACTTACATTTGTTTAGAAGGCTTGAACCCATGACCTGACCATGTTGTTGTCGTTCTCTTTAAGGATCCCTAATCGCAACTATGTGAGGACAAACAGCTCCAGACACTCCTGGTGGTTCCCGGACAGACTGAGCTTAACAGGCTTCGTCTTGTGCGTGACACGAGCTATGATTCGGCCATCAATGGCCACTACCTCCTTAGGGGTTTCCAGTTCACATACAGGTAGGTCATGGAGCTCAACCATCCCCGAATCAATGAAGTTAGCGTCAGCGCCTGAGTCAACGAATACGTCGACAGCATAGGTGTGTTGTGCAGTGTGTAGCATACCCTGAACTTGCAGGCGCTTCCCGGGTGTCTTGTACGGTTCTCTTGTCGCTGTTCCATGTTTCAGGTCAGAAGATTCTGTTACGGCTGGAGCATACGAGTCGGACCCAGAGGTGCAGTGGACCACGTACGAAGCTTCAACAAGTTTATTTTAGCACAGGGGAAACCACAATAGCTAGAAAAATACTATTTTAAGGGAAACTGGTCGAACACAAGGAAGGATACCAGGAGTCAGAGATCACAGAGAAAAACGGAATCACAAGGACAATCTTCTGATGCTCCGATTTATAGCTCGCTGATGGCTGAGTAGATACAGGTGCGCTCTCTGGACCTCGACTGCAGGTAACAGCCATGCCCCTCGCCAGCGCCTGCAAATGAATGGAGAGAAAGAGAGAGTTAACACCAGCCAGCACAGACCATAACAGCACCCAACCCCCCACCAGCCCGACCGAGCTTGTCAGGGAACTGATGATAAAACTGTTAACAAGTCCGGGTCCAGGATTAGGGTGCGAGGAATCCAGGAGCGTTCTTCAGGGCCATACCCCTCCCAGGCCACCAGGTACTGGAAACCTCAACCACGCCTGAGATGCGAGGACGCGATTTACTGTGTACGCGGGGTGTCCATCAATCAGTCGGGGGGGGGCGGAGGGGACATTCCACCATGGGCTTGATCAGGGATACATGGAATACCGGGTGTACTTTGAGTGAGGATGGGACCTTGAGTCGGACGGCGCTAGGGTTTATGATTTTTTTTTTTCTATGACATAGGGCCCGATGTACCTGGGAGACAAATTTTTTGAGTCGACTTGCAGGGGCAGGTCCCGGGAGGAGAGCCAAACTTGTTGCCCGACAGTGCAGGGAGGTGCCGGGTCCGATGACGATTGACGATTCTCCGGTTTCGGGCCACTGTCCGTTCCAGGACGGCACATGCTTCTCCCCAGACCCGGCGTGCTCTGCGAAACTGCGCCTGGACGGATAGAACTGCCACTTCGACCTCCAGGCTGGGAAACAGGGGAGGCTGGAACCCGTTGAGCATCATAAAGGGGGACATCCAGGTGGCGGCGCAGACCAGGGAGTTGTGTGCATATTCGATCCATGGGAGGTGTGTGGCCCAGGAGGCTGCTTATGGGTATTCCTGTTGTGTAATCGGACCGGGTGTCCTCCTTTCTTCCACAGAGCTCGTCTGGTGGGTTTGTTCAGGTTTCCTCAACAGGAAATAAACACAATCGTTTCGCTGTTCTCAGCGCTGTCTAGCCTGGGTTCCATCCCAAAGGTTTCTCCCAACATGATTTCAAAACTGCTGGATGAAGGACACATTAGAAATGAAAAGTCCAAAATGGCACCCTCTTTGTTAGAGAAAAGGCACACGAAGGCTTCCAAGCTTTCAGCACATCTGACGGGATGATTTGTCAAATAAACAAAATCAAGCTCGTCAATCAAATATTGAATGAACTCGTTTTCCTGAAACAGGAACAACTTTGTCGAAAAGTTGACAAAAGTCCAGATGGTTTATGGGACAAAAGTTTGACTTGACAGGCAAGCTTGAGACCTGTGTAATAAAATGGCGCAGTCGTACAGTCGATGAGGAGGTAGTGAGCGAGCCCGGTCCTTGCTCTTTCAGATCACGGTATTCCTTTGGCACGTCGGCCAAGTTCAGATCCTCCAAGTCGACCGGGCTTTGTGAAGCTTGGGAGGGTACGGCCGCCAGTAAGCAGTGTTGGACACAGTGGTCACTCCAGCCGCGTATGGTGAGGGTGCGCCAGTCGATGTGGGGATTGTGGGTCTTCAGCCACGGCCACCCCAGCACCAGGAGAGAGAGAGAGAGAGAGAGCGAGGGGAACACCACGTAACACTATGTGCAGTGCTTACGGTGCGACAAGCCCCAGGACGGAATTTCGGTCCATCTGCTGAGGGGGTATATGAAAGACAGCACACCAGAAGAAATCGGGATGGAGGTGAAGAAAGCTAAGGCATCAGCCAAACGATGGGTCAGGTACAGACGGACCTGGGATTACAACGTTCTGCTGTATGTCATACCCCACCGGCCCTGCCGTGGTACCTTGCCGAAGAAGCTCATCCAGTGTCTTCATTCTCAGTGGGCCCCATGAGTCAGATATGCTCCTGACTGACCATGAGCCTGACACCACCAGTAACGCCTCTGCCGCTGCAACCGATGCTGGTGCCGCCAGTGCCACGCACACTATTGCTGCCACCTCCACCTCTGTTGCCCACAGGGGTCCCCGCCCAGCGACTCGCCTTCGTCCTCGGTCCAGACATCCTTCCTGGAAAATGTAAATACATTTCAGTGATATTTCCAGTTTGCCAGCCTTTTCACAACTGTAAAAGTGTAAATGTAATGTGGGTGCCAATTGTAAATTACATTACATGCTCCAGCGCGCGGGGGCAGCGCCCCGCGGCCACCAGACTTCACGAGCCTGATCCACGGCCTTGCCCGCGTCCGCTGAAACCGACCCTGAGCCCGTACCCCGGCGGCCGCCGGAGATACGGGCCTATCTCCGCCACGGGGCTCCTTCGGCTCCAGTTCGCGGGGGCAGCGCCCCACGGCCACCAGACTTCACGGGCCTGATCCACGGCCTTGCCCGCGTCCGATGAAACCGACCCCGAGCCCGTACCCCGACGTCCGCCGGAGATACGGGCCTATCTCCGCCACGGGGCTCCTTCGGCTCCAGCTCGCGGGGTCAGCGCCCCACGGCCTCCAGACTTGACGGGCCTGATCCAGGGCCTGCCCCGCGTCCGCTGAAACCGACCCCGACCCACGAGCCCCCCCGGGACCCGAGATACGGGCCTATCTCCGCCACGGGGCTCGTTCGGCTCCAGCTCGCGGGGGCAGCGCCCCGCGGCCACCAGACAGGCACAGGCGGGATCCCCGGCCCGCCAGCAATCCGATGAAACCCGCCCCGACTCCGTCGCCCTCCCGGGACCCGAGATACGGGCCTATCTCCGCCACGGGGCTCGTTCGGCTCCAGCTCGCGGGGGCAGCGCCCCGCGGCCACCAGACAGGCACAGGCGGGATCCCCGGCCCGCCAGCAATCCGATGAAACCCGCCCCGACTCCGTCGCCCTCCCGGGACCCGAGATACGGGCCTATCTCCGCCACGGGGCTCCTTGAGCTCCGGCTCGCGCGGGCAGCGCCCCGCGGCCACCAGACCGAGCAGGCCGGATCCCCGGCGGGCCAGCCGTCCTCCGAAACCGACCCCGAGCCCGTGCGCCGGCGGCCGCCGGAGATACGGGCCTATCTCCGCCACGGGGCTCCTTGAGCTTCAGCTCGCGGGGGCAGCGCCCCATGGCCACCACACTGCACCGGCCCGATCCAGGGACTTGCCCGCGTCCGATGGAACCGACCCCGACTCCGTAGCCCCCCCGGGACCCGAGATACGGGCCTATGTCCGCCACGGTGCTTCAGGCGGCTCCCGCGGGCCGGGGCAAATTCCCAGAGACTCCCCGTTCGACAGGCCCGCCCCAGCGGCCGAGAGCTTGCCGACGACACCGACCCGGACTCTCTAGCCCTCCCGGGACCCGAGATACGGGCCTATGACCGCCGAGGGGCTTCGGCCGGCTCCCGCGGGCCGGGGCAAAGGCCCAGAGACTCCCCGTTCAGCCAGCCCTGCTCCACCAGCGGAGACCTTTCCGACGACACCGGCTCCGACCCCCGAGACCCCCCGGGACCCGAGATAAGGGCCTATAACCACCGCGGGGCTTCAGGCGGCTCCCGCAGGCCGGGGCAAAGGCCCAGAGACTCCCCGTTCGGCCAGCCCTGCTCCACCAGCGGAGACCTTTCCGACGACACCGGCCCCGACTCTCTAGCCCTCCCGGGACCCGAGATACAGGCCTATAACCACCGTGGGGCTTCAGGCGGCTCCCGCGGGCCGGGGCAAAGGCCCAGAGACTCCCCGTTCGGCCAGCCCTGCTCCACCAGCGGAGACCTTTCCGACGACACCGGCCCCGACCCCCGAGACCCCCCGGGAGCCGAGATACGGGCCTATAACCACCGCGGGGCGGTGATCTGTGCGATGCCAGCCATCCAATGAACCTGACCCTGACCCTGTACCCCCTCGGCTGCCGGAGATACGGGCCTACATTACAGCTGTGGAGTCGGGTGGCTCTGGGGCTGGGGCGAGCCGGAGCAAAATGAGCCAAGTGGCTCAGCCAAGTGGCAAAGCCCCAGAGCCACCCAAATCCACAGCTGTAATCCATGGGATGCCAGCCATTCACTGAAATCAACCCCCAGCCCGGCGTCTCTCGACCGCTGGAGATACAAGATACAAGCCTATCTCCGCCACGTTGCTCATTTGGCTCCAGATTGCCGGGGCAAAGCCCCACAGCCACCAGACTAAACAGGCGTGAAACCAACTCCGAGCCTGGGGTCCCACGGCCGCCAGAGATACAGTCCTATTTCTGCCACGGGGCTCATTTGGCCCCAGCTCACCAGGGCAAAGCCCCACGGCTACCAGACTTCACAGGCGTGATCCACGGAGGTTGACAGTAAGTATGTAGGTAGTAGGATGCTGAGATTGATACTACCAGGAAGAAGGCTTAGAGGAAGACCAAAGAGAAGATTTATGGATGTGGTGAAGGAGGACATGAAGGTAGTTGGAGTAAGAGTAGAAGATGCAAAACACAGAAAAATAAAGCACCATTATACAGTTATATAAAACAGTATGTGCAGCAGAGAACATGATAATGTGATACACTTTTACAATTCCCCCTTTTGATCTCCTTTAGGAACCATTCATAACAAAAATAGAACAGCGGAGAAAACGTACACGAGCAACTAGAAAAGTTATATAAAAGGCAATTATGAAATTCGTAAAGATCTAAGCAAATATGATATCTATAAAAACTCTAACTGCATGCAAAATTGCCCATCGTAAAATCTAATCAGAACTGGGCTCTAAGTGTGACTTCATCTACCAGAGACCCCGGCGAAAGGAGAGCTTCCGACTCGGCTAACAACTGAGGAAATTGATATGGAGGGGGAGGAAGAGGGCCCCCTTTTTCCAGAGTGGAAGAGATGCACCTAATACATAGGGAACGAATGCAGGAAATGCAGCAGCACCAACACAGGGCGAGGAATCCGGCCACCGAGATGATGGATATCACAACTGAAACGATCAAACCTTTCCACTTACCGAAGTGTCTGTCCAGCCAATCAAGTATAACATTATCAACCCCCGAGTGTTCCTTCAGTTCGGTGGCCAGAGTCCGCAGCCCGTCCAAGGCCTTCGTGACAGACCCGTCTGGCGCGGTGTTGTTGGGTATGAAGGTGCAGCACTCTTCCCCAAACACGGAGCAGACGCCCCCGTGGGCACTAAGTAAAAAATCTATAGCCATGCGGTTTTGATATGTCATAAGTGAATTGGCCCTGAGCTCGGCTGCCAGTCCTTCCACGGCATCCCTGGTAAGATTGGTCAAGCGTTGAACATTATAATGGATATAAATACACATCAGTGGACTCGAGGAGAGACCCCATCTGGCTTTACCTTCCATGGAGAAACTAGCAAGCTAAACCTTCAATATGACAGAGTAAATTCTTCACTGTATTTAAGGGAGGGTCACGCGCTACACCTTAAAGAGCTTTCAACCTTCAATACTCTTTGTCACACAACTCAAAGCAAAAGCACATTACAATATAATTAAAAACAATATAATCGGGATAACACTCTTCAAACTTGCGTTGGTAGCTTGGCACGCTACTTGTTGCAGGTGCGCGTTGTTCCTCCGCCTTGCCGTGAGGGTGAGGGTTAGACTACCTCACCCCCTTTTGCCACCCAGGGATTATTCTGCCCTGCGCTGTTGGTGGTCTTTTCTTCATCACCGTCCGGTGATGAGGTTGCTGCTTCACACGGGTCCCTGTGTGTGTTGATGAGTGATCTGGAGGAAGCTTCTGCCGCTGCGCACTGGCTCCAGTGATACCAGGTGTCGCCCTTGCTGTCCAGCCGGACGACGTACGAGGTGCGCTCTTTGATCTTGTAGGGTCCTGTCCACCTTGGCTCCGTCCACTTTCGCTTGAGGACTTTGAGGCACTCTGTGTCTGGAGGGCCGCCGGCAGACGCCTGGTACTGCTCCCTCACTTGATCTGAAAAGGCTGCAACGAGACTTTGCAATTCACGACAGTATTCTTTATGGGTTAGGTTTTGTGGGTCAGTATCCAGTGCTGTGTGTGGTCCAGGAAATGGTCTACCGGTCTGTAGTTCGTGTGGAGTCATGTGTGTGCGCTGTTGCGAGCAGTTGGGTTACCTTGGCCGTGAAGGGGGTCCCTCTGTCCGAGTCTAGTCCCACCGGAATTCCATATCGCGGGATAATTTCTTGTGTCAATTTCTGAACCACCACTCTAGCATTCTCAATGCTGCATGGGAAAGCTTCCACCCAGCGTGAGAATTTATCAACCATGACCAATAGATATTTGTATGGTCTCTGTCTTGGCATGTGGGTATAATCAATTTGCCATTCCTGGAATGGTGTATTTGGTTGTGGCAGATGTCGATGCACTGCCAGCGGCTGAGAAGAATTATTCTGTGCGCATGTTAAGCATCTGTCTGCCTCTTGGTCAGCAGATAAGATGCGCGCGCGAGTAAGAGCAAACAATTCTGCAGCTTGAGCAGATGTAAAGGGGAGTGAATGAGATTCGATCACTATATCTGAAAGGCGGCAGACGGCATATCCACAGTGAAAGGTACCGTCGGCAGGTTTAGAGCATGACCCGTCCACAAACAGGACCTCACCTGGAAGTAAAGGTGTAGAACACAAATCAGACCTAATGCTTGTAGCAACAACAATTTCTTGCAAACAGCCATGAGGGCAGGGCTCACAGTCATTTTGAGTATTAGCAGACGCTGTAAGGCGTGAGCCACGGTATCAAGAGAAGAAGTAGATTTAATCGTGAGGTTATCAATGGCGCATAGAATCGCCTCGTAACCTGACCTGCGCTGTTATGACGTGTGTTGTGTATTTAAATTTCGTAGGATCTGTTGGACCTGATGTTGTGAGTGTAAAATCAACGGGTGCGACAAGACGATCCTCTCGGCGTCTAAAACCATTAACGCACAGGCAGCCACAGCACGAAGACACGCAGGTAAACCTTGAGCTACAGTGTCTAGTGTTTTGAAAGGAAAGCACGGGGCCTCATTCCCCCCGCCATGCTCCCGAGCCAACACCCCAGAGGCAGTTCCCCCTTGATGGGCAACGCAGAGGTGGAATGACAGTTCATAGTTCGGCAGGCCCAGAGCTGGAGCCGAGCAGAGGGCCGTTTTGAGGGCTGCAAAGGCATTTTGCATGTCCTCAGTCCATACGAGTGGTTGCTGGAGTGGGTCCGTGTGGTGGATTGCGGACCGGAGGCACTTGTCATAGAGAGAGCAGTCTGGGATCCACTGCCTGCAGTACTTGATCAACCCCAGGAAAGCAAGTAAGGCATGCTTGGTAGCCGGTCGCTGTTTGTCGATGATGATCTTGACGCGATCTTGGCTCAATTTCTTTGAGACCCGAGAGAGCTGAAGGACAGCGAGTGTGGCTTGGAAACAGATCTTGGAGCTTGATGCCGAAGTCATCCGCATAGGCGTGGACACAGGAACCATCAGGGGGAACAAAGCACCCTAGTGCGTCCCATACAACGGTGGCAAACACCGCGGGAGAATCAATGAAACCTTGTGGGAGGCGTGTCCAGGTGTACTGCTGCTGCCCATGTGTAAATGCAAACAGAGGCCGAGTGTCTGGTTCTACAGGGACGCTTCGCCTCATAAGGAGTACAATCGACGCAGCCCACATCATTTTTAAACTCGACCCATAATGTCCTGGGCAGTTGATCCAGGGGAGAACACTGCTCTGCCACCTCACTCACTGCACATGCTGCATTAACATTAAACGGTAATTCACAGGAGGTTAATGCAATCAAAGAAGGGGACAGAGATTCTGACATGGAGATGATCATGCTCGAACCATGAAAAGAAATTTGTAAACCGAGGAGGCTCATAAGATCACGACCGGGTAAATTAAACGGACATTCCTGCATATACACAAAAAATAAGTTGGGGTTAAAATAGGGGGTAAAAAAAAACAGTAAACCTAGAGGTGAATTATAATGTGGAGATTGGAAAGCAGTAGAAAAACAGGCACCTGATAGAAATAAATATTTAGATTTATGGGTTAGTAAGAGCTGGAAATGGTGAAGATGCGTGACACTCTGCGTGACACTCTGCCAGCAGACCGCGAGATCCGTCCACCCCTGTTGGGCGTTCTCCATTTCCTCCACCTCCTTTTTCAGCTTGGGTCTAGACATTAGATTCGCCTTCTCTCCCTGCTCTCTTGCTTCTCTGGCTTTTTCTGAATATTCTTTAACCTTTTCCCATAACCAGGATCCCAAGTGGCCACTGTCCCCCAACTGTTTGTTTTTAGATGTCACCAGCTCATGTCGCTTTCGTCTGGCTTCATCTACAACTTTATTTTTCTGTTTCAGTGTGCTCTTCAGCTCCACTGATCTCAAGGTGTTCTCAATCTGTGTGCATATAATGGCTTCAGGGGTTCATCATTCCTTTATTTCTTTATCAAATTCACCCTCCATATTTCTTAACTCAGAGGCCAGAGAGCGCGGGTACACCCGTTCACTCTCCCGGGTCGGGACTGTTTAGACGTTCACAGCCAGTCAGTCCGTCAGCGCTAGGCTGAGCGAATGACCCAATTAACCACGGCAGGCGGCTTGTATTGTCACCGTTAGGTTTCCACCGCACAGACAGATTATGTTAACACCGCTAGGTTTCCTCTGTCTGTTTCTCTGCCCAGTTAAGACACTGTCAAACGTCAGCGTCCCTCTCGACACCTCTGAGTTTTATTCTTCCCACTTCCCACTTTCCCTCACACACAGCACACGTTGCAACACGATACACACATAAAACAGAAAACAATACAATTAATATCACACTCTATTAATCTCTTCAATGCTTCCAATATCTCCCGTATTGGGGGCCTTTCACCCATTTACCAATGCTTTCAACGGCTAGTCCGTTGAGGGCCTTTCACCCAATTATTAATGCTTCCAATACCTCCGCGTATTTGGGGCCTTTCACCCGCATAGACACATGCTTTCAACGGCTAATCCGTTGAGGGCCTTTCACCCGACTACGACGGTATAGTTTTATAGCATTGACGTGGTACTTTGGGGAGCCTCAATCCCCGGGACTCCAACCCAGCCATTACCACGGCCCCTCCTCAGAGACCGGGAGGGCACGCCACCTCCAAGGTGCGTCTATGTTCACTCTTAAACCTCTTTACCTTTTATTCCATTTCTTTTACCTTTAACCTTAAAATTAGGTTCTCATACAACTCTTTTAATCCTTTTCCTTCAAACTTCCGGAGAGGACACAGTTTTTAGTTTAGTCAATATGCAGAGTTCGATTTAAACAGGTTCTGCTTACCTGTTCATGATTGCCGGCCTGTGTCCTTCTCCTTGGTTCATGAGGGAAAAGTTTGGGTCGAATTTCCTCAACTCGCGTTCCTCTACCACAGCGGTCGGGAACCTATGGCTCTCGAGCCATATATGGCTCTCGAGCCATATATGGCTCTTCCGGAGACGTCATATGGCTCCCAGACAGTTTGGAGTTGAGGGGGCCAAAAAAATTTAAATTAAATTAAATTAAATTAAAATAAATTAATATATATATATATATATATATATTTTGGAACTGGTTTTAAAATACTAGTGATAATCTTAATAATATTAAGTAATTTAAAATTAGTTTTAAAGATACATTTTAAAAGTCAGGGGTGGGTTATGCACTTGCAATCCGCCCGGTGACCCGAGGATCAGGTCGGGAACCAATCGATCGCAAGTACGTGGCGGGTCATTGTCAATGTCCGGAAATTAATTTTATCAGAGATAAAATTTCAACCCTTCAACCCGCTTCAACCCTTGTAACAGAAAAGATGGCGAAAAGAAAAAAAGACGATGATTACCGTACATTCCAGGCTGCGTGGACAGAGGAATTTGCATTTGTGGAGAGAGCAGGATCCGCAGTATGTCTAATATGCAATGACAAAATTGCATCAATGAAACGCTCAAATATAAAGCGGCACTTTGATACGCGTCATGCTTCTTTTGCATTGAAATATCCACCGGGGGACAGCAGGAAAAAGGCATGCGAAGAGCTGCAACGGAAAGTGCAGACGAGCCAGCAGCAACTGCGTGTCTGGACCACGCAAGGTGACGGTAATTCCGCTTAGCTTTGCGGGTGCTTTGGCAATAGTGAAGAGTGGAAATCCGTTCACAGATGGCGAATATGCCAAAACATTTATGCTTGATGTGGCCAATGAACTTTTTGATGACTTTCCAAATAAAGCCAAGATAATCAAAAAAATAAAAGACATGCCACTGTCAGCAAGAACGGTTCACGGTCGGAGCATCATGATGGCGAATCAAGTCGAGGAAACACAAATTAAGGACATAAACGCTGGGACATACTTTTCTCTCGCGTTAGATGAGTCAACAGACGTTAGCAATCTATCTCAGTTCAGTATAATTGCCAGGTATGCTACAGGTGACACACTGCGTGAAGAAATCTTGGCTGTTTTGCCAATGAAAGAGACAACAAGAGGAGAGGATTTATTCATGTCGTTCATGGAGTTTGCTAAAGAAAAAAAAAATACCACTGGATAAACTTATTTCTGTGTGCACTGATGGTGCACCATGCATGTTGGGGAAGAACAAAGGGTTTGTAGCACTTCTCCGTGAACATGAAAAGAGAGCAATCCCAAGTTTTCATTGCATCCTGCACCAGGAGGCGCTTTGTGCTCAGACGTGTGGCCAGCAACTTGGTGAGGTGATGTCGCTGGTCATTCGAGTGGTCAACTTCATTGTCGCCCGAGCTTTAAATGATCGGCAGTTTAATGCTCTGTTGGAAGAAGTTGGGAATCAATATCCCGGTCTGATTTTACACAACAACGTGCGTTGGTTGTCCAGGGGGAAGGTGCTCAACCGTTTTGCAGCTTGCCTGAGTGAAATACGGATTTTTCTAGAAATGAAAGGCGTCAAGCATCCTGAGCTGGACAATACTGCCTGGCTCCTGCATTTTCACTATCTTGTGGACATAACTGGCCATCTAAACCAGCTTCATGTGAAAATGCAAGGTATTGGGAATACAATCTCATCCCTTCAACAAGCAGTGTTTGCATTTGAAAGCAAGCTGGAAGTTTTTCTCAGGGACATTGAAACAGGTCGTCTTCTGCACTTTGAAGGACTGCAGCAATTTAGAGATGCATGCTTAGCAAGCGACCCCACACAACATCTGGATCTCCAGCAGCTAGCTGACTATACGTCCAATCTCCTGCAGTCATTCAAGGCACGTTTTGGAGAATTTCGTGCGAACACTGGTCTTTTCAAATTCATCACTCATCCACATGAGTGTGAAGTGGACAAAATCAACCTGATGTGCATCCCCGGAGTCTCCATCGCAGACTTTGAGCTGGAAGTTGCAGACCTGAAGGCATCTGATATATGGATGACTAAGTTCAAGTCACTTAATGGAGAGTTGGAAAGACTTGCACGACAGCGAGCAGAGCTGGCGAGGAACACAAGTGGTCAGAAATAAAAAAGCTTCAACCTGAAGACCAGCTAATTCTTAAAACTTGGAACGAGCTTCCTGTGACATATTACACAATGCAGCGTGTGAATATTGCCGTACTGACCATGTTTGGCTCTACGTATGCATGTGAGCAGTCATTCTCGCATATGAGAAACATTAAGACCAACCTACGCTCGCGTTTAACTGATGGAAGCCTCAACGCCTGCATGAAACTCAACCTCACTACATATGAACCAGACTACAAGGCCATCAGCAAAACCATGCAGCACCAGAAGTCGCATTAAAAGTAAACCTTTAATTATTATTATTATTATTATTATTATTATTATTATTATTATTATATGTTTAAAATACTATATGGCTCTCAAAAAATATATATCTAGAAATAATTTAGTTTTATGGCTCTCCAGGTCAAAAAGGTTCCCGACCGCTGCTCTACCACATCCCGGACGAGCCCCCAAAACTGTTAGGATCCGTTGAATGTGGAAGAAGACGACCGGAGACTGGTTTTGAGTTGAATATGAGAAGCTTTATTGCGTCGTCTGCAGAGGACGGAGACCCAACAAACATGCATAAAAGACACGCTAGTTAAGGTCTGAGGTCTCCCTCCTTCAGTTATATAAAACAGTATGTGCAGCAGAGAACATGATAATGTGATACACTTTTACAGTTGTGAAAAGGCTGGCAAACTGGAAATATCACTGAAATGTATTTACATTTTCCAGGAAGGATGTCTGGACCGAGGACGAAGGCGAGTCGCTGGGCGGGGACCCCTGTGGGCAACAGAGGTGGAGGTGGCAGCAATAGTGTGCGTGGCACTGGCGGCACCAGCATCGGTTGCAGCGGCAGAGGCGTTACTGGTGGTGTCAGGCTCATGGTCAGTCAGGAACATATCTGACTCATGGGGCCCACTGAGAATGAAGACACTGGATGAGCTTCTTCGGCAAGGTACCACGGCAGGGCCGGTGGGGTATGACATTCAGCAGAACGTTGTAATCCCAGGTCCGTCTGACACACACACACACACACACGATTCACTAAGCATGGCTTCAACAACAACCGATAATGACAGCGAAAGCAAAATATGCGAGTGTCGAAGACAAAAGCAATGACACTTTAATATTGTCAGACGTTGTCAATCATCTGACGGGTGACCAGACGGCAAGCTATCTGAGTAAAATAAAGAAGCTGGGGATTGCCGATCCATATCTAATGCCGCAGTCAATGTTTAGGAATGTGTTAAAATGCGACCATTCTTCCCTTCCTGCTTTTGCCTACTTGGATCTTTGTACATATCTTGTCCACGGTCCGTCTCCATTTCGCCATTTACTGGCAAAGAGTTAAAAGCTTACAAATCAATGGAAACTTACAAGTACAGTAATACCTCGGCTCACGAACATAATTGGTTCCCAGAAAGTGTGTGTGAGGCGAAAAGTTCGTCTTCCGAACATTTATTTCCCATAAGAAACCATTAAAATGAGAATAATCCGTTCGTTCCCAGGTCCCCATAAAACATAATTCTCTACTAAATAAGCCTTAAAACTACACAAAAATATACCTTATTTTATGTATAATAAATGTGCTATTGTATTGTAATTAAAGAAATAAACTGTACTGTATAATAAAGTCGTTTTATTTACCTTTGTGATGGTAGTTGACGGCTTGATGGAATGGAGTGGGAGGAGGAGGGAGGGAGTGGGAGGAGGAGGGAGGGAGGGACTTACTGTTTGGAAGGAGAGTTTGGAAACGCCTACTGTTTGGAAACACCCTTAGCCACACACGCACCCTTAATCGCTTCCTTGTTCCTTGTACTGGTACTGGGACGCTGAGTCACACAAACACGCACACCTCGTTCGTGTTTTTCAATGATCTCCGCCTGTGGTGGGGTCTTTTTCGGTCCCGTAATAGCAAAAGTACACTCAATATGGTCCAAAATGTCTAGCAAACACAAACCACTTCCGCACTCAAAGAAAGGGGTGTGACGAACTGTGACGCCGTGAGCGTGCGTCAGCTTCTCGTGGCCGCCACCGTGGCGCTGTTCGACCGCGTGGTTTGGTTCGTCCGCCGAAAACTAGTTCAGCAGAGACTATATTCTCGCAAATTTAATGTTCTTGAGGCGAAAAGTTAGTGATCTTAAGCGTTCGTCAGCGGAGGTTTTACTGTATTTTGTTGCCGGATTTGTAAGCTGTCTGCAACAATGGGAGCCAGGAACCGGGAAGAGAGACGACCACCTCATAATAGATAATGTGCGTTTTCTATCCCCAGATAGAGCTACACAAACAAGTGCTTATGCAATAATAACTTAAAATTATCACTGCGTATAATGGTTGCATAAATTCATATATATATATATATATATATATATATATATACACACACACACACACACACACACACACAGGACTCGGAGCTCATGGAAACTGATGAATGACCGCGGTCCACAGAACAAAACTGGTGACTTCATGATGAGTACAATATAACCACCGTACATGTAACGGGTCTTCATGAGGTCTGAAACCGAAAGAGACGTGCATCCTCCGGGGTATCGTGAGAGTCCAGCGCAACAATAGAGATGGCTTTCACCACCAGCTCTTTTTTTTTCGTAAAGTTTCTGCCATTTATTATCCGCTGAGGCGTGTTTTCCGCTTTAGCCTGAAAGGCTTCAGGAGCAGCAATGTTTCCGTCGCTCCCTCACTCTGCTGCATGCGGTGTTTCCGCTGTACACTGGAACCTGCAGCATGCTGTCACCTCACTGCTGACCTTCACCCGAGAAAGAGGAGGTTGTCCTGCCGCAGTCAGCTCATGACTCACCTTTCAGCCGTTTTCAGTCAGGTGTTGAGTTTTGTTTTGGGAAATATCCATTTTACACCACAGTCTGCACACGCTGTTGCTTTAACATCATCGTCTACCAAAACTTACTCCAGTGGGATTAAACTGTCTATTAGAGGTGTGACGATAAATCGATTTACTAATAAATCACCACCCAGGGCAATAGTGGCCTAATGGTAAGCCCCCACCCCAACCCCAGTGCAGCAAACCTGACATCAAAGACGAGCCATGTCACTTACCACATGGGGTGTAGGTGCATGTAAATGAGGGGTTTGGGTGTGTCTTTCGGGGGTTGAGCCAATCCTCATAACAGAGAAAAAATAAATTCTGTGTTTGTCCACTCCCCGTTTTATCTTTACCTGGAACGTGTCTGTGTTAAGGTCACTTGGAGTTTTTACTCTTTTGCACTTCATTCCATGATGGCTGGAGAAGCTGAGAAGAGGTGAGACAAAAAGTAAATGAGATTACTTGAGGAAGCTTCAGAAAAGTAATGGATTCTGATCAGAAAATGTAACTTAATAGCCCAAGTACATATAACATGAGTGTCAATAAAAAATAAGTTACAAATTGTACAAAATAAAGCTGTCAGGTTTATAATCTAAAATGGGGCAGTATTGTTAAAACTTCTCCACATTATGGAACAATGTTAAAAGACGAGTTAAAATTTATACTCGCAATACAAGAAATAGTATGTAGGGTTTTTATTCTTCCAAATGTTATAAATGCACATTCCAATACTTTTTATATACAGGGTATAAAAGACTGGAACAATCTGCCTCCGAATGTTCAGTCAAGTCCATCTTTAAATATTTTCTAAAAATCAGCACAAAAATATTTAGATAATTAATCCATAGAAGAGGATGGGTCTTCATTTCTATTTCCATAATTTAATAAGTGACTCTCGTGTAACTTTGAAGTCGATACATATAGTATAATACTGGGAAATACAGTCAGCACTTTTAAGTGTTTTTTTTTTTTTTTGTCTTTAGTAATTGGAGGACCTCGTTGAAAATAAGTTTTACCAAACTTACATTTGTTTAACTAGTTGTTACCTAATTTTATTTTATCTAGTACTGTATCCATACTTGTTTCTATCTAGTCCTTTAATACATACATTTGTTTAATGGGCTTGAACCCATGACCTGATCATGTTGTTGTCGTTCTCTTTTAGGATCCCTAAGCGCAACTACGTTCACTGCTTACGGTGCTACAAACCCCAGGACAGAATTTCGGTCCATCTGATGAGGGGGTGTATGAAAGCCAGCACACCGGAAGAAATCACGATGGAGGTGAGCAAAGCTAAGGCATCAACCAAACGATGGGTCAGGTACGGCCGGACCTGGGATTACAAGGATCTGGTGAATGCCATACCCCACCGGCCCGGCCGCATTGCCTTTCTGAGGAAGCTCGTACAGCGTGGCTTTTTCATTCTCGATGGGCCCCGTGAGTCAGATATGCTCCTGACTGACCCTGAGCCTGATACCACCAGTAACACCTCTGCTGCAGCAACCGATGCAGGTGCCGCCAGTGCCACGCACACTATTGCTGCCACCTCCAGCTCTGCTTGTGTGGACCCACAGGGGTCCCAGCCCAGTGACTCTCCTTCCTCCTCGGATCAGGACGTTGGGCTCAGAGATCCTTCCTGGAAAAAGTAAGTACGTGTCAGTGATATTTCCAAGTTGGGGGGGGGGGGGGGGCACAACAACATTGGGAGAATGGGGCTTGAACCTCTCACCTTACTCTCAGTGATTCAGCACCTTTACCGGCTGGCCACCACTCCCCCAAAACATGTAATGTAATTTGATTTTTATGTCTTTTTCCCTCTCTCTCTCTTTTTTTGCATTTTTTACAGGCCACAATCCACCGCTGTACGCATGAAGATGAAGGAGGCTGGTCTATATGATAAATTCAACGATGACACTGTGCTCCTCTTGAACTTTAAAAAGTATCTACGTGAGACTCTGGGTGTCCACAACTGCCAACAGGAGGTGATAGGTCATCATGAATGGTTTTTCGGAACCAGTCACACACGTCCTGTTTCTTGGTGTTAATATTGTTAATATTAATATTTCTTTCTCGTCATCATTATTCAAAGGTCGACAATGTGTCACGTTTCTTGCGGTACCTGCAGCCGACCGGGGATGAACTGAGAATAGACTTCTTAAGTAAGAGCCAACAATCACGGGAGTACCTCAGCAGCCTCCGCCGCACAGAAATGAGTGCAGCCACAGTATCAAACTATTTAAAGAGTATGATCAGGTTTGTCGACTACTTGAAAAGTAGGCTGGACCTGACGATGGCAGACAAAGACCTCCGTGACAACCTCCAGGCCTTCAAGGAATTTCTACAGACGATGAAAAAGCCCGTCTCGAGGTCTTATTCAAAGGACGTCTGCAAAATGAGGCAAATCTTTGCCTTTTCTATGCGTTTTGTATTGCCCTTTTTCTGTTTATGACTACAATCGTAATTGTTGTTATTTTTTTTATGAAATCAAATCTAGATATGAAGGGCTGATGGAAGGAACACGGAGTGTCAGGGACTGCCAGAAGATTCTGAGGGTGGCCAAACACGACATGCTCCTTACATTCGGGAAATTCATCACCAACCTTGAGGTCTCCGAGTCAGAGAAGTTCACCTATCGCTACTACTGCGAAGCTCTCCTGGTGTTGAAACATTTTCAACGCCCCGGAGCTGTGGAAGGCATGACGGTGAGTGCATCTATTTTAATAGCCTGAGGAAATTTGTTTTTTAGCTCGTGCTATTTTATCTGGGGTTTTTTTTTTTTTTTTCACATGTTGAAATGTCTTTATGAAAAATAATTAATTCATACATTTCCCTCCACTTCCATTCTTTTCCAGACAAAAGAGTGGGTGAACAGAAAACACAAAAACGCAAGGGTGGTGATCGGCGTCAGCCAACATAAGACGGCAACTATGCAGGTGGCCACATTTGCCCTGACCCAGGAGGAGGAAGCTGTAAGTTCTTTAACAGCTAAATATGCTCGCCACTTATGTCTCATTGTGAAAGAGATTTTTCAACTGCTTACACTATTTTACAGTCAAGAAATTGTCTCTTTTGTTCCCCAAGTGGTTTCAAGCATACTACGAACACATTCGTCCGGGATACCTCAGAAGCAAAATTGACAATTTTTTCATTTCTTCGACTGGGAAGCCCGTTCATAGTGTCACCAATGACATTGTCCGGTTTCACGAAACGTGAGTACCCACATGAATCCATGTGCTGATGTATAAATGTTTTATATTACACCACTAGACTGGTAAAAATAAAATTGAATGTAGACCGAAAAAAAAAAAAAAAAAGATTTGTTGAAGTACATGATGTATTTATGTATTTCAATCGAACATTTTATTCATTTCATTTTAATTTTACTCCAATGCAGCTAACTGGGTTATCAAAGGCCGGCCATGTCTCTCACTGTCTATGGTGTGAGGCATGTAAAAGAACCATTGCTGACTTTCGACAAGAGTAGGCTGCAAAGCCGTCAGCGTGTTTCCGCCCTGCGATGGCCTGGCGAGCTGTCCAGGGTGTACTCTGCCCTCGCCCTGAGTTGGCTGGGATGGGCACCAGCATCCCCGTGACCCTAATTAGGATGAAGCGGTTACAGAAAATGATGAATGAAATTTTAATTTGACTTTCATGTCGGATTGAAATATGGAAAAGAATGCAACATGTATTGGAGGAAAACTGATTTTAGAGAGTGAGGAGGAAAAAGAATTGTAAAACTTACCTTGAAAACTTGTTCAGTAAAACTTTTTGCCACTTGTCACGTCAAAGACTTTCATGTTGACGGCCTTGAGAATGCGTGGGTTCTGTACGCCGTCGTACTCTCGCAGCTGCTCCGGAGTGAATTCCCGCAGGTCCATTTTGGGCAAAGCTGAGGCCTTGTCTCCCCGGTCGGCGACTGTGCACGATCTCCTGACCCACTGTCAGTAAACACCGTAGCAAGCGGCCAGAAACAAAAACAACAAGGCCAAGCAGACGATTTTTATTTTTTTTTTAACGGTGCATCAAACACAATCATATCGCTAATAACATTTCTTGTCACTTTGTCTTCTTGCAGCTACCACGTGAAACCGGCCAACAGTCAGGAGGTGCGAAGGGCGGTGGAGACTGAGGCAGCGTTGCTCTTCACAGAGACGCAGAAGCAGAACGTTAGCCACTATCTGGCCCATTCTACTGCTGTGGCCGAGCAGCATTACAGAATGCGGGTGGATGAATCCATTGTCCAAACGGCTACACTGTTGGACACCCTGGGACGGTAGGTCTCCTCATTATCTTATTTCACAAGGCAACCATGCATCGCAATCATATTTTATGTATACTTACCAAGTTGTACTATTTTAACCCTTTTAACTTTCTCTAATTTTACAGCTTCTCCTCACCAAACGAGTCCTCGGACGGCGACCCCGATCAAGCCCGCAAGCATGTGGACAGAAACTTTTCTGATTTCACCAGGAGCTTCCCAGTGACCAAACATGGCCAGCCTCCGTCCAAAAAGGCCAGGGTGCAGGCGGGATTTAGCGAGGGCCGTGTGCATTATGACGAGTGGCGAGCTTGTCAGTATGCAGAGAGGCAGCGGTATCTGCTATGTAAGTACAGTACTCCGAAGCCCGAAACACTATAATGCGGATAAGCATTAATAATCTCAAACTATGCAACTTATTTACTGAGGCAAACAACTGCCGTGACAAAATTATTCTGTTCTCTTTTTCAGCACACTTCAGTGCCAGGAAGCCAACGGTGGCAGCCCACAAGTTCACCGTCGAGACGGACCCGGATATCATTCGGTGTGTGTCTCGCCAGAAATGGACAGGACTGGTGATCAAGGACTTCGGTTCTGAAAGGGGGCTGGGTAAGAAACCTTTAATTTTTCTTTTCAGTTTCTGCACCCTGCTCTGAATGTCAAAGTGGAGAAAGATTTAAACTTTGCCAAATTGTAACGATCAACTTTTGAGGGTTTTTTTTTTTTTTTTTAAACCACTCAAAGTGAAAATGTCATGTTCTCTTGTTTCCAGGTGTAGTCGCAGCCAAGCCGTTTTCTAAAGGCGACATCGTGTGTGATTACCACGGAAAGGTGATCACCGCTGCTGAGGGTCGTGCGAAAATGAATGACCCCAACATCCAGCCGGCCTACCTTTTTTTCTTTAAATCTGGGCGGAAGGATCTCTGTGTCGATGCCGACTCTTCCTCATGCGAGTGTCACCCAGGTAAAGACACATTTGGACGGAGGATCAACCGTTCCTCGAAAAGAGCTAATTTAAAGCCACTGCACTGCGTGCTCAAAGACAACGGTGAGGACAAAGATGTGATCTTGTTCAGAGCCATAAAAGACATTCCTGCAGACGGTGAACTGCTTTTTGACTATGGGGTCAATAGAAAGTCATTTAAGGGAGAAGGACTTGACCTGGAGTGGCTTGACCGTTAGCTGAAAGAGAGAAATGGTTGAGAGACTGATTGCATCCATTGTGCACAATTAATGCATGATATGTGTTATGCCCAGACAAGTTTCCTGCACTGTGTGTGTGTGTGTGTGTGTGTGTGTGTGTTTGTTTGTTTTTTTGCACATGCTCAAAATATTTTGACATCAATGTATACTATATTAGTATCTCATATCTGATCATGATCAATAAACAGTATTATTACAACAATTATTGTTGTTGTTCGTATTATTATTTGTATTATTAGTATCCTTTTACATGCCTCAATCTCTAGACAGGAAAGGGGTGACCTGGAGGTGAGACACTAGATAATCGATACCAAGGTCGGGGGTGGAAGACCTGCTCTTGACTTGTTGAAACATCATAACAGTCAAACATGATTCAGAAACCTTAATCTTTTCCGGCCCCTTATCAGACCGAATTTCTTGTTTTGATACATTTCAAACACAAAATGAAAACAAAATCAAATTTAAAAGAAAAACAGAGTATTTTTGAAAATAAAATGAATGAATGATGAATTCATTTAATTTTTATATTTAATTTTAAACCTTGGTTAAAGCAGTAAGCTATGGGAATTCTGAGAGATGTTCAAGTTGATGTAATGACAACGCCCAGGAACACTTCTCAATACAGAAGAAGAGTGGATCAACTTTCTTTTGTCTGTAAAGTACAGCACCCCAAAACACCCAGCCATCAAAGCAATATAGTAGTGGCCTATTGCTAAGGCGGCACCACCCCCCACAGTGCAGCAAAGAGGTCATCAAGATAGCCATGTCCTTCACTGCATGTGGTGGAGGTTCATGTAAATTAACCAATTTGAATATTACAGGAGGGTGTTGGGGATATGAGCAAAATACCTTCCACTTTCCACCTTTATCTTCAACAGGGACATTGTGTCTGTGTCAAGGATTTTTTTTTTCGCCTTCTGCACTTAATTTCATGTTGGTTGAACAAGCTCAGAAGAGGTAAGATTAAAATGAAATAAGATTACTTGAGTAATTTTTAGAAGAAAAAAAAGATTCTGATAAGAAAATGTAACTTAATAGCCCTCTTACAGATTACATATGTGTCATATGGAATATGCATCAACAGCCTGGTACAATGCTCTACCTAAACCATTAAAAAATAAGTTACAAATTGGACAAAATAAAGATATCATGTTTATATCTACAATGCGGCCTAGAATGTGAGTAGGTTTTAACGAATTAAAAGACCTCGGATGGCTGATTTTAAAATACCGCCAGAGTCAATTAAGATTAAACTTAATGAAAACATTTTTAACAATACTGTACCTGAATATTTATGCAACAATTTTAAAAGACTAGTTAATATTCATATATGTATGGGTTTTATTTTCCAAATGTTATAAATGCACTTTCCAATACTTTTTATATACAGTGTATAAAAGACTGGAACAGTCTGCCTCTGAATGTTCAGTCAAGCCCATTTTTAAATATCTACCAAAAAAAAAAAAGATGATAAAGCCAGAGAAGAGGATGTGTCTTCATTTCCAGTTCCATAATTTAATAAGTGTGTAACACCAGCTTGATATAGCTGTGCTAGATTTTATACTAGGTTCTAGAGGAGTAAAATGAATTGTGGAGATTTGAATTTGAACAGCCGGCAGATTTATTACAATTAACAATACTACAAGAAACAGTGCAAACAATGTTGTAGAACTTTCTTTACAAATTAAAAATAAAATAAAATTAGCTCAAGTCTCTAAGGTCTGATTCGTGTGAACCCGGGAGTCTTTTCCAGGATTGTGATCCGTTTGGGATAAAGGTGTTTTTATCTGTTCTTATCTGGGATCCTGTGATTTGAAGTGGTTGGGTCTGTAGATCTACTCTCGCATCCAGAGAACAGTTGGCCACACTGCTTCTGGATCCACCAAGAGTTCTCACTGGATTTGGCTCGCCATCCGTGTCCGAAACCAGCTTCAAGATCAAATCCAGATCCACTAAAAAACCAGTCTGCACATGCAGTACAGACACAATGAATAAAAGATTTAACAACAATAATTCCTAAATAAAATGACAAAAGTGCATGAAAGGCACTGAATGGAATGTAATACAAAACAGCTTATCTGCACTACTTTAGTGCATTAGCAAAAGTGCTTTCAACAAAACATTTAGAAAAATAAAATGTAAGGTTCATTTTGTGCACAGCACAATCTTTGTTATGTACTCCGACTGGTCTTAGCCTTTTAAAGACAAAAATAGTGCACACAGCTTTAAAAGTCACCACGTGTAAAGTTAGCATAGGTTCTTAAACTTAGCTTCATATTGCAATGACTCACCGGAGTTTCCAAGAAAACAAACTCTCTCCACCCGGTTCGATTGAGAGAGAACAAAACACATACAAGGCTCTGAAAAGCACACAAACTTAGTTAAACTTGTTAAAAGTTCACTTAATCACATTTTTGATCGTTGACTCACTCGTGTCGCTTTTCGAGGGCTCTGTATGCGTCCTGCTCTTCACGCTCTCCTACACGCTCTGCTGGTCGCATGCAGCACGTGCCTATGACGCGTTCAAGGGGACTAGGAAACTAGTGCTTTCAGGAGTGTTGGAAACTAGGGTTTATCCAATAAATTTAGTAACCATGTGTTTACATGTGTTACACCCTCCCCCCTTGAATAAGCATGAGTCCCGTCATGTACTTAAATGTTTGTTTAAACATCATAGATCTGATGGTTTTCATAGCTACTAAATGACTCTAGGGCTTGGTTAAAGTTATCCAAGAACCGTTGTGCAAAAGATATCAGCGGTTGACCCAATTGAGGGTAATGAAACCGTCCTGGGGCTCGCTTTAATCTTTCAGATTTTCTCACATTGGGAGTTTCATTTGTTGTTTCAATTGTCTGTTCTGTTTGTTGGTCAATCACATCACCATTTTGCTCTGTGTCCACAATATTAACGTCTGGTCCTCCTTGTATTTGGTTTTCATCATCTCCTCCTTCCATGACATCTGAATGTGATTCCTCATTGAGTAGTTCGGCCTCATTCTGATTTTCCTGTTCATTGTCCATCTCGTCTGTGTCTGTCTCAACTGAAACTGTTGGGTGCAAGGAGGTATCCTTATTGAGTGAGAGTGGTTCATTTGAAATATCCGAGTTTGTTGTCTGGTTTCGTACATTTGATTGGTCTTGATTATTGTCATAAATCTTAATGAATGTCTCTGTTTTGATTGAAGGTTGTCCTGGCATGGGTTCATACTCCTCCTCTGATTCTGACAGATCTGTGTCCTGTGGTTCGGAAGGACTTTGTCGAGTTTTGCGTCTACGTGGAGGTTTTGGTCTTGTCTCAACTTCATCGTTAATGTCTGAGAGGTCACCACACGCAAGTAAAAGGTCTCGGTGAAGAGTTCTACTTGGACCATCACCTCTCTCTGGTCGAACCACATACACAGGAACATTTTCCATTTTCTTGACAACACGGTACACCATGCGTTCCCATTTGTCGGCAAGTTTATGTTTATTGCGCAAACGGACATTTTTGACTAAAACTCTATCTCCTGCTTCAAGAGTGGATTCTCTGACTTTCTTATCAAATCTGCTCTTATTGCGCTCTGCAACTTTTTTGGAGTTTTCAAGGGCAATTTGGTAACTTTCTTCGAGTTTAGCCTTTAGACTGCGCACATACTGAGAATGGGATGCAGGTGAGTCCCCTGTAACGGGCAACCCAAAGGCAAGGTCAACTGGTAGCTTAGGCTTACGGCCAAACATCAACTCATAAGGACTAAACCCAGTAACCTCACTCTTTGAACAGTTGTAGGCGTGTGTGAGAGGCTTGACAAAATCACGCCAATGAACTTTTTGGTCATCCTTCAGAGTACCTAACATACTAAGGAGGGTGCGATTGAATCGCTCTACGGGGTTACCCCTCGGGTGATAAGGACTGGTTCTCACTTTTTTGATGCCCGTAATAGCGTAGGCCTCCGTCAGTCCCGAAGGACTATGGCTGCGCTCTGGCCAGTATCCCGACTGGTGATACTCCCCAGTGCACAGAGCCTGGGTAGGGAGTAATGAGGGACAGGCTGTTACCCAAGCAGCAAGTCCCCCCCTGTCTCGGCGCCACCGGAAGGATCCAATGGAAAGGCAAGTGCCGATACGACTGGGTTCCAGTGCCACTGCAGGAGAGAAACTACGGTCAATTTAGAACGGCCAATTAACCTACAGTGCACGTCTTTGGATTATGGGGAAACCGGAGCACCCGGAGGAAACCCGCACAAGCACGGGGAGAACATGCAAACTCCACACAGAAACGCCCAGGCCGGGAATCGAACCCGGGCCTTCTTGCTGTGAGGCTAACCACTACGCCACCGTGCCGTAATAGCACACAGTTCCTTAATCACATGTGACTCAAAATCCCTCCCCTGGTCACTATGGAGGCGTTCGGGGAACCCGTAGTGAACCAAAAAGTTTTCCCAGAGATTTTTAGCCACAGTGGTTGCCTTTTGATCACGAGTGGGCAAGGCCACCGCATATTTTGTAAAATGATCTGTGATGACTAAAACGTCCTTGGTACTCTTACTATCGGGCTCAATCGAAAGAAAGTCCATGCAGACCAATTCCATTGGTCGCGTGGTTTTAATATTAACTAAAGGCGCGGCCTTTTCAGGCAAGGACTTTCTTCGAACACAACGACCACAGTTCTTTATTTTGGTCTCAATGTCATGACCCATCTTAGGCCAATAAAATCTTGCTCTCACTAGTTCATGAGTCCTCTCCCACCCCATATGACCCATGTCATCGTGGAGTAACTTTAGAACAGTGGGTCTAAGTGAGACAGGGAGTACGAGCTGGTAAGTTGTATCTGGGTCACATTGTCGTCTCCTGAACAAAAGGTCATCCCTCATTTCAAGACGTTTCCATTCTCGGAGCATCAGTTTTATTTCAAATGTTTCTCTGTTGTTATGTGGAACATCTGCTCCAGCTTCAAGTAACTGAATGACATGATTGATGCTCGGGTCAGATCTTTGTTGTTCTTTAAGCTCATGAGCAGAAAACAAGGGAACAGTTACTTGACCAGATGTTTCAGCATCACTGTATACATCAGGGATTGCATCAGCATTCATAGCCAAGGACTCAACAAGAATGACATGAGGTGAATCTTTGGTTTTCTCATTGAGAAAATGCTTGTGACATACTGCTGCAATAGTATCAGGACATAAATCACTACATCGAGGAGGGGATCCGAGAAGACGTGAGGTGAGTTGTTGTATTCGGTTCTCCTCTTCTAATGTCACATAATCCGCAGCTAGTGTTTGGTGGTTGCGACAGGAAGGGCATCCGGCGTAAAACTTCTGCCAAAAAAAAAAATGCAAATGATCAATACAGAATTCATACCGGATCGGTCGAGGCCCGGGTTAACAACGACCGCCATCAGTGCTGTCAACCAACAGGGTGCTGATGGAAATTGGACTACTGTTGGTCGAAGACGTCGAAGAAGGAGAGGCGGGAGGCGTGTCCGTAGGCAGAGAGAGAAGAGGAAAGGCGTGAGCCTCGGACTGAGAGTAGGGACTTTGAATGTTGGAACTATGCAAGGAAAAGCTAGGGAGCTGGCTGACATGATGCAGAGGAGGAAGGTGGACATACTGTGTGTTCAGGAGACAAGGTGGAAAGGTAGAAAGGCTAAAAGCTTAGGAGCAGGGTTTAAACTGTTTTATAATGGTGTGGATGGGAAGAGAAATGGAGTAGGAGTCATCTTGAAGGAGGGGTTTGTCAGGAATGTTCTAGAAGTGAAAAGAGTGTCAGACAGAGTGATGAGTCTCAAGTTAGAAATTGAAGGCGTGATGGTCAATGTTGTTAGTGCTTATGCCCCACAGGCAGGATGTAAGCTAGAAGAGAAGGAGAGATTCTTGAGTGAGTTAGATGAAGTGATGCAGAGTACCCCCAGAGGTGAAAGAGTGGTCATTGGAGCAGACTTCAATGGACATGTTGGTGCAGGCAACAGAGGGGACGAGGAAGTGATGGGCAGGTTTGGTATCCAGGACAGGAACACAGAAGGACAGATGTTGATCGATTTTGCAAAAGGATGGAAATGGCTGTGGTGAATACTTTCTTCAAGAAGAAACAGAAGCATAGGGTGACTTATGAAAGCGGAGGTAAGAGCACACAGGTAGACTACATCTTGTGTAGGCGATGTAATTTGAAGGAAGTCAGTGACTGCAAAGTAGTAGTGGGTGAGAGTGTTGCCAAACAGCATAGGATGGTGGTGTGCAGGATGACACTGATGGTGAGAAAGGTGAAAAGGCAAAGGCAGAGCAGAAGACAAAGTGGTGGAAGCTGAAAAAGGAAGAGTGTCGTGTTGTCTTCAAGGAGGAGTTGAAACAGGCTTTGGGTAGTCAGGAAGTGCTTCCAGAGGACTGGACAACCACAGCCAATGTGATCAGGGAGACCGGTAGGAGAGTACTTGGTGTGTCCTCTGGAAGGAAAGTAGATAAGGAGACTTGGTGGTGGAATGAGGAAGTGCAGGAGTGTGTACAAAAGAAGAGGTTAGCCAAGAAGAAGTGGGACATTGAGAGGACCGAAGATAGTAAACAGGAGTACAGGGAGACACAGCGTAAGGCGAAGGTAGCGGTGTCAAAGGCCAAACAGAGGGCGTATGATGACTTGTATGATAGGTTGAACAGTAAGGAGGGAGAAAATGATCTATACAGGTTAGCCCAGCAGAGAAATAGAGATGGGAAAGACGTGCAGCAAGTTAGAGTGATAAAGGACAGAGAGGGAAATGTATTGACTGATGACAGAAGTGTGCTGGGAAGATGGAAAGAGTACTTTGAAGAGCTGATGAATGAGGAAAATGAGAGAGAAAAAGAGGAGAAGGGGTGACCGTTGAGGAGCAGGAAGTAGCAAAGATTAGTAAGGGAGAAGTGAGGAGGGCATTGAAGAGGAGGAAGAATGGAAAGGCAGTTGGCCCTGATGACATACCAGTTGAGGTATGGAAGTGTCTAGGGAGGTAGCAGTAGATTTTCTGACAAGAATATTCAACAAGGTTTTAGAAAGTGAGCAGATGCCAGAGGAATGGAGGAGAAGTGTGCTTGTGCCCATTTTTAAGAACAAGGGCGATGTACAGAGTTGTGGCAACTACAGAGGGATAAAGTTGATGAGCCATACAATGAAGCTATGGGAAAGAATAGTGGAAACAAGACTAAGGGCAGAGGTCAGCATTTGTGAACAACAGTTTGGTTTCATGCCCAGAAAGAGCACCACAGATGCAGTGTTTGCTTTGAGGATGTTAATAGAGAAGTACAGAGAAGGTCAGAAGGAGCTGCATTGTGCCTTTGTGGATCTGGAGAAAGCATATGACAGGGTGCCGAGAGAAGAACTGTGGTATTGTATGAGGAAGTCTGGAGTGGCAGAGAAGTATGTTAGAGTGGTGCAGGACATGTATGATAGATGTAAGACAGTGGTGAGGTGTGCTGTCGGTGTGACAGAAGAGTTCAAGGTGGAGGTGGGACTGCATCAAGGGTCAGCTCTCAGCCCCTTCTTGTTTGCTATGGTGATGGACAGGCTAACAGATGAGGTTAGACAAGAATCTCCATGGACTATGATGTTTGCAGATGACATAGTGATCTGTAGTGAGAGCAGAGACTGAGTGGAGGAAAATCTAGAGAGGTGGAGGTATGCCCTGGAAAGGAGGGGATTGAAGGTTAGCCTCAGTAAGACAGAATACATGTGTGTGAACGACAAGGACCCAAGAGGAACTTTGAGGTTACAGGGGGCAGAGATAAAGAAGGTGGAGGATTTTAAGTACTTAGGCTCAACAATCCAGAGCAATGGAGAGTGTGGAAAAGAGGTGAAGAAGCGCGTGCAGGCAGGTTGGAATGGATGGAGAAAAGTGTCCGGTGTGATGTGTGATAGGAGAGTATCGGCAAGAATGAAGGGAAAAGTGTACAAGACGGTGATGAGGCCAGCAATGTTGTATGGTTTAGAGACAGTGGCCCTGGGGAAAAGACAGGAGTCAGAGTTGGAGGTAGCAGAGATGAAAATGTTGTGGTTCTCTTTGGGAGTAACGAGGATGGATAGGATCAGAAATGAGTACATCAGAGGGACAGCACATGTTAGATATTTTGGAGACAAAGTCAGAGAGGCTAGATTGAGATGGTTTGGACATGTACAGAGGAGGGATAGTGAGTATATTGGTCGTAGGATGCTGAGGTTGGAACTACCAGGCAAAAGGCCCAGAGGAAGACCAAAGAGAAGATTTATGGATGCGGTGAAGGTGGACATGAAGGTCGTTGGAGTAAGAGTAGAAGATGCAGAGGATAGGGAGAGATGGAGGCAGATCATTTGCTGTGGCGACCCCTGAAGGGAACAGCCGAAAGGAAAAGAAGAAGAGTGTTTGGTGGGGCCTTCGTGATAGGCCATCTGCGTCCTGGTTAGCCTTTCCAGCTCTGTATTTGATTTGGAAGTTGAAGGTGGATAGCGCTGCTAACCAGCGATAGCTAGCTGCATCAAGCTTTGCAGTGGTCAGAATGTATGTAAGCGGATTATTATCCGTTACAACTGTGAATTCATTACCATAAAGGTAATCATGAAACTTTTCTACAATGGACCATTTCAGAGCTAGAAATTCTAGCTTATGAGCTGGATATCTGGTTTCGCTTGGTGTCAGCCCCCTACTGGCATAGGCTATGATGCGCATTTTACCACCTTGCTCTTGATAAAGAGCGGCACCTCGGCCTGTAGAGCTGGCGTCGGTATGCAGAACATATTGGAGCTTTGGATCTGCAAAGCCCAATACAGGAGAGGATGTTAATTTCTCCTTAATGCATTCAAAGGCTGACTGACAGACAGATGTCCACCTCTCGGCAAAAGGTTCTCGAGGGTTGAAATACTTAGAAGTGTCGGTTCGTTTCTGGACTTTTCTATAAGGTGGGTAGCCACATGTAAGGTCGTTTAAGGGCCGAACTATCTTTGAATAATCTTTAACAAATCGGCGATAGTAGCCGGTGAACCCTAAAAACGACTTGAGTTGCTTCAAGTTTTGTGGCACTGGCCAGGTCTTAATGGCTGCTACTTTTTCAGGATCTGTTTCTACGCCATTTCTCGAAACAATATGGCCTAAATATTTAACCGATGTCTGAAAAAAGCGACATTTCTGGGGGGACAACTTTAAGCCATATTCACGAAGACGGTCCAAAACATGCTTTAGCCTCTGTTCGTGTTGCTCTAGGGAGTCTGAGAAAACAATCAAATCGTCGAGGAAGACGAGCACCTCCTTAAGATTAATGTCTCCCATGCACCTCTCCATTTACCTCTGAAAGGTGCTGGGAGCATTTGTGATTCCCTGAGGCATTCGATTGAACTCATAAAACCCTAGGGGGCATACAAACGCTGTTTTGGCCTTATCTTCCTCATCCATCTCTATCTGGTAGTAGCCCGACTTTAAGTCCATGACAGAGAACCAGTTTGACCCAGATAGAGCGGAGAAGGTCTCTTCAAGATTTGGTAACGCAGCGTGGCGTCTTTAACCGCTTGTACGTTAACCTTACGGTAGTCCACACAGAGACGTACCTCACCCGTCTTTTCTTAACTACAACGATGGGGGACGAGAAAGGGGATTCTGATGGTCTTATTACCCCGGCATCGAGAAGCATTTTGAGGTGTTTCCTAACAGCTTCGTAGTCATTTGGGTGAATAGGCCTCGATCTCTGTTTTATGGGTGTTTCGTCTTTAAGCTTGATTTTATGCTTAACTCTAGTGGCATGGCCAAAGTCAAGATCGTGGCATGCGAAGACATCACTGTAAGCACTCAGACTCTGTGTGATGCGACTTTTCCACTCCTCAGGCAGAGGGGAATTTTCAAAATCAAAAGTCAACTGGTCCTTCGGTGATGAGGAGTCTGCAGACAAGCGACAACAACCTGCTGAGTTGGTATTGGACAGGTTTTGAGTTTCCATAACTTGGTCTGTAACATGCAGTTCAGCAAGGACACAGTTGCCAGGAAGCATAATGTCATGATCGGTTTCATTTCTTATCCAAACAGGGTGCTTGTAAGGACTTTGACTTGGCACTGTGATAAGACAGCAGTCAACAAAGATTCCACCTGGAAGGGCTGAGGACATTGGCTGCTCTACTACTGCCCATTTGTCTGTGAGTGGCGAACTTAAGTGGGCACAGCTTTCAAGACAGACCTTCTCGTGAGCTGGAATAACATAAGGTGTGTTGCCCCTCAGTGTCATTAGCCCAAGCTTCCCTGTGCTCTTTGTTTCGTATCTGTGCTCGAGGATTTTTAAAATCTGACTATAGCCATAGACAGCTGGTAGAATGGGAGTGTCTCGACAATGTTCCTCATATAAAACATCGAGGGCGTTCGTACCAATTAACACTGGCAAGTCTGTGCTGGAGCGCAAATCAGGTACTATTAGAGCTAATGTAGAGATTTGAGGCTCAGACTCAACAAACTCTTTTGGAAAACCAACTGGAACTTCTACATAGCCTAGATAAAGTACCGCCTGACCGTTTGCACCCTCAACATCTAGGTCACTGATCGGCTGGATTGGAAAGTCAACCAGGTGTCTCTGGTAAAAGGAGTGTGAAATAGTCGTAACTTGCGACCCTGAATCTAATAGAGAATTGCAGCTAACGCCAGCTATGTTTACATTAGCAGTGCACTTCTTACCTATTAAGCCCTTGGGAAAGCTAGAATGGTGTTTACTCGTTAGCGTACAACTCTGTTTTGGCTGGGGTTTCTGAGTGGGACTTGTGTCGCTACTAGTTCCAGTTTGTCCCTCAACTGAAACAGGAACTAGTTTAAATCAGTGTTACATTGGTTCTCCCAAGCCTTTTGTTTTGACCTAAGCTCTTTGCGCTTAGCTTCAACAGCTTTGAGGTTTGGGTCACTGTCACAAGAGGGGACTATATGGCCATCCTCGCCACAGTTAAAGCAGAACCATGGGCGAGGCTTTTTGTTACCTTTTCCAAAGCTTTCACTTTTCGGCGGTGAGTTCTGTGTTTGTGTCCCTTTCCTCTGTTGTTTCTTTGCAACTTTGGGGGACTTTGTCTGAGGTTTCTTTTCAACTGTCTTCTCCATGGACGGTTTTAAGGAAGTTAACTGTTCTTGCAGTTGAGCAATTTGTTTCTGCAGTTTCTTGGTAGACGTTTTACTAGAATTGTCTGCAGCAGCAGCTTGAAACTCAGTGTCTGCATAAACATTTAAAGGGTTGGACTGTACCTTTACTTTTGAAAGTCCTAAGTGCTGCTTCATGCGAGTGGACTTAGCTGCTTGTTTATCCTCCTCTGTTCGCAGCAACAAAAGAAGTTCAGAAAAGGTAGGTGGGCTGGATTTCTTTTGTTCTAGATGGAGGCTGGCAATTAGGTTATCATCCCAGCACCCCCTACAGAACTGTTTTAAAATCTGTCGATCAAAATCACTGACTGTAACGCCTCCCCCTTTAGCAACTTTGCTTAATGTAGTCTGGAGCCGGTGCAAGTATGTTGAAGGTTTTTCTCCGGCATTTTGGTTTGTGCTCAAAAATTTCACAAACAGCTCATCAGTATCATCTACATTCCCGTATGCAGAATCGAGCAAGCTCAGAAAGTCTTTTGGGCTGGACAAGGGGCCCAAATGTTTGACAATATTGGCGGCTGGTGGTAAGAGACTTCCAATAATTTTTCTTACTACCTGTCTTTCAGAAACAGAAGAGTCGGCAAGATAAAACTCAACATGACTGCGCCAAGTGTCATAATCTACTTCCGTATTAGGGCACAGAAATTTTCCAGAGAACGACCTGAACTTGGAAGAGTTCAGATAAGTTTGTGACGTGTCAGCACTTTTGACAATGTGCTCGACAATCACCCTCTGGACTTCAGGGGTGCTCAAGTGTTCGGGATTTAAAATAGGAGTTGGTCTGCTGTTGATTGGAGAACTGGGAATATCAGAGTTTGAGGTAGTTGTGAGAGTTTCCCTATTTGTTTGTGTCACAACAGAATCACCTGTTAAACTTTCAGTTACTGGAGTAGCGTCAGTGGAAGCTATACCTTCACTTTCAGCAGCAGAGGCCTGAAGTTTGCTAAGTTCACCAAGCAACAATTTCTCATAATCTATTCCGCTTGCTTTGGCAATTCCCTTTAAATCAAAGAGAAAAGACTTGGTCAGATCAGCTGTTAACTTATCACTATAAAGTGGGGATAAGAGCTGAATTTTGTGAACAACCTTTGGGTCAGATGTTGCTCTTTGACATGGTAGTTCAGCCTGAATTGACTCAATAGCAGTGCCATACTCAAACTCAACTACGGCTGTATTTTTAAAGTCAGGGTCAGAACTAGTAAGTTTCACTGTTCGTGTAATAGAACCATACTTTTCTAAAAACTTAATAACTTCTTCATCAGTCTCAGTACCAGAAAAACCACTAATTAATACAGCATTTGGTACTTTGATACCTTCACGTTCAATGATATCCATATTTCTTTTGTGGGAAAAGTTGTACAAAAACTGTCATAAAACTGCCAAACTGTATGCCAAATTATTAATTTAGAGGCAAAATGTAGCCAAAACTCCTCCTGGCTGGCTCGCCACTTTGATGTAACACCAGCTTGATATAGCTGTGCTAGATTTTATACTAGGTTCTAGAGGAGTAAAATGAATTGTGGAGATTTGAATTTGAACAGCCGGCAGATTTATTACAATTAACAATACTACAAGAAACAGTGCAAACAATGTTGTAGAACTTTCTTTACAAATTAAAAATAAAATAAAATTAGCTCAAGTCTCTAAGGTCTGATTCGTGTGAACCCGGGAGTCTTTTCCAGGATTGTGATCCGTTTGGGATAAAGGTGTTTTTATCTGTTCTTATCTGGGATCCTGTGATTTGAAGTGGTTGGGTCTGTAGATCTACTCTCGCATCCAGAGAACAGTTGGCCACACTGCTTCTGGATCCACCAAGAGTTCTCACTGGATTTGGCTCGCCATCCGTGTCCGAAACCAGCTTCAAGATCAAATCCAGATCCACTAAAAAACCAGTCTGCACATGCAGTACAGACACAATGAATAAAAGATTTAACAACAATAATTCCTAAATAAAATGACAAAAGTGCATGAAAGGCACTGAATGGAATGTAATACAAAACAGCTTATCTGCACTACTTTAGTGCATTAGCAAAAGTGCTTTCAACAAAACATTTAGAAAAATAAAATGTAAGGTTCATTTTGTGCACAGCACAATCTTTGTTATGTACTCCGACTGGTCTTAGCCTTTTAAAGACAAAAATAGTGCACACAGCTTTAAAAGTCACCACGTGTAAAGTTAGCATAGGTTCACCACGTGTAAAGTTAGCATAGGTTCTTAAACTAGCTTCATATTGCAATGACTCACCGGAGCTTCCAAAAAAACAAACTCTCTCAACCCGGTTCGATTGAGAGAGAACAAAACACATACAAGGCTCTGAAAAGCACACAAACTTAGTTAAACTTGTTAAAAGTTCACTTAATCACATTTTTGATCGTTGACTCACTCGTGTCGCTTTTCGAGGGCTCTGTATGCGTCCTGCTCTTCACGCTCTTCTACACGCTCTGCTGGTCGCATGCAGCACGTGCCTATGACGCGTTCAAGGGGACTAGGAAACTATAGTGCTTTCAGGGAGTGTTGGAAACTAGGGTTTTTTCCAATAAATTTAGTAACCATGTGTTTACATGTGTTACAAGTGACTTCCATGTAACTTTTTATTTTCCAGTATTATACTATATCTTCTTCTTTTCCTTTCGGCTGTTCCCTTCAGGGGTCGCCACAGCAAATGATCTGCCTCCATCTCACCCTATCCTCTGCATCTTCTACTCTTACTCCAACTCTTACCTAATGTCCTCCACCACCACATCCATGAATCTCTTCTTTGTTCTTCCTCTCGGCCTTCTGCATGGTAGTTCCAACCTCAGCATTCTACTACCAATATATTCACTCTCCCTTCTTCGTACATGTCTAAACCATCTCGATTTAGCCTCTCTGACTTTACCTCCGACTGAAACATCTAACAAGTGCTGTCCCTCTGATGTACTCATTCCTGATTCAATCCATCCTCGTTACTCCCAAGAGAACCTCGACATTTTCATCTCTGCTATCTCCAGCTCTGCCTCCTGTCTTTTCCTCAGCGCCACTGTTTCTAAACCATACAATAACGTGCTGGCCTCAAGACCATCTTGTACACTTTTCCCTTCATTCTTGTCGATACCCTCCTATCACACATCACATACTCATCACTCTGTCTGACACTCCATTCACTTCGAGAGCATTCCTGACAAACCCCTCCATCAAGACGACTGTTTCCTCTGAATTGTTGAGCCTAAGTACTTAAAATCAATCCGCCACCTTCTTAATCTCTGCTCCCTGTAACATCACCGTTCCTCTTGGTTTCTTCTCATTCACACACATGTATTCTGTCTTACTGAGGCTTACCTTCATTCCCCTCCTTTCCAAGGCATACCTCCACCTCTCTAGATTTTCCTCCCCGTGATCTCTGCTCTCAATACAGATCGCAATGTCATCTGCAAACATCATAGTCCATGGAGATTCTATTGTATTACATGCTTTATTTTCAGAAAGATGTCATCAATCTCCATCTTGTGGTTGACAGACAGATGCAGGCATGACACTTAAAAAAAACAGTTTGTGTATTGTTTTTTTTTTTTTTTTTTAACTTTAATGTGGTACAGCCTGCTGAAAAGCCCAAAGGCCCCACACACTGAGAAACTTTTGTCTCCAAATCCTCTATTTCATAAACCTATAATCAAGATTAATATTACTAAATGTATTCTTTTATATATTGTAATGCATGCTGGATAACATACTGTATATATATATGTATGTAATATTTACCAGAAATACAAATAATTATTACGTACTGTATTCTTAAATATTATGTGTAACAGAGATCCATATTGAATACTCTATTCTACTATACACTGTATTACATACTGTGTGAAAGTTGTAATCCAGTATGTCGAAGAAAACAAGATGTAATAATTCTTTGGAATACAGATAGATATTACATATGCATTCTTGTATTTTATCTGAAATGCAGATAAATAATAAATGTTGTAATACTGTATTCTCTACTTCTATTCTATTACACGCTTTATTTTCAGAAAGACGGTCAAAGTCTCCATCTTGTGGTTGACAGACAGATGCTTGAATGAAACTTAATAAATACAGTTTTTGTTTTTTTTTTACTTTTTTTTTTTTTGCCCCGGTGAGCAAGAGCCAAATGAGCCCCGTGGCGGAGATAGGCCCGTATCTCCGGTGGCCAAGGGAGGCCAGATTATGAATTGAGTTTATTGAACAGCTGGCATCCCACGGATCACGCCGGTTAAGTCTGGTGGCTGTAGGACTTTGCCCTGGCGATCTGGAGCCAAATGAGCCTTGTGGCAAAGATAGGCCCCTATCTTTGGCGGCCAAGGGGTGACCTGGTCACGGTCAGTTTCATTGGACGGCTGGCATCCCACAGATCACGCCTCTGAAGTCTGGTGGCTATGGGGCTTTTCCCCGGCGAGCTGGAGCCAAGTGAGCCAAGTGGCGGAGATAGGCCCGTATCTCCGGCGGCCGAGAGGGTACGGGGTCGGGGTTGGTTTTCAGTTTTTTCTGAAATTCTACCAGTACCACGTGCGAGCACAGGGAAGCAGAATCTTATCTGGAGGTTTAACACGTGGCTACGAACCTGGTGTAGGAAAGAGGGGTACAGGTTTATGGGGCACTGGAACTTCTTCTGGGGCAGGCGTGACCTGTTCAAGTTTGACGGCTTACACCTGAACCGAAGGGGCACCTTTGCATTGGGTCAGCGTATGTTGAGGGTAGCTCAGCCGTATTTAAACTAGTTTCTCGGGGGGCAGGGAGGTCAGAAGGTGTTGTGGATAGGGATATGCAAACTGCCCTGATGGAAGCTGACAAGGCCACATGTAATGGTGATGTAACTTTTTTGGAGAATAAAAGAATAGTGGAAGGCTCGGAGCAGCAGGCAGATGTAATCCAAATTGGTAAGTGTAGTCTAAATAGGCTGAAATGTTTTTATTTAAATGCTAGAAGCATAAAAAATAAATTTCAGGAACTAGAAACTGTTGTTATTGGTGGCGGCTATGACTTAGTTGGAATTACAGAGACCTGGCTTAGTGAAGAGGACGGAGATGAATATAATATAGAAGGTTATAAGCTTTTTAGGAGAGATAGACTCAATAGGAGGGGAGGGGGCGTGGCACTCTATGTAAAGGAAACCCTGGATGTGCATGAAATTACTGAGATGGGGCATGTCTTGCCCTGTGAGGATATTTGGGTTAGACTCATTGGCAAACAAGAGACTGGTTTAAACATAGGAGTGTGTTATCGACCGCCAGCTTCAGACAACACTTTGAATGAACTACTTTTCACGAGGATTAGGCAGTCTTGTAGTGGAGGTAAAACTTTAGTTATGGGAGACTTCAATTATCCTGCTATAGATTGGGATTTGGTGAAAGCGCAGGGTAAGGAGGAGGAAGCATTTTTAGATGCTATAAATGATAGTTTTCTGCTGCAGTATGTCAATAATCCTACAAGAGGGAATGCAGTTTTAGATTTGGTTCTCTGTAATGACCCTGATAGAATTCGCAATGTAGAGGTAAAGGAGCCACTTGGGACTAGTGATCATTATACTATTAGTTTTGATGTGTTATGGCAAGTTACAAACTTATCTTTGAAAAGCAAAATTTTCAATTTCAGGCGAGCCAAGTTTGACAGGATGCGTTCGTATTTAAGCAAAATAAACTGGACATTGCTCCTAGATTGTACAACTGTAAATGAAATGTGGGGTAGATTCAAGGGAGTTTTACTAGATGCTCAGAGCAAATTCATTCCAAAAGTGTGCAAGAGTAAGTTTAAAAAGCGTAATCTCCAGTGGATGACCTCTGATATTCGTAGGAGCTTAAGGGAAAAAAATAATCTTTATAAGGCATACATGAGGGACAGAAATGAAAACACTAAGGCTGAATACTGTAATATGCGAGCTAAGGTCAAAAAAGAACTGAGGAATGCTAGGAGGCAGTACGAAAGACAAATTGCAGAAGGAGCGAAATGTAATCCTAAGCGCTTTTTTCAGTACTGTAACAGGAAAAGAGAAGGTAAAGTTGAAATCCAGTGCATAAAGAATGAAGATGGATCACTGCTGTATGAGAACAAGGACATAGTTGATACTCTTAATGGTTACTTTGTTGACAATTTCACTACAGAGGGGACTTTTATTTGGCCGGAGGAAATTGTCAATTCTCAAGCTCATTTGGCAGAAATTGAATTTGGAGAAAATGAAGTATTGGACAAGCTGCGTAAACTTAAGACAAATAAGGCAGCAGGCCCAGATGGGTTATACCCTAGGGTGCTCAGGGAGGTTTGTGAGATCATCTCTAAACCACTGTTGGTTATTTTTAGGCAGTCATTAGTGACTGGAGAAATTCCAAATGATTGGAAACAGGGTATCATTATACCAATATATAAGAAAGGGGATCGTACAGAGCCAGGTAATTACAGGCCTGTCAGTCTTACTTGCATAGCATGCAAAATACTGGAATCTATCATAAAAGACAAGCTTGAGTCATTTCTTGAGCATAATAACATCTTGAAGGATAGCCAACATGGTTTTCGCAAGGGTAGGTCATGCCTGACAAACCTTTTGGAATTCTTTGAGGAGGCCACAAATACTTATGACCAGAGTAGGGCCTATGACATTATTTATTTGGACTTTCAAAAAGCATTTGATACAGTACCACATGAGAGACTAATTTTTAAAACGAGGTCTGTTGGAATTGTAGGAGGTATTCTGGAGTGGATTAAGAACTGGTTACAGGACAGAACACAGAGAGTTGTGGTTGGAGGGATTTCATCTGAGCAAGGAATTGTGGGAAGTGGAGTCCCTCAGGGATCTGTGTTGGGACCCTTGCTCTTCCTCATCTACATTAATGACCTTGATAGGGACATTGAGAGCACATTGGTGAAATTTGCTGACGATACTAAATTGGGCGGTTTGGCAAATAGTCTGGAGTCTACTAAGGTTATTCAGGACGATTTGGATAGACTTGAATTTGGGCAGATACATGGCAAATGAAATTCAATGTCGCTAAATGTAAAGTTCTACATGTAGGGAATAAAAACATTAGACAGGAGTATTTCATGGGAGGTTTAAAACTAGAATGTTCCTCTCAGGAAAAGGATCTGGGTGTGATGGTTGACCAGTCCCTCACTGGTACTAGCCACTGTGCGTTAGCAGTAAAAAAGGCAAATAGGATGGTGGGTTACATAGCCAGGAGTATTGAGTATAGATCTAAAGATGTTATCCTTCTCTTGTATAACACATTGGTTAGACCACATTTAGAGTATTGTGTACAGTTCTGGGGACCATACTTGAAAAAAGACATCGAGACTCTCGAAAAAGTTCAGAGAAGAGCAACAAAGCTAATTCCGGGTATAAAAAAGGAATCCTATGAGGAGAGGCTGAGGATCCTAAACCTTTTCAGTCTTCAAAAGGAGAATTAGAGGTGATCTGATTGAGGTCTTTAAGTATCTTAAGGGGATTAATAAAGTCAACTATGCCCGATTACTTAGGCCAAGTTCTGTAAGTAGAACTAGGGGTCATAAATGGAAGTTATTTAAGGGTAAATTTAGCACAAATATTAGGAAATATTTTTTCTCGCAGAGGGTAATTTCAGTGTGGAATAGATTGCCTAACCACGTTGTCGAAGCAGAAACCTTACAAGTCTTCAAAAGCAGACTTGATCTAGTGCTGGATACCATCTAGTCATGAAAAAAAAAAAAAAAAGTGCGTCTTTAAGGTTAGAGTGTGCGTCTTTAAGGTTGGAGTCACTTTAGAATAGGACAATGGTGAGCTTAGTTGGGCTGAATGGCCTGTTCTCACCACTCATGTTATGTTATGTTATGTTATGATTGTGTTTGATGCACCGAAAAAAATAGAAAAAACTTGTCTGCTTGTTGTTTTTGTTTCTGGCCGCTTGCTACGGTGTTTACTGACAGTGGCTCAGGAGATCGTGCACAGACGCCGACCGGGGAGACAAGGCCTCGGCTTTGCCCAAAATGGACCTGCGGGAATTCACTCCGGAGCAGCTGCGAGAGTACGACGGCGTATAAAACCCGCACATTCTCAAGGCCGTCAACATGAAAGTCTTTGACGTGACAAGTGGCAAAAAGATTTACTGAACAATTTTTCAAGGTAGGTTTTACAATTCTTTTTCCTCATCACTTTCTAAAATCAGTTTTCCTCCAATACATGTTGCATTCTTTTCCATATTTCAATCTGACATGAAAGTCAAATTAAAATTATATGTATATAATGTTCGATTGAAATACAGCGTGTACTTCAACAAATCTTTTTTTTTCTCTGTCGTATTTCTTTGTATCGTCGTGTAATACAAAACATTTATCCATCAGCACATGGATTCCTGTGTGTGCCCAATGGTGTGAAACCAGCCAATGTCGTTGGTGACACGATGAACGGGCTTCCCAGTCGAAGAAATGAAAAAATTGTCAATTTTGCTTCTGAGGTATCCCGGACGAATGTGTTCGTAGTATGCTTGAAACCACTTGGGGAACAAAAGAGACAATTTCTTGAACCCCAGATAAAATAGCACGAGGTAAAAAAACAAATTTCCTCAGGCTATTAAAATAGATGCACTCACCGTCATGCCTTCCACAGCTCCGGGGTGTTGAAAATGTTTCAACACCAGGAGAGCTTCGCAGTAGTAGCGATAGATGAACTTCTCTGACTCGGAGACCTCAAGGTTGTTGATGAATTTCCCGAATGTAAGGAGCATGTCGTGTTTGGCCACCCTCAGAATCTTCTGGCAGTCTCTGACACTCCGTGTTCCTTCCATCAGCCGTTCATATCTAGATTTGATTTCATTAAAAAACAAAACAAACAAACCAAAAAAAAAAAAAAAAAACCCCACATTTATGATTGTCATAAACAGAAAAAGGGCAATACAAAACACATAGAAAAGGCAAAGATTTGCCTCGTTTTGCAGACGTCCTTCGAATAAGACTTCGAGACGGGCTTTTTCATCGTCTGTAGAAATTCCTTGAAGGCCTGGAGGTTGTCACGGAGGTCTTTGTCTGCCATCGTCAGGTCCAGCCTACTTTTCAAGTAGTCGACAAACCTGATCATACTCTTTAAATAGTTTAATACTGTGGCTGCACTCATTTCTGTGCGACGGAGGCTGCTGAGGTACTCCCGTGATTGTTGGCTCTTACTTAAGAAGTCCATTCTCAGTTCATCCCCGGTCGGCTGCAGGTACCGCAGGAAACGTGACACATTGTCGACCTTTGAATAACGATGACGAGAAAGAAATATTAATATTAGTATCAGACCAAGAAACAGGACGTGTGTGACTGGTTCTGAAAAATCATTCATGATGACCTATCACCTCCTGTTGGCAGTTGTGGACACCCAGAGTCTCACGTAGATACTTTTTAAGGTCCAAGAGGACCACGGTGTCATCGTTGAATTTATCATATAGACCAGCCTCCTTCATCTTCATGCGTACAGCGGTGGTTGGGATGGATTGTCGCCTGTAAAAAATGCAAAAAAAGAGAGAGAGAGAGAAAAAGACAAAAATCAAATTATAATACATGTTTTGGGGCAGTGGTGGCCTGCCGGTAAAGGTGCTGGATCACTGAGAGTAAGGTGAGAGGTTCAAGCCCCATTCTCCCAATGTTGTTGTGCGCCCCCCCCCCCCCCGTGCTGCTGACTGGCTTGTGAAAGGCCAGCAACTTGGAAATATCACTGACACGTACTTACTTTTTCCAGGAAGGATCTCTGAGCCCAACGTCCTGATTCGAGGAGGAAGGAGAGTCACTGGGCTGGGACCCCTGTGGGTCCACACAAGCAGAGCTGGAGGTGGCAGCAGTAGTGTGCGTGGCACTGGCGGCACCTGCATCGGTTGCTGCAGCAGAGGTGTTACCGGTGGTATCAGGCTCAGGGTCAGTCAGGAGCATATCTGACTCACGGGGCCCATCGAGAATGAAAAAGCCACGCTGTACGAGCTTCCTCAGAAAGGCAATGCGGCCGGGCCGGTGAGGTTTGGCATTCACCAGATTGTTGTAATCCCAGGTCCGACCGTACCTGACCCATCGTTTGGTTGATGCCTTAGCTTTCCTCACCTCCATCGTGATTTCTTCCGGTGTGCTGGCTTTCATACACCCCCTCATCAGATGGACCGAAATTCTGTCCTGGGGTTTGTAGCCCCGTAAGCAGTGAACGTAGTTGCGCTTAGGGATCCTAAAAGAGAACGACAACAACATGATCAGGTCATGGGTTCAAGCCCATTAAACAAATGTATGTATTAAAGGACTAGATAGAAACAAGTATGGATACAGTACTAGATAAAATAAAATTAGGTAACAACTAGTTAAACAAATGTAAGTTTGGTAAAACTTATTTTCAACGAGGTCCTCCAATTACTAAAGACAAAAAAAAAAAAAAAAACACTTAAAAGTGCTGACTGAAGTCAATACATATAGTATAATACTGGGAAATACAAAGTTACACGAGAGCCACTTATTAAATTATGGAAATAGAAATGAAGACCCATCCTCTTCTATGGATTAATTATCTAAATATTTTTGTGCCGATTTTTAGAAAATATTTAAAGAAAGATGGACTTAATGCAGCCGTGAGGGGGGGGCACAAACCAGTGTCTCTCCCTCACGCCGGTCCCAAGCCCGGATAAATGCAGAGGGTTGCGTCAGGAAGGGCATCCGGCGTAAAACAAATGCCAAATAAACTATGCGAATCACAAGAAAGAATGACATACCGGATCGGTCGAGGCCCGGGTTAACAACGACCGCCATCAGTGCCGTCAACCAACAGGGTGCTGATGGAAATTGGACTACTGTTGGTCGAAGACGTCGAAGAAGGAGAGGCGGGAGGCGTGTCCGTTGCCAGAGAGAGAAGAGGAAAGGCATGAGTCTAGGACTGAAAGTAGGGACTTTGAATATTGGAACTATGACAGGAAAAGGTAGAGAGCTGGCTGACATGATGCAGAGGAGGAAGGTGGACATACTGTGTGTTCAGGAGACCAGGTGGAAAGGTCGCAAAGCTAGAAGCATAGGAGCAGGGTTTAAGCTGTTTTATCACGGTGTGGATGGGAAGAGAAATGGAGTCGGAGTCATCTTGAAGGAGGAGTTTGCCAGGAATGTTCTAGAAGTGAAAAGAGTGTCAGACAGAGTGATGAGTCTCAAGTTAGAAATTAAAGGTGTGATGGTTAATGTTGTTAGTGCTTATGCCCCACAGACAGGATGTGAGCGAGAAGAGAAGGAGAGATTCTGGAGGGAGTTAGATGAAGTGATGCAGAGGATCCCCAGAGGTGAAAGAGTGGTCATTGGGGCAGACTTCAATGGACATGTTGGTGCAGGAAACAGAGGGGACGAGGAAGTGATGGGTAGGTTTGGTATCCAGGACAGGAACGCAGAAGGACAGATGTTGGTAGATTTTGCAAAAAGGATGGAAATGGCTGTGGTGAATACTTTCTTCCAGAAGAGAGAGGAGCATAGGGTGACTTATAAAAGTGGAGGTAGGAGCACACAGGTAGACTACATCTTGTGCAGGCGATGTAATTTAAAGGAAGTCAGTGACTGCAAAGTAGTAGCGGGTGAGAGTGTTGCCAAACAGCATAGGATGGTGGTGTGCAGGATGATGCTGATGGTGAGGAAGGTGAAGAAGGCAAAGGCAGAGCAGAAGACAAAGTGGTGGAAGTTGAAAAAGGAAGAGTGTCGGGTTGTCTTCAAGGAGGAGTTGAAACAGGCTTTGGGTGGTCAGGAAGTGCTTCCAGATGACTGGACAACTACAGCGAATGTGATCAGGGAGACAGGTAGGAGAATACTTGGTGTGTCATCTGGAAGGAAAGTAGATAAGGAGACTTGGTGGTGGAATGAGGAAGTGCAGGAGTGTGTACAAAGGAAGAGATTAGCTAAGAAGAAGTGGGACATTGACAAAACCGAAGAGAGTAAACAGGAGTACAGGGAGACACAGCGTAAGGCAAAGGTAGCAGTGTCAAAGGCCAAACAGAGCGCGTTTGATGACTTGTATGCTCGGCTGGAAAGTAAGGAGGGAGAAAATGATTTATACAGGTTGGCACAGCAGAGAAATAGAGATGGGAAGGACGTGCAGCAAGTTAGATTGATAAAGGACAGAGAGGGAAATGTATTGACTGATGACAGAAGTGTGCTGGGAAGATGGAAAGAGTACTTTGAAGAGCTGATGAATGAGGAAAATGAGAGAGAGAAAAGAGTAGAAGAGGTGACTGTTGAGGACCAGGAAGTAGCAAAGATTAGTAAGGGTGAAGTGAGGAGGGCATTGAAGAGGATGAAGAATGGAAAGGCAGTTGGTCCTGATGACATACCGGTGGAGGTATGGAAGTGTCTAGGAGAGGTAGCAGTAGATTTTCTGACAAGAACATTTAACAAGGTCTTAGAGAGTGAGAGGATGCCAGAGGAATGGAGGAGAAGTGTGCTGGTGCCCATTTTTAAGAACAAGGGAGACGTGCAGAGTTGTGGCAACTACAGAGGGATAAAGTTGATGAGCCATACGATGAAGTTATGGGAAAGAATAGTGGAAGCTAGACTAAGGGCAGAAGTCAGCATTTGTGAACAACAGTTTGGTTTCATGCCCAGAAAGAGCACCACAGATGCAGTGTTTGCCTTGAGGATGTTAATGGAGAAGTACAGAGAAGGTCAGACGGAGCTGCATTGTGCCTTTGTGGATCTGGAGAAAGCATATGACAGGGTGCCGAGAGAAGAACTGTGGTATTGCATGAGGAAGTCTGGAGTGGCAGAGAAGTATGTTAGAGTGGTGCAGGACATGTATGAGAGATGTAAGACAGTGGTGAGGTGTGCTGTCGGTGTGACAGAAGAGTTCAAGGTGGAGGTGGGACTGCATCAAGGGTCAGCTCTCAGCCCCTTCTTGTTCGCTATGGTGATGGACAGGCTGACAGACGAGATTAGACAAGATTCCCCATGGACTATGATGTTTGCAGATGACATTGTAATCTGTAGTGAGAGCAGAGAACAAGTGCAGGAAAATCTAGAGAGGTGGAGGTATGCCCTGGAAAGGAGGGGAATGAAGATTAGCCTCAGTAAGACAGAATACATGTGCATGAATGCCAAGGACCAAAGAGGAACGGTGAGATTACAGGGAGCAGAGATAAGAAAGGTGGAGGATTTTAAGTACTTAGGCTCAACAATCCAGAGCAATGGAGAGTGTGGAAAAGAGGTCAAGAAGCGTGTGCAGGCAGGTTGGAATGGTTGGAGAAAAGTGTCCGATTGTGATGTGTGATAGGAGGGTATCGGCAAAAATGAAAGGAAAAGTGTACAAAAGCGGTGTTGAGGCCAACGATGCTGTATGGGTTAGAAACAGTGGCCCTGGGGAAAAGACAGGAGGCAGAGTTGGAGGTAGCAGAGATGAAAATGTTGAGGTTCTCTTTGGGAGTAACGAGGATGGATAGGATTAGGAATGAGCACGTCAGAGGGACAGCACATGTAAGACGTTTTGGAGACAAAGTTAGAGAGGCTAGATTGAGATGGTTTGGACATGTACAGAGGAGGATTAGTGAGTATATTGGTAATAGGATGCTGAGGCTGGAACTACCAGGCAAAAGGCCTAGAGGAAGACCAAAGAGACGATTCATGGATGTGGTAAAGGAGGACATGAAGGTCGTTGGTGTAAGAGAAGAAGATGCAAAGGATAGGGTGAGATGGAGGCAGATGATTCGCTGTGGCGACCCCTGAAGGGAAAAGCCGAAAGGAAAAGAAGAAGAAGAAGATTTAAAGAAAGATGGACTTGACTGAACATTCGGAGGCAGATTGTTCCAGTCTTTTATACCCTGTATATAAAAAGTATTGGAATGTGCATTTATAACATTTGGAAGAATAAAAACCCTACATACTATTTCTTGTATTGCGAGTATAAATTTTAACTCGTCTTTTAACATTGCTACATGTTACAGAGAAGTTTTAACAATACTGCCCCATTTTAGATTATAAACCTGACAGCTTTATTTTGTACAATTTGTAACTTATTTTTTATTGACACTCATGTTATATGTACTTGGGCTATTAAGTTACATTTTCTGATCAGAATCCATTACTTTTCGGAAGATTCCTCAAGTAATCTCATTTACTTTTTGTCTCACCTCTTCTTAGCTTCTCCAGCCATCATGGAATGAAGTGCAAAAGAGTAAAAACTCCAAGTGACCTTAACACAGACACGTTCTAGGTAAAGATAAAACGGGGAGTGGACAATCACAGAATTTATTTTTTCTCTGTTATGAGGATTGGCTCAACCCCCGAAAGACATACCCAAACCCCTCATTTACATGCACCTACACCCCATGTGGTAAGTGACATGGCTCGTCTTTGATGTCAGGTTTGCTGCACTGTGTGTGTGTGTGTGTATCTGGGGTTGGGGTGGGGGCTTACCATTAGGCCACTATTGCCCTGGGTGGCTGAGTGTGTGTGTGTGTGTATATATATAATGTGAATTTATGCAACCATTATAAGCAGTGATAATTTTAAGTTATTATTGCATAAGCACTTGTTTGTGTAGCTCTATCTGGGGATAGAAAACGCACCTTATCTATTATGAGGTGGTCGTCTCTCTTCCCGGTTCCTGGCTCCCATTGTTGCATCCAGCTTACAAATCCGGCAACAAAATACTTGTAAGCTTCCACTGATTTGTAAGTTTTTAACTCTTTGCCAGTAAATGGCGAAATGGAGACGGACCGTGGACAAGATATGTACAAAGATCCAAGTCGGCAAAAGCAGGAAGGGAAGAATGGTCGCATTCTAACACATTCCTAAACATTGACTGCGGCATTAGATATGGATCGGCAATCCCCAGCTGCTTTATTTTACTCAGATAGCTTGCCGTCTGGTCACCCATCAGATGATTGACAACGTCTGACAATATTAAAGTGTCATTGCTTTTGTCTTCGACACTCGCATATTTTGCTTTCGCTGTCATTATCGGTTGTTGTTGAAGCCATGCTTAGTGAATTGTGTGTGTGTGTGTGTGTGTGTGTTCTGGATCACACTTGCCATCCAAGATGGCACATGAAGGTACCTCAATGTGCTTGTGGGCTTGATCGGGTCACTGTCCGAGGACTTGTTCGGTGAGGAGAAGCTGTAAAATTAAGGAAAGTAAGGGTTAAAATTGTACAACTTGGTAATAATACATAAAATATGATTGTGACGTATGGCTGCCTTGAGATAATGAAGAGACCTACCCTCCTTGGGTGTCCAGTAGTGTAGCCGTTTGGACAATGGATTCATCCGCCCGCATTCCGTAATGATTCTCGGCCACAGCAGAAGAATGGGCCAGATAGTGGCTAACGTTCTGCTTCTGCGTCTCTGTGAAGAGCAACGCTGCCCTAGTCTCCACTGCCCTTCGCACCTCCTGACTGTTGGCCGGTTTGACGATTCGACTGCAAGAAGACAAAGTGACATGAAATGTTATTAGCGATACAATTGCACCGTAAAAAAATTAAATTTAATAAAAAAAAGTAAATATGCACCGTAAAAATAAATAAATAAAAAATTGTCGATTTTGTTTCTGGTCGCTTGCTAATAAGACAACCTTGAATCTTGAAAACAAAACTGTTCAGTCAATGATAGTTATGAACAATTTTTGTGTGTGTTTTCAAGGTTCAAGATAAATCGTTTTAAATCAGTTAAATGCAGATGGCGTCCCTCACTGCATGTGGTGGAGGTTCATGTAAATGAACCATTGCAATAAAATGCTGTTCTAATTGAATAGGACTTGAAGTCACCCATGCAAATAGGTTACAGGAGGGGTTTGGGGATAGGAGCCTCCTTTGAGGGTTCAGCCAATCCTCATCAAAAGGACTGTGTTTCTCCCCTCCATTTCCACCTTAATCTTCAACAGGAACATTGTGTCTGTGTCGAGGATGTTTTTGTTGTTGTTTTTTTTTTTTTACTCTTTTGCACTTCATTTCATGTTGGCTGAAAGAGCTCGGAAGAGGTAAGATAAAAAATGAAATAAGATTACTTGAATAATTTTCAGAAAAATAATTGATTCTGATAAGAAAATTTAACATAATAGCCCTCGTACAGATAACATATGTATCAACATATTTTAAATCACTATTATATGCAGATGATAGTGTGTTGATTGTGTGTTCATTGTATCAGATAAAGATCCCAACAAAATATCAAATGTACTTGGGACTAACGTTGAATCATGTTATAACTGGTGAACAGATAACAAACTGTCAGTATATTTTGGTAAACCAATGCCCACTGTATGGATAAAAAAATAAAGTAAAACATGTTAGGAACTTTGAAATCAATTGTACTGGTCATAAAATCCGATCAACAAACATGTTAATACTTAGACATCTTAATAGATCGAGACTTGTCAGGCATTATTATAGTTGAGTCATATATAGTTGAGTGTACTGTACTTAAAAAAAAAGAAAGAAAGAAAGAGAAAGAAAAACACTTGTATTGTGTCATGTGGAATATGCATCAAAAGCCTGGTACAGTTTCTTTTCGGCTTTTTCCCCGTTCTCGAGGGTCGCCACAACGAACCATCAGATTCGCACATTTAATTTGACATGGGTTTTTACATCGGATGCCCTTCCTGTCACAACCCTTTTAGCAAGGGACAGAAACACGCTGACTGATTTGCAGTCTACTCTTTACGGAAGAAGTCAGCAATGGTTCTTTGGCATGCCTCTTACCATAGACAGTGAGAGGCATGGCCCGCCTTTGATATCCCAGTTCGCTGCACTGGGGGGGGGGGGCATTGAAAACCCTGTGGGGACTCGAACCCCCAACCTTAGGATCAGCGATCCTGCGCCCTATCCACTAGACCATCACTGCATCAACAGCCTGGTATAGTGCTCTATCCAAAACATTAGAAAACAAGTTAGAAATTGTACAAAATAAAGCGGTCAGGTTGATTCAAGTCTAGATGGGTTACAGTATTCATGGGTGGGGGGTCATAAAACTATAAACCAATTAACCTGAGATGTGACCCCTGAGATCACAGTCTGCCTCCGAATATCTTTAAAAAACATTTGGTAAAATTTTTAAGAAAAAAAATGAAGCCTGAAGAGAGTACGAGTCTATTTCCATAACTTAATAAGTGACTATCGTGCAACTTTGTATTTACCAGTATTACCTATTGACTTGTACAAGTTCTTTTTCAATGTATTTGTGTGTGTGTAATTGTAAGGACCCTATTGAAAATAAGTTTTACCAAACTTTATTGGCTGTCCTTGATACGCATTCAGGTATTTTTATTTATTTTGCTTTATTTATTTATTTATTTTATTGTATTTGTTACTCTATGTAAGTTCAGACCACTTACATGTGTTTAGAAGGCTTGAACCCATGACCTGACCATGTTGTTGTCGTTCTCTTTAAGGATCCCTAATCGCAACTATGTGAGGACAAACAGCTCCAGACACTCCTGGTGGTTCCCGGACAGACTGAGCTTAACAGGCTTCGTCTTGTGCGTGACACGAGCTATGATTCGGCCATCAATGGCCACTACCTCCTTAGGGGTTTCCAGTTCACATACAGGTAGGTCATGGAGCTCAACCATCCCCGAATCAATGAAGTTAGCGTCAGCGCCTGAGTCAACGAATACGTCGACAGCATAGGTGTGTTGTGCAGTGTGTAGCATACCCTGAACTTGCAGGCGCTTCCCGGGTGTCTTGTACGGTTCTCTTGTCGCTGTTCCATGTTTCAGGTCAGAAGATTCTGTTACGGCTGGAGCATACGAGTCGGACCCAGAGGTGCAGTGGACCACGTACGAAGCCTCAACAAGTTTATTTTAGCACAGGGGAAACCACAATAGCTAGAAAAATAATATTTTAAGGGAAACTGGTCGAACACAAGGAAGGATACCAGGAGTCAGAGATCACAGAGAAAAACGGAATCACAAGGACAATCTTCTGATGCTCCTATTTATAGCTCGCTGATGGCTGAGTGGATACAGGTGCGCTCTCTGGACCTCGACTGCAGGTAACAGCCATGCCACTCGCCAGCGCCTGCAAATGAATGGAAAGAAAGAGAGAGTTAACACCAGCCAGCACAGACCATAACAGCACCCAACCCCCCACCAGCCCGACCGAGCTTGTCAGGGAACTGATGATAAAACTCTGTTAACAAGTCCGGGTCCAGGATTAGGGTGCGAGGAATCCAGGAGCGTTCTTCGGGGTCATACCCCTCCCAGGCCACCAGGTACTGGAAACCTCAACCACGTCTGCGATGCGAGGACGCGATTTACTGTGTACGCGGGGTGTCCATCGATCAGCCGGGGAGGGGGGGGGGACTTTCCACCATGGGCTTGATCAGGGATACATGGAATACCGGGTGTACTTTGAGTGAGGATGGGACCTTGAGTCGGACGGTGCTAGGGTTTATGATTTTTTTTTTTCTATTACGTAGGGCTCGGTGTCCCTGGGAGACAAATTTTTTGAGTCGACTTGCAGGTCTTGGGAGGAGAGCCAAACTTGTTGCCCGACAGTGCAGGAAGGTGCCGGGTCCGATGACGATCGACAATTCTCCGGTTTCGGGCCACTGTCCGTTCCAGGACCGCACATGCTTCTCCCCAGACCCGGCGTGCTCTGCGAAACTGCGCCTGGACGGATAGAACTGCCACTTCGACCTCCTGGCTGGGAAACAGGGGAGGCTGGAACCCGTTGAGCATCATAAAGGGGGACATCCAGGTGGCGGCGCAGACCAGGGAGTTGTGTGCATATTCGATCCATGGGAGGTGTGTGGCCCAGGAGGCTGCTTATGGGTATTCCTGTTGTGTAATCGGACCGGGTGTCCTCCTTTCTTCCACAGAGCTCGTCTGGTGGGTTTGTTCAGGTTTCGTCAACAGGAAATAAACACAATCGTTTCGCTGTTCTCAGCGCTGTCTAGCCTGGGTTCCATCCCAAAGGTTTCTCCCAACATGATTTCAAAACTGCTGGATGGAGGACACATTAGAAATGAAAAGTCCAAAATGGCACCCTCTTTGTTAGAGAAAAGGCACACGAAGGCTTCCAAGCTTTCAGCACAACTGACGGGATGATGTGTCAAATAAACAAAATCAAGCTCGTCAATCAAATATTGAATGAACTCGTTTTCCTGAAACAGGAACAACTTTGTCGAAAAGTTGACAAAAGTCCAGACGGTTTATGGGACAAAAGTTTGACTTGACAGGCAAGCTTGAGACCTGTGTAATAAAATGGCGCAGTCGTACAGTCGATGAGGAGGTAGTGAGCGAGCCCGGTCCTTGCGCTTTCAGATCACGGTATTCCTTTGGCACGTCGGCCAAGTTCAGATCCTCCAAGTCGACCGGGCTTTGTGAAGCTTGGGAGGGTACGGCCGCCAGTAAGCAGTGTTGGACACAGTGGTCACTCCAGCCGCGTATGGTGAGGGTGCGCCAGTCGATGTGGGGATTGTGGGTCTTCAGCCACGGCCACCCCAGCACCAGGAGAGAGAGAGAGAGAGAGAGAGAGAGAGAGCGAGGGGAACACCATGTAACACTATGTGCAGTGCTTACGGTGCTACAAGCCCCAGGACGGAATTTCGGTCCATCTGCTGAGGGGGTATATGAAAGACAGCACACCAGAAGAAATCGGGATGGAGGTGAAGAAAGCTAAGGCATCAGCCAAACGATGGGTCGGGTACAGACGGACCTGGGATTACAACGTTCTGCTGAATGTCATACCCCACCGGCCCTGCCGTGGTACCTTGCCGAAGAAGCTCATCCAGTGTCTTCATTCTCAGTGGGCCCCATGAGTCAGATATGCTCCTGACTGACCATGAGCCTGACACCACCAGTAACGCCTCTGCCGCTGCAACCGATGCTGGTGCCGCCAGTGCCACGCACACTATTGCTGCCACCTCCACCTCTGTTGCCCACAGGGGTCCCCGCCCAGTGACTTGCCTTCGTCCTCGGACCAGACATCCTTCCTGGAAAATGTAAATACATTTCACTGATATTTCCAGTTTGCCAGCCTTTCACAACCCAGTTAGCAGCACCAGGGGGACAGTGACAAACCACGGAGAGTGGGGCTTGAACCTCCAACCTTAGGCTCAGTGAGCCAGCACCTTTACCAGCAGGCCACCACTGCCCCAAAGCATTTATTTTAATGTAACTTCTAATATGGCTCTCTTTTGTTGCATCGTTTTACAGGCCACTTCCCACCTCAACCACCTCTGTACGCATAAAGATGAAGGAAGCCAGATAAGAAATTCTGTGATGACACTGTGCTCCTCTTGGACTGTAATAAATGAGACCCTGGGTGTCCAATTGTCAACAGAAGGTGAGGTGTCATTATGAATGTTCATTTATGAATAGTAATATGTGCTAAAATATGCTTTTTAAAAACATTCAATAGACAGTCTTACTCATTAATACAGTACTAATGTTTAATACAGTACTAATGTAGTAAAATGTAGTCATGATGAAGAAAATATTAACTTTTTTTCTGTGATATTTATTGATAATAAAATATAAACATTATACACCACATATAATATATATAATATTATGCTACATGCTACACATGCTGCACATGCTACACATGCTGCACATGCTACACATGCTGCACATGCTACACATGCTGCACATGCTACAGAACATAAAATCTCACACACAAACATTCTTAACATTAACTTCGGTACAGGACTGGAATACTAACTGACAAACATTGTAATATTACAGTACTATTTAGCTAGAAGTATCCGGAATACTAATCACTTCCACAAAAACTTGATGTTCCACTAGCTCTGATTGCTATGTAGCAGACTACTACAGCATAACTTTTTCCTCCCTGAATCATATCAAGCAGTTCTACTTACCTTTTTCTGATCCTTTGTCCCTTTACCCGAAGCCTGAGAAGGTGCACAGCTTTGGTTAGCATGAATGAGCTGAATTATAATTAATAACACACAGGGAAAAAAAAGCACATGTGCACAAAGTGGGCACGAAAAAAAAAAAACGCACCATGTTCACCATCTCAATTAAACTGAAGGAGGGAGCACGCAATTGGCTGAATTTGAATCATGTGACAGTCACTCCCGGCAATCCAATACGGGATCCAATCAGGCCCATCTCCACCACGGGGCTCATTTTGCTCCAGCTCGCCTGGTCAAGGCCCAACAGCCACCAGACTTCACAGGCGTCCTCCAGGGGAAACCAGCCACTTAATGAAACCAAGACTGACCACATATCCCCTTGGCTGCTGGAGATACGGGCCTATATCCACCACTTGGCTCATTTGGCTCCAGCTCGCCAGGGCAAAGTCCCAGCACCACCAGACTCCACACGCACGATCCACGGGTTGCCAGGAATACAATGAAACCAAAACCGATCCTATATGCTCTTGGCTGCCGAAGATACGGGCTTATATCCACCACTTGGCTCATTTGGCTCCAGCTCGTCGGGGCAAAGCCCCACAGCCACCAGACTCCACAAGCATGATCCACAGGTTGCCAGTCATCCAAGGAAACTAACGCTAAGCCCAGCGTCCCTCGGCCACCGAAGAAACGGGCCTATCTCAACCACGGGGCTCATTTGGCTCCAGCTCGCTGGGGAAAGCCCCACAGCCACCAGACTCCACAAGCATGATCAACGGGTTGCCAATCATCCAACGAAACTGACTCTAAGCCCAGTGTACCTCGGCCGCCGAAGAAACGGCCTATATCCACCACTTAGCTCATTTGACTCCAGCTCGCCAGGGCAAAGTCCCAGCGCCACCAGACTCCACAGCCATGATCCACGGGCTGCCAGCCGTCCCGTGAAACCCGTGTCCCTTGGCCTACGGAGATACAGGCCTATATCCACCACGGATCCACGGGGTGCCAGCCATCCTCTGAAACCAACCCCGAGCCCGGTTTCACTTGGCCGACGGAGATACAGGCCTAGATCCGCCACGGGGCTCATTTTGCTCCAGCTCGCCGGGGCAAGGCCCCACAGCCACCAGAAATCACAGGCGTCCTCCAGGGGCCACCAGCCAGCCAATGAAACCAAGACTGACCACGTATCCCCTTGGCTGCCGGAGATACGGGCCTAGATCCACCACTTGGCTCATTTGGCTCCAACTACCTGGGATATAGCCCCAGAGCCTCCAAAATCCACAACCATGATCCACGGGCTTCCAGGAATCCCGAGAAACCACCCGTTATCCCAGCGTCCCTCGGCCGCCGGAGATACAGGCCTATCTCCGCCACGGGGCTCATTTGGCTCCAGCTCGCCGGGGCAAAGCCCCACAGCCACCAGACTCCACAAGCATCATCCACAGGTTGCCATTCAGCCAACGAATCTGACCCTAAGCCCAGCGTACCTCGGCCGCCGAAGAAACGGCATATATCCACCACTGAGCTCATTTGACTCCAGCTCGCCAGGGCAAAGTCCCAGCGCCACCAGACTCCACATGCATCATCCAGGGGTTGCCAGTCATCCAAGGAAACTGACCCTAAGCCCGGAGTCCCTCGGCCGCCAAAGAAACAGGCCTATCTCCAACACTTGGCTCATTTGGCTCCAACTAGCTGGGGCATAGCCCCAGAGGCTCCAGACTCTACAGCCATGATCCATGGGGTGCCAGCCATCCTGTGAAACCAACCTTGAGCCCAGTTTCTTTTGGCTGCCGGAGATACAGGCCTATATCCGTCACGGGGCTCATTTTTACTCCAGCTCGCCAGGACAAGGCCCCACAGCCACCAGATGTCACAGGCGTCCTCCAGGAGAAACCAGCCACTTTATGAAACCAAGACTGACCACGTATCCCTTTGGCTCTTGAAGATACGGGCCTATATCCACCACTTGGCTCATTTGGCTCCAGCTCGTCAGGGCGAAGCCCCAGAGACACTAGACTCCACAAGCATGATCCACGGGATGCCAGGGATACAACTAAACCAACACCGATCCGATATGCTCACGGCCACCGGAGATATGGGCCTATCTTCACCAGAGGGCTCATTTGGCTCCAGCTTGCCAGGGCAAAGCCCCACAGCCACCAGACTCCACAAGCATGATCCACAGGTTGCCAGGCATAAAAGGAAACCCACACTGATCTTATATTCTCTCGGCGGCCGGAGATACAGGCCAATATCCGACACGGGGCTCATTTGGCCCCAGCTCGTCAGGGCAAAGCCCCACAGCCACCAGACTCCACAACCATGATCCACGGTTTGCCAGTCATCCAAGGAAACTGACCCTAAGCCCAGCGTACCTCGGCCGCCGAAGAAACGGCATATATCCACCACTGAGCTCATTTGACTCCAGCTCGCCAGGGCAAAGTCCCAGCGCCACCAGACTCCACATGCATCATCCAGGGGTTGCCAGTCATCCAAGGAAACTGACCCTAAGCCCGGAGTCCCTCGGCCGCCAAAGAAACAGGCCTATCTCCAACACTTGGCTCATTTGGCTCCAACTAGCTGGGGCATAGCCCCAGAGGCTCCAGACTCTACAGCCATGATCCATGGGGTGCCAGCCATCCTGTGAAACCAACCTTGAGCCCAGTTTCTTTTGGCTGCCGGAGATACAGGCCTATATCCGTCACGGGGCTCATTTTTACTCCAGCTCGCCAGGACAAGGCCCCACAGCCACCAGATGTCACAGGCGTCCTCCAGGAGAAACCAGCCACTTTATGAAACCAAGACTGACCACGTATCCCTTTGGCTCTTGAAGATACGGGCCTATATCCACCACTTGGCTCATTTGGCTCCAGCTCGTCAGGGCGAAGCCCCAGAGACACTAGACTCCACAAGCATGATCCACGGGATGCCAGGGATACAACTAAACCAACACCGATCCTATATGCTCACGGCCACCGGAGATATGGGCCTATCTTCACCAGAGGGCTCATTTGGCTCCAGCTTGCCAGGGCAAAGCCCCACAGCCACCAGACTCCACAAGCATGATCCACAGGTTGCCAGGCATAAAAGGAAACCCACACTGATCTTATATTCTCTCGGCGGCCGGAGATACAGGCCAATATCCGACACGGGGCTCATTTGGCCCCAGCTCGTCAGGGCAAAGCCCCACAGCCACCAGACTCCACAACCATGATCCACGGTTTGCCAGTCATCCAAGGAAACTGACCCTAAGCCCGGCATCCCTCGGCCGTCGAAGAAACGGGCCTATCTCCACCACGTGGCTCATTTGGCTCCAACTAGCTGGGGCATAGCCCCAGAGCCTCCAGACTCCACAGCCATGATCCACGGGGCGCCAGCCATCCCCTGAAACCAACCCTTATCCCGGCTTCCCTCGGCTGCCGGAGATATCGGCCTATCACCGCCACGGGGCTCATTTTGCTCCATTTTGCTAATTTATTATTATTTTTAATTTATAATCCATAATTATATTATATTCTATTTTATTATATTATATTATGTGAGATTATGTATGATAAATTAAAAATAATAATAAATTACTGTATGATATTATATTTTATTTATATTTATACTTTTTATGTCTGCTTTTTGTATAATTGTCTTCCATTATTTTATAAATTAAGTCAACAGTAAATGATACTATGATGTGTGCAGATGACATTGTGATCTGTAGTGAGAGCAGAGAATAAGTGCAGTAAAATCTAGAGAGGTGGAGGTGTGCCCTGGAAATGAGGGGACTGAAGGTAAGCCTCAGTTAGACAGAATACATGTGTATGAATTTCAAGGACCTAAGAGGAACGGCGAAGTCACAGGGAGCAGAGGTAAGGAAGGTGGAGTTTTATAAGTACTTCGGCTCAACAATCCCGAGCAGTGGAGAGTGTGGAAAAGAGGTGAAGAAGCGTGTGCAGGCAGGTTGGAATGGTTGGAGAAAAGTGTCCGCTGTGATGTGTGATAGGAAGGTATCGGCAAGAATGAAAGGAAAGGTGTACAAGACGGTACTGAGGCCAGTGATGTTGTATGGTTTAGAGACAGTGGCCCTGGGGAAAAGACAGGAGGCAGAGCTGGAGGTAGCAGAGATGAAAATGTTGAGGTTCTCTTTGGGAGAACCGAGGATGAATAGGATCAGGAATGAGTACATCAGAGGGACAGCACATGTAAGAGGTTTTGGAGACAACGTCAGAGAGGTTAGATTGAGATGGTTTGGACATGTACAGAGGAGGGATAATGAGTATATTGGTAGTAGGATGCTAAGGTTGGAACTACCAGTCAGAAGGCCTAGAGACAAAAGAGAAAGACAAAAGAGCCAACTCGTGGATGTGGTGAAGGAAGACATGAAGGTAGTTGGAGTAAGAGTAGAAGATGCAGAGGATAGGATAAGATGGAGGCAGATGATTCGCTGTGGTGACCCCTGAAGGGAAAAGCCAAAAGGAAAAGAAGACTATAGCTATATGAAATAGAGGATTTGGAGACAAATTTTGTCTCAGTGTGTGGGGCCTTTGGGATTTTCAGCAGGCTGTACCATATTAAAGTAAAAATATATACATATAATAAATACACAAACTGTATTTTTTAAGTGTCATGCATGCATCTGTCTGTTAACAACATTTAATATTTATCTGCATTTTAGATAAAATACAAGAATGCATATGTAATATCTATCTGTATTCCAAAGACTTATTAGATATCGTTTTCTTCTACAGACTGTATTACATGCTTTAATACAGTCCGTAATACAGTGTATAGAAGAATAGAGTATTCAATGTGGATCCCTATTACACATAATATTTGAGAATACAGTATGTAATAATTAATGCAGCCATGAGGCGGGGGGGGGCACTAACCAGTGTCTCTCCCCCTTATGCCGGTCCCAAGCCCGGATAAATGCAGAGGGTTGCGACAGGAAGGGCATCCGGCGTCAAACTTCTGCCACATTTAAAAATGCAAATGATCAATACAGAATTCATACCGGATCGGTCGAGGCCCGGGTTAACAACGACCGCCATCAGTGCTGTCAACCAACAGGGTGCTGATGGAAATTGGACTACTGTTGGTCGAAGACGTCGAGGAGGAGAGGCGGGAGGCGTGTCCGTAGGCAGAGAGAGAAGAGGAAATGCGTGAGCCTAGGACTGAGAGTAGGGACTTTGAATGTTGGAACTATGCAAGGAAAAGATAGAGAGCTGGCTGACATGATGCAGAGGAGGAAGGTGGACATACTGTGTGTTCAGGAGACAAGGTGGAAAGGTAGAAAGGCTAGAAGCTTAGGAGCAGGGTTTAAACTGTTTTATAATGGTGTGGATCGGAAGAGAAATGGAGTAGGAGTCATCTTGAAGGAGGGGTTTGTCAGGAATGTTCTAGAAGTGAAAAGAGTGTCAGACAGAGTGATGAGTCTCAAGTTAGAAATTGAAGGCGTGATGGTCAATGTTGTTAGTGCTTATGCCCCACAGGCAGGATGTAAGCTAGAAGAGAAGGAGAGATTCTGGAGTGAGTTAGATGAAGTGATGCAGAGTACCCCCAGAGGTGAAAGAGTGGTCATTGGAGCAGACTTCAATGGACATGTTGGTGCAGGCAACAGAGGGGACGAGGAAGTGATGGGCAGGTTTGGTATCCAGGACAGGAACACAGAAGGACAGATGTTGATCGATTTTGCAAAAAAATGGAAATGGCTGTGGTGAATACTTTCTTCAAGAAGAAACAGAAGCATAGGGTGACTTATGAAAGCGGAGGTAAGAGCACACAGGTAGACTACATCTTGTGTTGGCGATGTAATTTGAAGGAAGTCAGTGACTGCAAAGTAGTAGTGGGTGAGAGTGTTGCCAAACAGCATAGGATGGTGGTGTGCAGGATGACACTGATGGTGAGAAAGGTGAAAAAGGCAAAGGCAGAGCAGAAGACAAAGTGGTGGAAGCTGAAAAAGGAAGAGTGTCGTGTTGTCTTCAAGGAGGAGTTGAAACAGGCTTTGGGTAGTCAGGAAGTGCTTCCAGAGGACTGGACAACCACAGCCAATGTGATCAGGGACACAGGTAGGAGAGTACTTGGTGTGTCCTCTGGAAGGAGTGTAGATCAGGAAACTTGGTGGTGGAATGAGGAAGTGCAGGAGTGTGTACAAAAGAAGAGGTTAGCCAAGAAGAAGTGGGACATTGAGAGGACCGAAGAGAGTAAACAGGAGTACAGGGAGACACAGCGTAAGGCGAAGGTAGCAGTGTCAAAGGCCAAACAGAGGGCGTATGATGACTTGTATGATAGGTTGAACAGTAAGGAGGGAGAAAATGATCTATACAGGTTAGCACAGCAGAGAAATAGAGATGGGAAAGACGTGCAGCAAGTTAGAGTGATAAAGGACAGAGAGGGAAATGTATTGACTGATGACAGAAGTGTGCTGGGAAGATGGAAAGAGTACTTTGAAGAGCTGATGAATGAGGAAAATGAGAGAGAAAAAAGAGTAGAAGGGGTGACCGTTGAGGAGCAGGAAGTAGCAAAGATTAGTAAGGGAGAAGTGAGGAGGGCATTGAAGAGGATGAAGAGTGGAAAGGCAGTTGGCCCTGATGACATACCAGTTGAGGTATGGAAGTGTCTATGGGAGGTAGCAGTAGATTTTCTGACAAGAATATTCAACAAGGTCTTAGAAAGTGAGCAGATGCCAGAGGAATGGAGGAGAAGTGTGCTTGTGCCCATTTTTAAGAACAAGGGAGATGTACAGAGTTGTGGCAACTACAGAGGGATAAAGTTGATGAGCCATACAATGAAGCTATGGGAAAGAATAGTGGAAGCAAGACTAAGGGCAGAGGTCAGCATTTGTGAACAACAGTTTGGTTTCATGCCAAGAAAGAGCACCACAGATGCAGTGTTTGCTTTGAGGATGTTAATAGAGAAGTACAGAGAAGGTCAGAAGGAGCTGCATTGTGCCTTTGTGGATCTGGAGAAAGCATATGACAGGGTGCCGAGAGAAGAACTGTGGTATTGTATGAGGAAGTCTGGAGTGACAGAGAAGTATGTTAGAGTGGTGCAGGACATGTATGAGAGATGTAAGACAGTGGTGAGGTGTGCTGTCGGTGTGACAGAAGAGTTCAAGGTGGAGGTGGGACTGCATCAAGGGTCAGCTCTCAGCCCGTTCTTGTTTGCTATGGTGATGGACAGGCTAACAGACGAGGTTAGACAAGAATCTCCATGGACTATGATGTTTGCAGATGACATAGTGATCTGTAGTGAGAGCAGAGACCAAGTGGAGGAAAATCTAGAGAGGTGGAGGTATGCCCTGGAAAGGAGGGGATTGAAGGTTAGTCTTAGTAAGACAGAATACATGTGTGTGAACGACAAGGACCCAAGAGGAACTTTGAGGTTACAGGGGGCAGGGATAAAGAAGGTGGAGGATTTTAAGTACTTAGGCTCAACAATCCAGAGCAATGGAGAATGTGGAAAAGAGGTGAAGAAGCGTGTGCAGGCAGGTTGGAATGGATGGAGAAAAGTGTCCGGTGTGATGTGTGATAGGAGAGTATCGGCAAGAATGAAGGGAAAAGTGTACAAGACGGTGATGAGGCCAGCAATGTTGTATGGTTTAGAGACAGTGGCCCTGGGGAAAAGACAGGAGTCAGAGTTGGAGGTAGCAGAGATGAAAATGTTGAGGTTCTCTTTGGGAGTAACGAGGATGGATAGGATCAGAAATGAGTACATCAGAGGGACAGCACATGTAAGATGTTTTGGAGACAAAGTCAGAGAGGCTAGATTGAGATGGTTTGGACATGTACAGAGGAGGGATAGTGAGTATATTGGTCGTAGGATGCTGAGGTTGGAACTACCAGGCAAAAGGCCCAGAGGAAGACCAAAGAGAAGATTTATGGATGCGGTGAAGGCGGACATGAAGGTCGTTGGAGTAAGAGTAGAAGATGCAGAGGATAGGGAGAGATGGAGGCAGATCATTTGCTGTGGCGACCCCTGAAGGGAACAGCCGAAAGGAAAAGAAGAAGAAGAAGTATGTAATAATTATTTCTATTCCTGGTGAATATTACATACTGTATTCTTGTATGTATTTGATTAAATGCTCTAATACAGTATGTGATCCAGTATGTATTACAATCTATAAAATAATACATTTTGTAAAATTAATCTTGATTACAGATTTATGAAATAGAGGATTTGGAGACAAAGTTTGTCTCAGTGTGTGGGACCTCTGGATTTTTCAGCAGGCTGTACCACATGAAAGTAAATAATAATAATAATAATAATAATAATAATAATAATAATACACAAACTGTAGTCATTAAGTTTTAATACAATAGAAGAGGAGGAGGAGTCAATAGAAGAAAATAGAATACAGTATTACAACATTTAATATTTATCTTCATTTCAGATAATATACAAGAATGCATGTGTAACATCTATCTGTTTTCCAAATAATTATTACATATTGTTCTCTTCTACATAATGTATTACATGCTTTAATACAGCCTGTAATACAGTGCATAGAAGAATAGTGTATTCAATACGGATCTGTATTACAGATAATATACAAGAATACAATATGTAATATTTTTTCATGTGTTACTGATGAATATTACAGACTGTATTCTTCTTCTTCTTCTTTTTCTTGTACGACCTCTTCTTCTGTTCTTGTAACCTTCCAGAAAATCCAGTATGCAATGCAATGTGTAACACAAGCTTGATATAGCTGTGCTAAATTATATGCTAGGTTCTAGAGGAATAGAATGAATTGTGGAGATTTAAAGTTGAACAGCCGGCAGATTTATTACAATTAACAATATCACAAGAAACAGTGCAAACAACGTTGTAGAACGCTCTTTACAAAATAAAAATAAAATAGGCTTAGTCTCTAAGGTTCGATTTGTGTGAATTCGGGAGGTCTTTTCCAGGATTGTGATCCGTTTGGGATAAAGGTGTTTTTATTTGTTCTTATCTGGGATCCTGTGATTTGAAGTGGTTGGGTCTGTAGATCTACTCTCGCATCCAGAGAACAGTTGGCCACACTGCTTCTGGATCCGCCAAGAGTTCTCACTGGGTTTGGCTCGCCATCCGTGTCCGAAACCAGCTTCAAGATCAAATCCAGGTCCACTAAAAATCCAGTCTGCACATGCAGTACAGACACAATGAATAAAATATTTCCTAACAGTAATTCCTAAATAAAATGACAAAAGTGCATGAAAGGCACTGAATGGAATGTAATATAAAACCAAGTGCATTAGCAAAAGTGCTTCAACAAAAACATTTAGAAAAATAAAATGTAAGGCTCATTTTGTGCACAGCATGTTAGGATCCGTTGAATGTGGAAGAAGACGACTGGAGACTTCTCATATTCAACTCAAAACCAGTCTCCAATCGTCTTCTTTCCACATTCAACGGACTCAACAGTTTTGGGGGCTCGTCCGGGATGTGGTAGAAGAACGAGAGTTGAGGAAATTTGACCCAAATTTTTTCCTCGTGAACCAAGGAGAAGGACACAGGCCGGCAACCACTAAAAGGTAAGCAGAACCTGTTTAAATCAAACTCTGCATATTGACTAAACTAAAAACTATGTCCTCTCTGGACGTTTGAAGGAAAATGATAAAAAAAAGTTGTATGAGAACCTAATTTTAAGATTTAAGGTAAATTAAGAGAGATAAGAGATTTAAGTGTAAACATAGACGCGCCTTCATGGTGGCGTACCCTCCCGGTTTCTGACGAGGGGCCGTGGTAAAGGCTGGGTTGGAGTCCCGGGGATTGAGGCTCCCCAAAGTACCACGTGAGTGATATAAAAACTGCACGTTGTAGTCGGGTGAAAGGCCCTCAACGGATTAGCCGTTGAAAGCATGCGTCGATGTGGGTGAAAGGCCCCCAACACGCTGAGGTGTTGGAAGCATTAATAATTGGGTGAAAGGCCCCCAACACGCTGAGGTGTTGGAAGCATTAATAATTGGGTGAAAGGCCCCCAATACGCTGAGGTGTTGGAAGCATTAAAGAGACTAATAGAGTGTAATATTAATCGTATTGTTTTCTATTTCATTTATGTGTTGTATTGCAACGTGTGTGACGTTAATCGTATTGTTTTCTATTTCATGTATGTATTGTGTTGCAACGTGTGTTGTGTGTGAGGGACAGTGGGAAGTGGGAAGAATAAAACTCAGAGGTGTCGAGAGGGACGCTGATGTTTGACAGTGTCTTAACTGGGCAGAGAAACAGACAGAGGAAACCTAGCGGTGTTAACATAATCTGTCTGTGCGGTGGAAACCTAACGGTGACAACACAAGCCGCCTGCCGTGGTTAATTGGGTCATTCGCGCAGCCTAGCGCTGACGGACTGACTGGCTGTGAACGTCTAAACAGTCCCAATCCGGGAGAGTGAACGGGGGTACCCGCGCTCTCTGGCCTCTGAGTTAAGACAAATGGAGGGTGAGTTTGACAAAGAAATGAAGGAATGGGGGCTAGGTGATGAACCCCTGAAGCCATTATGTGCACAGATTGAGAACACATTGAAATCAGTGGAGCTGAAGAGCACACTGAAACAGAAAAATAAAGTTGTAGATGAAGCCAGACGAAAGCTGCATGAGCTGGTGACATCTAAAAACAAACAGTTGGGGGACAGTGGCCACTTGGGATCTTGGTGATGGGAAAAGGTTAGAGAATATTCAGAAAAAGTCAGAGAAGTGAGAGAGCAGGGAGAGAAGGCGAATCTAATGTCTAGATCTAAGCTGAAAAAGAAGGTGGAGGAAATGGAGAACGCCCAACAGGGGTGGACGGATCTCGCGGTCTGCTGGCAGAGTGTCACGCATCTTCACCATTCCCAGTTGAAGGAGACGACCCCGAAAGTCATAGGAGCGGTAACAGCACCTGACACTGAACCTACGCACCCCCCACCATACGCACCCCCGACACCCAGCGTTAACAGTGTATATCCCACTCTGTATATCACCTCAGGGTCTCTACGAACTGAGGGTGGCGAGAATTGTGAGCGCCTGCACGCACCATCCCCGCCGATTGCAGACACAGCCACCCCCGATCATGCGCACACATCGACCGTCCACCGAGAGGGGGGGGGGAACAGTCATGGATACACCACACAACGAGCCTGAACCATTCCCCGCGCGTCAAGTTAGAGCTGAAATAAAGAGACAGGTAGGTGGTGACGGAGGACATCATGAGGGAAGGTTGGCAGGTAGCGAGACTGACAGTAACGTCAGGGATGAATTCCCGGGGACTGCCAAATCCCAGACCAAATCCCAGACCCAAACATAAGGTTTATGCCCCTGGGAAGGCGACATTAAAGATAAGTGGGGTATGGGAGAGCGACAAAGAAGTAGAGGAGGAAAATAGTGACGAGGGTCAGACAGAGTTGAACGAGCCGGAGGGCAACTTAGAAGAGTATGCAGACATGTTGGAAAAGGACTTAATTAGGACAGCAAACCTTTCGTTGGATTTGGTCAGAAAGGTGGAAGGAATACTAGCACAAAAGTCGGTACCTCGACGGTCCGAGCGACTCAGACAGAAAAAACACCTGACAGGGTCGGAACACACCACACAGTTTCCCTTGACCACCATACCGGGCATGAGGCCGAGGTACAAACCTTTTGGGGTGGGAGACATACAGGCCATAGTGGACAAACTGCCGCCGGTAGTAGACGGCGGGAATATGTGGCTGGCCAAATTGGACACACTTACAGCCGGACACACTTTAGCGATCGGAGATTTCAGGGCCATAGGAGCACGGTGCATGGCCCCCACCGATTTTAGAGACATCGAGGTAGACGCAAACACCACAATAGTTCCCGACAACACACCATTCACCGCGCACAGCACCGAGATAGGTCAGGCAGTGAGGATTAAATTCCCACTGCCCCGGTCTACGGTCATGCCAAAACTAAAGTGGAACCCCGATCAGAACCCGAGAGAGTACGTAACCCAATCCACGGAGACGTGGATTAAATTGACGGGTTGCCACCCAGGCAATCAGGGCATACAGATGGAATGGTTCCGCCAGGCCGTACTTAATGGGGTGCCCGAGGCGGTGAAAAATCTAATGATAAACAACCCGGACATGGCTGGAGCAGACTCCCATGTCTGGGACAAACATTTGGTGCACCACCTGACCCAGGCGCAGGACAAGAACCACAGCGATGAATCAGAAATAAAAGAGCTGCAGTCACAGCTCCTAAAACTCCAATTAAACAAAACTAGGCAAGAAGCAAATGACAAAAAACAGAAACCTCGCAAACAACATAAACAAATGATAGCTGAAGCTTTAGATCCGTCCCCCGTCCCTGCTTGGGAGCCACCCCAACCGCAGCAACCACCACAACACACAACATATCCTCCACACCAACCGCAGTACAGAGGCAGAGGCAGGGGCATGCAGAGGAGAGGTTACAGGGGAGTACCTGGGGGGGGGAGGGTATGGGAACAACCAGAGTTGCTTTGTCTGTGGTGATCCAAACCACTGGGCCCGGGATTGTCCGGCCCGCGTACAAAGAGGGGATTACGGCCAACGAGGGAGAGGCCGAGGAACAGGAAGCTCGACACCACAACTCCCGCCGCCAGCTGGTCAACCCACTCAGTTTCCCATGTGGGGAGACTACGACCACCAACAATGACACACCCCACAGAGACACCCCGACGAGCAGGTGACGGCAGAGCCTGTATTGTCGGTCACAGTTGAAAACAGATCAATGACTTTTTTGGTGGACACAGGCGCCACTTTGTCCTCCATTTGCACCATGCCCAAGAGACATTGTTTAACACAGCACTCGATTACTGTAATGGGTTTCTCTGGGGTATCAACCACGCTGCCTACAACCGTACCTTTGGACACTTGTATCGGCCTCCAAAGACTGTTGCATTCGTATGTATATTCCCCTAACACACCAACCAACTTACTAGGGAGAGACCTGCTGGTTTCCCTAGGAGTTACCATCATGTGCGACCCAGATGGACTGACTGTCACGTTTCCAGACGGCACCAAGTTGTCATGCGGCCACTCGCCCTATACGGTCACAGGACAGTACATAATGCAGCCTCTCGTTGAACCACATGCTGACATCTACTGGGGTGTACTACAACCAGAAACACAGGCACACCAGGGGGTTCTCTCCACCTTTCTCCAGTGGAAACCCTGGGTCTCTCAGATCCATCCCTATGTCTCGCCTCCCGCCCAAATTGAGGGGACAGAATGGCAGATAATTACACGCAATATTTATGTGTCTCCCAAGGGGGTGGCGGCAGGGGTAGATCTAACATTCGAACAAATGGCCTGGTATGAAATGTCAGACGAGGCTGCACCACATGTCTCACTGGCATTGCATCCAGCGCATCAGGCTAAAGAATTGGGCACCATTGTTAAAAGGGCCAAAACCCACACTGATTGGACACCCACGCAATGGCAACATGTCACCTTTTCGCCCATCATAAATATGTATTGCATCGAGATGACCGCCTCAGACACGGCGATCTTAGAACACGCACACATATCTAGGCATCATGGCAGGGAAAAAACTGACCATCCAGAGGCGGCGGCACTATTGGACGAACTTCCAGACACATTGTGGGCACAAGGCCCTACTGACGTCGGGCTAGTACAATGTGAACCCGTTACATTTGAACTGGCCTCGACAGAGCCAATTTGGATCAGACAATACCTGCATAAACCACTAGCTGAGGCAGGGATTGCGGACACGGTAGCAGGTTTATTAGAAAAGGGGGTATTGGAACCTTCGTCCTCTGATTGGAACACACCTATACTCCCTGTAGAAAAGAAGGGGACGGGAAAGTATCGCATGGCGCACGATTTGAGGGCCATCAACGCCGCCCTCCTAACGGCCACGGTTCCGGTACCTAATCCATATGTTGCTCTGACCTGTCTCGACCCGGCACATCGCTGGTTCACTTGCATTGATTTGGCTAATGCTTTCTTTTGTCTCCCACTGACAGAACACTGCAGGGACATTTTCTCTTTCACTTTCCGAGGTACTCAGCTCCGATACACTCGACTTCCGCAGGGGTTCGCACTGTCACTAGGTATTTTCAATCAGGTTTTGAAACATGTCTTAGAGACGTGCACTATCCCAGAAGGAGTCACTTTGGTCCAGTATGTCTATTTACTGCTGGCGACGCCCACGGCTGACCTCTGTCTGCTGGGCACGACGCTAATTCTCAAACATCTAGCTCGGGCGGGGTTTAAGGTCAGTAAGAACAAATTACAGGTCTGCCGTAAGCAAGTTTCCTTTTTAGGGCGCCAAATCTCCCAGAAGGGGTCAGGCCTCACATCACACCATAAATCGGCCATTTTGCATCACCCCAAACCACGGCTAGTTAAGGACATGCTATCCTTTCTAGGCCTCACAGGGTATAGCCGTCACTACGTCCCTAACTATACAGGTTTAACCTCACCACTGCAGAACTTAGTGAAGGAACACGGTATGCGTAACCTCTCAGCCACGCTCAATTGGACAGCAGACGCGGAGGAATCATTCATTCTCCTCAAACAGGAGTTGGCCTCAGCGGCTGATTTGGCTATCCCAGATTTCTCACAACCCTTTTACCTTGATGTTTCTGGAACAGCCACATGCGTTAATGGGGTGCTGTTCCAGAAAAAAGGGGGAGATAGACGAGTATTAATGTACCTCAGCGTCATGCTGGATAAGACCGAGAAAAGACACCCAATTTGTACACAGCATGCGGCCGGAGTCACAAAACTTATTCAAAAAACGGCACACATCGTCATGAACCACCCCTTACATGTGCTGATCACACATAGTGTTGTGGCGTACGTGAACTCACAGACCTTCACACTAACACCACTCAGACAAAGAAGAATATGCAGGGTGCTAGAAGCTCCAAATTTACACTTCACACACGAGGGCGTCAACATGGCGGACCAGATGGGGTTAGGGGAGCCGCATGAATGCGCAGAGAAAGTGACTCAGATGACCATGGTCAGGGAAGGACTGTACTCAGACCCCATACCGGACGCTAGGAACCTATATACGGACGGGTGTTGTTACAGACACGATAAATATGGACTAAGAGACTGGTAGGGCAACAGTCAGCTCAGAGAGCGGAAATATTAGGAGTGGTAGCAGCGCTCCGACTAGGCAAAGGACAAGAAGTTAACGTTTTTACCGACTCAGCATACGCCGCAAACGCAGTACACATCGAACTAGGACAATGGCTTAGAGCCGGCTTCCTAACCGTGTCAAATAAACCGATCAAACACGAGGAAGACATGAAGCAACTCGCGGATAGTCTGCTGCTTCCCAGCAAGGTGGCAGTAATCAAGTGCAAGGGACACGAGAAAACATACTCACTCACCAAGGCGGGAAATGACGCAGCAGACGCAGCTGCAAAACAGGCCGCGGGCTACACATCCACTATGTACACAATATGCGCGGAACAAGAGGCGGTAAGAGACAGACACACACAAGTACTGATTCATGAAAAAGATCTCGCGTCACCACAAGAAAAAACGCTCTGGAAAGCAAGGGGGTGTACATGCACGGAAGGTCTTTGGAGAGGACCGGCTGGCAGGGTGATTCTGCCACCGGGTCTTAGAACCAGTACATTCACAGAGGCGCATAGTGTGGGGCATGTGGGGACAGTGCTGATGATGAAGAATCTGAATAATTGGTGGCATCCATTTTTGAAGGATATGATTAAACATTTTGTACAAACATGTGAAGTGTGCACTCAATATAACCCCAGACCAACGGTGAAACCGCCTCGGACGCGTTTTCCATTGCTAACGGCCAGGAAAGAGATAATCCTCGATTATACTGACATGAACATCATGGTTAAGGGGTATCAATACTTACTGGTTTGCGTAGATAGCTACTCGGGGTGGCCCGAAGCATGGCCCACCAGAAAGGAGGACAGCGCCTCCGTGGTGAAATGTCTGGTTAACCACTACATCCCTCGACACGGGTTTCCTGAAAAGGTAAGATCAGACAATGGGACTCATTTTAAAAATAAAGACCTCCAACAGGTGGAAACCATGTTGGGGCTGACCCACAAATTTGGCTCCGTATACCACCCACAGTCACAAGGTAAGGTCGAGAGAATGAATAGAACCATCAAGGACAAATTGGCTAAAATCTGTGCACAGACCAAAATGACATGGCTAGATGCCTTACCATTAGCTTTACTATCTATCCGGAGCTCCATAAACCAAAGCACACACTGGATGTGTGTCCACAATGGATGCAATCAGTCTCTCAACCATTTCTCTCTTTCAGCGAGCTGTCAAGCCCTCCAAGTCAAGTCCTTCTCCCTTAAATGTCCTTCTATTGACCCCATAGTCAAAAAGCAGTTCACCGTCTGCAGGAATGTCTTTTATGGCTCTGAACAAGATCACATCCTTGTTCTCACCGCTGTCTTTGAGCACGCAGTGCAGTGGCCTTAAATTAGCTCTTTTCGAGGAATGGTTGATCCTCCGTCCAAATGTGTCTTTACCTGGGTGACACTTGCACGAGGAAGAGTCGGCATCGACGCAGAGATCCTTCAGCCCAGATTTAAAGAAAAAAAGGTAGGCCGGCTGGATGTTGGGGTCATTCATTTTCGCACGACCCTCAGCAGCGGTGATCACCTTTCCGTGGTAATCACACACGATGTCGCCTTTAGAAAATGGCTTGGCTGCGACTACACCTGGAAACAAAAGAACATGACATTTTCAGTTTGAGTGTAAAAAAAAAAAAAAAAAACACTCAAAAGTTGATCGTTACAATTGGGCAAAGTTTGAATCTTTCTCCACTTTGACATTCAGAGCAGGGTGCAGAAACTGAAAAGAAAAATTAAAGGTTTCTTACCCAGCCCCCTTTTAGAATCCTTGATCACCAGTCCTGTCCATTTCTGGTGAGACACACACCGAATGATATCCGGGTCCGTCTCGATGGTGGACTTGTGGGCTGCCATCCACATCTTCACAATGTCCTCAGCACTCGGACAGTTGGCCATCCACTCCTCCTTTTCCATTAACCTGTGAACTTTCCCCACCGCTGGCTTCCTGGCACTGAAGTGTGCTGAAAAAGAGAACAGAATAACTTTGTCACGGCAGTTGTTTGCCTCAGTAAATAAGTTGCATAGTTTGAGATTATTAATGCTTATCCGCATTATAGTGTTTCGGGCTTAGGAGTACTGTACTTACATAGCAGATACCGCTGCCTCTCTGCATACTGACAAGCTCGCCACTCGTCATAATGCACACGGCCCTCGCTAAATCCCGCCTGCACCCTGGCCTTTTTTGGACGGAGGCTGGCCATGTTTGGTCACTGGGAAGCTCCTGGTGAAATCAGAAAAGTTTCTCTCCACATGCTTGCGGGCTTGATCGGGGTCGCCGTCCGAGGACTCGTTTGGTGAGGAGAAGCTGTAAAATTAGAGAAAGTTAAAAGGGTTAAAATAGTACAACTTGGTAAGTATACATAAAATATGATTGCGATGCATGGTTGCCTTGTGAAATGAGATAATGAGGAGACCTACCGTCCCAGGGTGTCCAACAGTGTAGCCGTTTGGACAATGGATTCATCCACCCGCATTCTGTAATGCTGCTCGGCCACAGCAGTAGAATGGGCCAGATAGTGGCTAACGTTCTGCTTCTGCGTCTCTGTGAAGAGCAACGCTGCCTCAGTCTCCACCGCCCTTCGCACCTCCTGACTGTTGGCCGGTTTGACGTGGTAGCTGCAAGAAGACAAAGTGACAAGAAATGTTATTAGCGATATGATTGTGTTTGAAACTTGTCTGCATTCTCAAGGCCGTCAACATGAAAGTCTTTGACGTGACAAGTGGCAAAAAGTTTTACTGAACAAGTTTTCAAGGTAAGTTTTACAATTCTTTTTCCTCATCACTTTCTAAAATCAGTTTTCCTCCAGTACATGTTGCATTCTTTTCCATATTTCAATCTGACATGAAAGTCAAATTTAAATTAAATGAATAAAATGTTCGATTGAAATACATAAATACATCATGTACTTCAACAAATCTTTTTTTTTTTTTTTTCCTGTCTACATTCAATTTTATTTTTACCAGTCTAGTGGTGTAATATAAAACATTTATACATCAGCACATGGATTCATGTGGGTACTCACGTTTCGTGAAACCGGACAATGTCATTGGTGACACTATGAACGGGCTTCCCAGTCGAAGAAATGAAAAAATTGTCAGTTTCGCTTCTGAGGTATCCCGGACGAATGTGTTCGTAGTATGCTTGAAACCACTTGGGGGACAAAAGAGACAATTTCTTGACTGTAAAATAGTGTAAGCAGTTGAAAAATCGCTTTCAGAATGAGACATAAGTGGTGAGCATATTTAGCTGTTAAAGAACTTACAGCTTCCTCCTCCTGGGTCAGGGCAAATGTGGCCACCTGCATAGTTGCCGTCTTATGTTGGCTGACGCCGATCACCACCCTTGCGGTTTTGTGTTTTCTGTTCACCCACTCTTTTGTCTGGAAAAGAATGGAAGTGGAGGGAAATGTATGAATGAATTATTTTTCAAAAAGACATTTCAACACGTGAAAAAAAAAAACCAAGATAAAATAGCACGAGCTAAAAAACAAATTTCCTCAGGCTATTAAAATAGATGCACTCACCGTCATGCCTTCCACAGCTCCGGGGCGTTGAAAATGTTTCAACACCAGGAGAGCTTCGCAGTAGTAGCGATAGGTGGTCTTCTCTGACTCGGAGACCTCAAGGTTGGTGATGAATTTCCCGAATGTAAGGAGCATGTCGTGTTTGGCCACCCTCAGAATCTTCTGGCAGTCCCTGACACTCCGTGTTCCTTCCATCAGCCGTTCATATCTAGATTTGATTTCATTAAAAAAATAAATAAATGAATAAAAAAACCACATTTACGATTGTAGTCATAAACAGAAAAAGGGCAATACAAAACGCATAGAAAAGGCAAAGATTTGCCTCGTTTTGCAGACGTCCTTCGAATAAGACCTCGAGACGGGCTTTTTCATCATCTGCAGAAATTCCTTGAAGGCCTGGAGGTTGTCACGGAGGTCTTTGTCTGCCATCGTCAGGTCCAGCCTACTTTTCAAGTAGTCGACAAACCTGATCATATTCTTTAAATAGTTTAATACTGTGGCTGCACTCATTTCTGTGCGGCGGAGGCTGCTGAGGTACTCCCGTGATTGTTGGCTCTTACTTAAGAAGTCCATTCTCAGTTCATCCCCGGTCGGCTGCAGGTACCGCAGGAAACGTGACACATTGTCGACCTTTGAATAAGGATAACGAGAAAGAAATATTAATATTAGCATCACACCAAATAACAGGACGTGTGTGACTGGTTCCGAAAAACCATTCATGATGACATATCACCTCCTGTTGGCAATTGTGGACACCCAGGGTCTCACGTAGATACTTTTTAAAGTCCAAGAGGAGCACAGTGTCATCGCTGAATTTATCATATAGACCAGCCTCCTTCATCTTCATGCGTACAGAGGTGGTTGGGGTGGGAAGTGTCCTGTAAAACAATGAGTATGAGAGAGAGAGAGATAGAGAGAGAGAGAGAGAGAGAGAGAGACAGACAGACAGACAGACAGACACAGAGAGACAGAGATTAAAAATTACATTATAATAAATGCTTTGGGGCATTGGTGGCCTGCTGGTAAAGGTGCTGGATCACTGAGACTAAGGTTAGAGGTTCAAGCCCCATTCTCCAAGGTTGTCACTGTTCCCCCGGTGCTCCTAACTGGCTTGTGAAAGGCCGGCAATTTGGAAATATCACGTACTTACTTTTTCCAGGAAGGATCTCTGAGCCCAACGTCCTGATTCGAGGAGGAAGGAGAGTCACTGGGCTGGGACCCCTGTGGGTCCACACAAGCAGAGCTGGAGGTGGCAGCAATAGTATGCGTGGCACTGGCGGCACCAGCATCGGTTGCAGTAGCATAGGTGTTACCGGTGGTGTCAGGCTCAGGGTCAGTCAGGAGCATATCTGACTCACGGGGCCCATTGAGAATGAAAAAGCCACGCTGTACGAGCTCCTTCAGAAAGGCAATGCGGCCGGGCCGGTGGGGTATGTCATTCACCAGATCCTTGTAATCCCAGGTCCGGCTGTCCCTGACCCATCGTTTGGTTGATGCCTTAGCTTTGCTCACCTCCATTGCGATTTCTTCTGGTGTGCTGTCTTTCATACACCCCCTCAACAGATGGACCGAAATTCTGTCCTGGGGCATGTAGCACCTTAAGCAGTGAACGTAGTTGCGCTCAGGGATCCTAAAAGAGAACGACAACAACATGATCAGGTCATGGGTTCAAACCCATTAAACAAATGTATGTATTAAAGGACTAGATAGAAACACGTATGGATACAGTACTAGATAAAATAAAATTAGGTAACAACTAGTTATAAGCCTGACAACTTTATTTTTTACAATTTTGTAACTTATTTTTTATTGACACTTATGTTATATGTACTTGGGCTATTAAGTTACATTTTCTGATCAGAATCCATTACTTTTCTGAAGCTTCCTCAAGTAATCTCATTTAATTTTTGTCTCACCTCTTCTCAGCTTCTCCAGCCATCATGGAATGAAGGGCAAAAGAGTAAAAACTCCAAGTGACCTTAACACAGACACGTCCCAGGTAAAGATAAAACGGGGAGTGGACAAACACAGAATTTATTTTTTCTCTGTTATGAGGATTGGCTCAACCCCCGAATGACACACCCAAACCCCTCATTTACATGCACCTACACCCCATGTGGTAAGTAACATGGCTCCTCTTTGATGTCAGGTTTGCTGCACTGTGTGTGTGTATCTGGGGTTGGGGGTGGGGGCTTACTTACCATTAGGCCACGGTGGCCCTGGATGGCTGAGTGTGTGTATCTGTATAATATATATATATAAATATAAATATATAATATAAATATATAATAATAATAATAAATGCATAAATATATATATAATATATAATATAATAAAATAATTTATATAATAAATATATAATAAATAATAATAATATAATAATAATAATAATAATAATATAATTTTTTTCTATAATAAATATAATAAAAACAATATGTATATATATATATATATATATATATATAAAATATGTGAATTTATGCAACCATTATACTAACAATACAATTGTTAGTTTAATTGTTTAATTGTTCGTTAGTAAAAGTATGTTGGAATTTATGCAACCATTATACGCAGTGATAATTTTAAGTTATTATTGCATAAGCACTTGTTTGTGTAGCTCTATCTGGGGAAAGGAAATGCACCTTATCTATTATGAGGTGGTCGTCTCTCTTCCCGGTTCCTGGCTCCCATTGTTGCATACAGCTTACAAATCCGGCAACAAAATACTTGTAAGCTTCCACTGATTTGTAAGCTTTTAACTCTTTGCCAGTGAATGGCGAAATGGAGACGGACCGTGGACAAGATATGTACAAAGATCCAAGTAGGCAAAAGCAGGAAGGGAAGAATGGTCGCATTTTAACACATTCCTAAACATTGACTGCGGCATTAGATATGGATCTGCAATCCCCAGCTTCTTTATTTTACTCAGATAGCTTGCCGTCTGGTCACCCATCAGATGATTGACAACGTCTGACAATATTAAAGTGTCATTGCCTTTGTCTTCGACACTCGCATATTTTGCTTTTGCTGTCATTATCGGTTGTTGTTGAAGCCATGCTTAGTGAATCGTGTGTATGTGTGTGTGTGTGGGTGTGTGTGTGTGTTCTGGATCACACTTGCCGTCTAAGATGGCACATGAAGGTACCTCAATGTGCTTGTGGGCTTGATCGGGGTCACTGTCCGAGGACTTGTTCGGTGAGGAGAAGCTGTAAAATTCAGGAAAGTAAGGGTTAAAATTGTACAACTTGGTAATAATACATAAAATATGATTGTGACGCATGGCTGCCTTGAGATAATGAGGAGACCTACCCTCCTTGGGTGTCCAGTAGTGTAGCCGTTTGGACAATGGATTCATCCGCCCGCATTCCGTAATGATTCTCGGCCACAGCAGAAGAATGGGCCAGATAGTGGCTAACGTTCTGCTTCTGCGTCTCTGTGAAGAGCAACGCTGCCCTAGTCTCCACTGCCCTTCGCACCTCCTGACTGTTGGCCGGTTTGACGATTCAGCTGCAAGAAGACAAAGTGACATGAAATGTTATTAGCGATACGATTGCACCGTGTAAAAAAAAAAAAAAAAAAAAAAAAAAAAAAATTCTCAACATAGCCTTGTCGATTTTGTTTCTGGCTGCTTGCGAATAAGACAACCTTGAATCTTGAAAACAAAACTGTTCAATCAATGATAGTTATGAACAATTTTTGTGTGTGTTTTCGAGGTCCCTCACTGCATGTGGTGGAGGTTCGTGTAAATGAACCATTGCAATAAAATGCTGTTCTAATTGAATAGGACTTGAAGTCACCCACGTAAATAGGTTTCAGGAGGGGTTTGGAGATAGGAGCCTCCTTTGGGGGTCGAGCCAATCCTCATCAAAAGGACTGTGTTTCTTCCCTCCATTTCCACCTTAATCTTCAACAGGAACATTGTGTCTGTGTCGAGGATGTTTTTTTTGTTGTTGTTGTTTTTTTTACTCTTTTGCACTTCATTTCATGTTGGCTGAAAGAGCTCAGAAGGGGTAAGATAAAAATGAAATAAGATTACTTGAATTAAATTTAACATAATAGCCCTCGTACAGATAACATATGTATCAACATGTTTTAAATCACTATTATATGCAGATGATAGTGTGTTCATTGTGTCAGCCAAAGATCCCAACAAAATATCATATGTACTTGGGAAGAACGTTGAATCATGTTATAACTGGTGAACAGATAACAAACTGTCAGTATATTTTGGTAAAACAATGCCCACTGTATGGGTAAAAAAATAAACTAAAACATGTTAGGAACTTTGAAATCAATTGTACTGGTCATAAAATCCGATCAACAAACATGTTAATACTTAGACATCTTAATAGATCGAGACTTGTCAGGCATTATTATAGTTGAGTCATTAATTTAAATATGTTCATCCAGATTGAAAGTTCGATACCAGTGGTTCTTAACCTGGGTTCGGTGAGTCAGTCTCAGGGGTTCAGCGGAGGTCAAGACACACACCCGACTCATATTCATGACGACACGCCCTGCTTGGCCATCATTAGTTGCAGGTGATCACGCTACATTGCTTGGACAATCTGTGCTGCAGGAAATTTGGTGTGCTCAGTAGTTGATTTGTTGTGATGGTGCGTCGTGTGATTTCTTTCTTAATGTTTTAATCCATACTATGTTGAGCAAAAAAAGAAAGTGGTCAGACGGATATGTACAACATGGATTCACATATATAACGGAACGTGATGCTAGTCAGCGTCCTATCTGCATGATTTGCGAAGTAGGATCAACCCCCGCTGACTGACACATACGTACATGTATATGTGTATATAATATCAATAAATACATATTCAATACTATAAATGCTTATAATATTGATTAAAATTCAAAAATAATGCAGAAGATGTAAATAAAACAAATACACACACATACAGATGCATGCGCACACACACACACACACACACACACACACACACACACACACACACACAGATGCACGTGCACGCACTCAGCTGCGCAACTCACATAAAAATGTAAGTAGCTGTGATGGGGGAGTTCATGCATCGTATTGGTTTAGTTCTTTGAATACAGTGATGTTACTGCTCGGTTCATTTTGGTGCCCCAGTAAAAACATATACCTATGTCCTGAATTTGAAAAAATCATATTTTATTTTTCAATAAAGGAGGGTTCAGTGAATAAGCATATGAAACTGGTGGGGTTCAGTCCCGACAACAAAGTTAAGAAACACTGTTCTATACAGACAAGACAGTGTACTGTACTTAACAAAAAAAAAAGAAAAAGAAAGAAAGAAAAACACTTGTATTGTGTCATATGGAATATGCATCAACAGCCTGGTACAGTTTCTTTTCGGCTTTTCCCGTTCTCGAGAGTCACCACAGCGAATCATCGCACGTTTAATTTGGCATGGGTTTTTACATCGGATGCCCTTCCTGTCACAAACCTTTTAGCAAGGGACAGAAACACGCTGACGGCTTTGCAGACTACTCTTTACGGAAGTCAGCAATGGTTCTTTTATCTGCCTCTCACCATAGACAGTGAGAGACAAGGCACGTCTTTGATAACACAGTTAGCAGTGACAACCCACGGAGAGTGGGGCTTGAACCTCCAACCTTAGGCTCAGTGATCCAGCACCTTTACCAGCAGGTCACCACTGCCCCAAAGAAGTTATTATATTGTAATTTTTACTGTCTCTCTCTATCTCTCTCCTTACATTGTTTTACAGACTACATCCCACCAGACCACTTCTATACGCATAAAGAAGAAGGAGGCCGGTCTATATGAGAAATTCTGCGATGACACTGTGCTCCTCTTGGACTGTAATAAGTGACACCCTGGGTGTCCGCAATTGCCAACAGAAGGTGATGTGTCATTATGAATGGTCATTTATGACTGTTTACATGCGCTAAAATATGCTTTTTAAAAACATTCAATAGACAGTCTTACTCATTAATACAGTACTAATGTAGTAATGATGAAGAAAATCTTAACTTTTTTCTGTGATATTTATTGCTAATAAAATATAAACATTATACATCACATCACATCACACACACACACACACACACACACACACACATATATATATATATATATATATATATATATATATATATATATATAAAATATTATGCTACATGCTACACATGCTACAGAACATAAAATCTCACACACACTGGAATATTAACTGAAAAACATTGTAATATTACAGTACTATTTAGCTAGAAGTATCCAGAATACTAAAGCAGATTCCATTCTGATGATTACCTGGTTTTCATTCACTTCCACAAAAACTTGATGTTACACTAGCTCTGATTGCTATGTCGCAGACTACTACAGCATAACTTTTTCCTCCCTGAATCATATCAAGCAGTTCTACTTACCTTTTTCTGATCCTTTGTCCCTTTACCCGAAGCCTGAGAAGGTGCACAGAGTTTGTGTAGCATGAATGAGCTGAATTATAATTAATAACACACAGGAAAAAAACACATGTGCACAAAGTGGGCAGGTTAAAAAAAAGCACCACATGCACCATCTCAATCAATCTGAAGGAGGGAGCACAGCCATTGGCTGAATTTGAATCACGTGACAGTTACTCCCAATCCAATACGGGTGGGAGTGGGGGTGGGGGCGGGAATAAACATGAGTCAAAGCCGGACTTCAGAGATTTTACGTTCATTTATTTATGTGTCTGTTTATATATGTATTTATTTATTTATTAACACTATGATATATATATATATATATATATATATATATATAGAAATAAAAAAAGTTGGATCTGGGACCACCTTATGGGGTCTTGAACCACTGATCTTCAGATTGGCAGTCCAGTGCCTTATCCACAAGACTATCTCCAGATCCATGCTGATCATGACAAAAAGTACTACTTTATTATTATTTTATTTATTAAAAAAAATAAATGAAAAAAATAAAAAAAATATTTGCATCCACACACATATTAAGGATACATGATATATTGATTTTTATTAATCATGCAATGTAAACAATACCATAAAACAATTATATATGCGTATATTTTTTATTAATTATTCAATGTTATTTATTATTGATCATCTTCTTCTTTATCTTTTGGCTTTTCCCTTCAGGAAACCATCCGCCTCCACCGTCCTATCAAACATCACACCAGACACTTTCACCCAGCCGTTCCGGCCTGCCTGCACACTCTTCTTCACCTCTTTGACTACACTCTCTATTGCTCTGGATGGTTGAGCCGAAGTAATTAAAGTCCTCCACCTTCTTCATCTGTGCTCCCTTTAACCTCACCGTTCCTCTTGGGTCCTTCTGGTTCATAGACGTGCATTCTGTCTTACTGAGGCAAACCTTCCTTCTTCTTCTGTCCAGAGCATACCTCCACTTCTCGAGATTTTCCTCCACTCGTTCTCTGCTCTCAATACCGATCACAGGTTCTCTTCTAGCTCACATCCTGCCTGTGGGGCGTAAGCACTAACAACATCGAACATCACGCCTTCAATTTCTAACTTGAGACTCATCACTCTGTCTGACACTCTTTTCACTTCTAAAACATTCCTGACAAACCCCTCTTTCATGATGACTCCGACTCCATTTCTCTTCCCATTCACACCACGATAAAACAGCTTAAACGCCGCTCCTGAGCTTCTCGCCTTGCTACCTTTCCACCTTGTCTCCTGAACACACAGTATGTCCACCTTCCTCCCGTGCATCATGTCAGCCAGCTCTCTAGCTTTCCCTGTCATAGTTCCAACATTCAAAGTCCCTACTCTCAGGCCTAGACTCATGCCTTCCCTCTTCTCTCTGCTCCTGGTTGGTTAACAGCACTGATGGCGGTCGTTGTTAACCCGGGCCTCGACCGATCCGGTATGGAATCCTTATTTGTGACTCGCATAAACATTTGTGGTTTTATGTCAGATGCCCTTCCTGACTGAACCCTCTTATTTATCCGGCCTTGGGCCCGGCGTGAGGAAGAACACAGGCTTGTGCCCCCGGCTGCTTTAGTCGTAGTAGATAATATATGATATAATATACAGTCGGTCCCCAACTTACGAAATTAATCCGTTCCAGAGCCCTCTTCGTATAGCAGGGATTTCGTAAGAAGAAGTCGCATTTTACATGTTAAACACCTAATTCGTTCCGAGGCTCCAGTCTTTGGACTGGATAAACCCCATAAACTCTTGAAAATGATAAAAGTACACCAATTTTGAATGAAATATGTGTTAAAAGTTAAATCTGTTAGAACAGCAGACCGAGTAATAGCGATTATCTCTGCTGGCCCACTATATTTAGGATCATCACCTAATTGTCCTGATCGATTAAAGAGCCGTACCAGTACCATGTCTGCCACCTGAAACGGGCGAGTAGGCACAGGAGGTCGTAACGGTGTAGATTTATTCGCATCCGTCCATGATTCATGCAGTTTATCAATTCGGGCAGCAGAGTACTCGTCCATGTGTACTGGTAAATCAGATGTACACAGGGCTGACTGACCTTTTCTCCACGACAGAGGAAAAGGCCGCCCAAAAACGAGTGACCAAAAACAACCAATGAAGATAAGGAGGCTGATCTATGTGAGAAATCCTGCGATGACACTGTGCTCCCTTTGGACTTTAATAAGTGAGACCCTGGGTGTCCACAATTGCCAACAGAAGGTGAAACGTCCTAATAAATGGTTTTTCAGCACCAGTTGCAGCACTGTCACGTACGTCCTGTTTCTTGGTGCGACGCGAATATTAATATTTCTTTCTCGTCATCGTTATTCAAAGGTCGACGATGTGTCACGTTTCCTGCGGTACCTGCAGCCGACCGGGGATGAACCGAGAATGGACTTCTTGAGTAAGAGCCAACAATCCCTTCAGTACATCAGCAGCCTCCGCCGCACAGAAATGTGTGCAACCGCAACAATAAATTGTTGAAAGAATACGATCGGGTTTTTCGACAGGCTGGACCTGACGATGGCAGAGAAAGACCTCCGTGACAACCTCCAGGCCTTCAAGGAAATTCTACAGCCGATGAGAAAGCCTGCCTGGAAGTTTAATGGCCCTTTTTTCTGTTTATTACTACAACTCTAGGTATGAACGACTGATGGAAGGAACACGGGTGTCAAAGCCTGCCAGAAGATTCTGAGGTTGGCAAAACCCGACACGCTCCTTACATCGGGAAATTCATCAACGACCGAGCCAGAGAAGACCACCAATCGTGACTACTGCAAATCTCTCCTGGTGTTCAAACATTTTCAGCGCCCAGGAGCTGTGGAAGGCATGACGGTGACTGCATCTATGATCAATTATGAATATAATATACAATATAACAAAGTTACGGTATGCATCATATTACATGTGCAATGATCAACGGAAGTAAACTCCTATGTATATGTGACATGAGCTAAAATATGCTTTTTAAACACAGCTTTTTATAGACAGTCCTACTCATTAATACAGTACTAACGTAGTAATGATGAAGAAAATCATAACTTTTTTCTGTGATATTTATTGATAAAATATAAACATTATACATCACATATATAGATATGCATACATGCACACATACATACATTTATATATATGTAATATTATGCTACATGCTACAGAACATAAAATCTAACACAAACAAAAAACATTCTTAACATTAACTTCGGTACAGGACTGCAATATTAACTGAAAAACATTGTGATATTACATGACTATATAGCTAGAAGGATCCAGAATACTAGGGCAGATTCCATTCTGACGATTACCTCGTTTTCAATCACTTCCTTCGCACTTTCACAAAAACTTGATGTTACACTAGCTCTGATTGCCTTCTTATTTTACCTTATGTAGCAGGCTGTACTTTCATTCACTTTATCATACTACTGCAGCATAACCTTTTCTTTCCTGAATCATATCAAGCAGTTCTACTTACCTTTTTCTGATCCTTTGTCACCTTACCCGAAGCCTGAGAAGGCGCAGTGTTTGTTTTTCGTTTAAATTTGATTTTGTTTTCATTTTGTGTTTGAAATGTATCAAGACAAGAAATCCGGTCTGATAAGGGGTCGAAGCTGACAAAAGATTAAGGTTTCTGAATTATGTTCAACTGTTATGATGTTTCAACATGTCGAGAGCAGGTCTTCCACCCCGAACCTTGGGATCGATTATCGAGTGTCTCACCTCCAGGTCACCCCTTTCCTGTCTTTAGATTGAGGCATGTAAAAAGATTCAAATAATACAAATGATAATACGAACAACAACAATAATTGTTGCAATAATACTGTTTATTGAACATGATCAAATATGAGATCCTAAGATAGTATATGTTGATGTTAAAATATTTTGAGCAAGTGCAAAGAAACAAAACGTGCCCCCCCCCCCCACACACACACACACACTGTGCAGGAAACTTGTCTGGGCATAACACATATCATGCATTAATTGTGCACAATGGATGCAATCAGTCTCTCAACCATTTCTCTCTTTCAGCTAGCTGTCAAGCCACTCCAGGTCAAGTCCTTCTCCCTTAAACGATTTTCTCTTGACCCCATAGTCAAAAAGCAGTTCACCGTCTACAGGAATGTCTTTTATGGCTCTGAACAAGATCACACATCCTTGTTCTCACCGCTGTCTTTGAGCACGCAGTGCAGTGGCTTTAAATTAGCTCTTTTCGAGGAATGGTTGATCCTCCGTCCAAATGTGTCTTTACCTGGGTGACACTCGCACGAGGAAGACTCGGCATCGACGCAGAGATCCTTCCGCCCAGATTTAAAGAAAAAAAAGGTAGGCCGGCTGGATGTTGGGGTCATTCATTTTCGCACGACCCTCAGCAGCGGTGATCACCTTTCCGTGGTAATCACACACGATGTCGCCTTTAGAAAACGGCTTGTCTGCGACTACACCTGGAAACAAGAGAACATGACATTTTCAGTTTGAGTGGTTTAAAAAAAAAAAAAAAAAACCCTCAAAAGTTGATCGTTACAATTTGGCAAAGTTTTAATCTTTCTCCACTTTGACATTCAGAGCAGGGTGCAGAAACTGAAAAGAAAAATTAAAGGTTTCTTACACAGCCCCCTTTCAGAACCGAAGTCTTTGATCACCAGTCCTGTCCATTTCTGGTGAGACACACACCGAATGATAGCCGGGTCCGTCTCGACAGTGAACTTGTGGGCTGCCGTCCACATCTTCACGATGTCCTCAGCACTCGGACAGTTGGCCATCCACCCCTCTTTTTCTAAAAACCTCTGAACTTTCCCCACCGTTGGCTTCCTGGCACTGAAGTGTGCTGAAAAAGAGAACAGAATAATTTTGTCACGGCAGTTGTTTGCCTCAGTAAATAAGTTGCATAGTTTGAGATTATTAATGCTTATCCGCATTATAGTGTTTCGGGCTTAGGAGTACTGTACTTACATAGCAGATACCGCTGCCTCTCTGCATACTGACAAGCTCGCCACTCGTCACAATGCACACGGCCCTCGCTAAATCCCGCCTGCACCCTGGCCTTTTTGGACGGAGGCTGGCCATGTTTGGTCACTGGGAAGCTCCTGGTGAAATCAGAAAAGTTTCTGTCCACATGCTTGCGGGCTTGATCGGGGTCGCCGTCCGAGGACTCGTTTGGTGAGGAGAAGCTGTAAAATTAGAGAAAGTTAAAAGGGTTAAAATAGTACAACTTGGTAAGTATACATAAAATATGATTGCGATGCATGGCTGCCTAGTGAAATGAGATAATGAGGAGACCTACCGTCCCAGGGTGTCCAACAGTGTAGCCGTTTGGACAATGGATTCATCCACCCGCATTCCGTAATGCTGCTCGGCCACAGCAGTAGAATGGGCCAGATAGTGGCTAACGTTCTGCTTCTGCGTCTCTGTGAAGAGCAACGCTGCCTCAGTCTCCACCGCCCTTCGCACCTCCCGACTGTTGGCCGGTTTGACGTGGTAGCTGCAAGAAGACAAAGTGACATGAAATGTTATTCGCGATATGATTGTGTTTGATGCACCGAAAAAAATAGAAAAAAATCGTCTGCTTGTTGTTTTTGTTTCTGGCCGCTTGCTACGGTGTTTACTGACAGTGGGTCAGGAGATCGTGCACAGTCGCCGACCGGGGAGACAAGGCCTCGGCTTTGCCCAAAATGGACCTGCGGGAATTCACTCCGGAGCAGCTGCGAGAGTACGACGGCGTATAAAACCCGCACATTCTCAAGGCCGTCAACATGAAAGTCTTTGACGTGACAAGTGGCAAAAAGTTTTACTGAACAATTTTTCAAGGTAAGTTTTACAATTCTTTTTCCTCATCACTTTCTAAAATCAGTTTTCCTCCAATACATGTTGCATTCTTTTCCATATTTCAATCTGACATGAAAGTCAAATTAAAATGATATGTAAATAATGTTCAATTGAAATACAGCGTGTACTTCAACAAATCTTTTTTTTTTCTCTGTCGTATTTCTTTGTATCGTCATGTAATACAAAACATTTATCCATCAGCACATGGATTCATGTAGGTACTCACATTTTGTGAAACCGGCCAATGTCGTTGGTGACACGATGAACGGGCTTCCCAGTCGAAGAAATGAAAAAAATTGTCAATTTTGCTTCTGAGGTATCCCGGACGAATGTGTTCGTAGTATGCTTGAAACCACTTGGGGAACAAAAGAGACAATTTCTTGACTGTAAAATAGTGTAAGCAGTTGAAAAATCGCTTTCACAATGAGACATAAGTGGTGAGCATATTTAGCTGTTAAAGAACTTACAGCTTCCTCCTCCTGGGTCAGGGCAAATGTGGCCACCTGCATAGTTGCCGTCTTATGTTGGCTGACGCCGATCACCACCCTTGCGTTTTTGTGTTTTCTGTTCACCCACTCTTTTGTCTGGAAAAGAATTGAAGTGGCAGGAAATGTATGAATGAATTATTTTTCAAAAATACATTTCAACACGTGAAAAAAAAAAACCCAAGATAAAATAGCACGAGCTAAAAAACAAATTTCCTCAGGCTATTAAAATAGATGCACTCACCGTCATGCCTTCCACAGCTCCGGGGCGTTGAAAATGTTTCAACACCAGGAGAGCTTCGCAGTAGTAGCGATACGTGAACTTCTCGGACTCGGAGACCTCAAGGTTGTTGATGAATTTCCCGAATGTAAGGAGCATGTCGTGTTTGGCCACCCTCAGAATCTTCTGGCAGTCTGGCAGTCCGACACTCCGTGTTCCTTCCATCAGCCGTTCATATCTAGATTTGATTTCATTAAAAAACAAAACAAAAAAAAAAAAAAACACATTTACGATTGTAGTCAAACAGAAAAAGGGCAATCCAAAACGCATAGAAAAGGCAAAGATTTGCCTCATTTTGCAGACGTCCTTCGAATAAGACTTCGAGACGGGCTTTTTCATCATCTGTAGAAATTCCTTGAAGGCCTGGAGGTTGTCACGGAGGTCTTTGTCTGCCATCGTCAGGTCCAGCCTACTTTTCAAGTAGTCGACAAACCTGATCATATTCTTTAAATAGTTTAATACTGTGGCTGCACTCATTTCTGTGCGGCGGAGGCTGCTGAGGTACTCCCGTGATTGTTGGCTCTTACTTAAGAAGTCCATTCTCAGTTCATCCCCGGTCGGCTGCAGGTACCGCAGGAAACGTGACACATTGTCGACCTTTGAATAACGATGACGAGAAAGAAATATTAATATTAACATCACACCAAGAAACAGGACGTGTGTGACTGGTTCTGAAAAATCATTCATGATGACCTATCACCTCCTGTTGGCAGTTGTGGACACCCAGGGTCTCACGTAGATACTTTTTAAAGTCCAAGAGGAGCACAGTGTCATCGTTGAATTCATCATATCGACCAGCCTCCTTCATCTTCATGCGTACAGCGGTGGTTGGGATGGATTGTGGCCTGTAAAAAATGCAAAAAAAGAGAGAGAGAGAAAAAGACAAAAATCAAATTATAATACATGTTTTGGGGCAGTGGTGGCCTGCCGGTAAAGGTGCTGGATCACTGAGAGTAAGGTGAGCGGTTCAAGCCCCATTCTCCCAATGTTGTTGTGTCCTCAAGCGAAAGTGGACGGAGCCAAGGTGGACAGGACCCTACAAGATCAAAGAGCGCACCTCGTACGTCGTCCGGCTGGACAGCAAGGGCGACACCTGGTATCTCTGGAGCCAGTGCGCAGCGGCAGAAGCTTCCTCCACATCACTCATCAACACACACAGGGACCCGTGTGAAGCAGAAACCTCATCACCGGACGGTGATGAAGAAAAGACCACCAACAGCGCAGGGCAGAATAATCCCTGGGTGGCAAAAGGGGGTGAGGTAGTCTAACCCTCACCCTCACGGCAAGGCGGAGGAACAACGCGCCCCTGCAACAAGTAGCGTGCCAAGCTACCAACGCAAGTTTGAAGAGTGTTATCCCGATTATATTGTTTTTAATTATATTGTAATGTGCTTTTGCTTTGAGTTGTGTGATAGAGTATTGAAGGTTGAAAGCTCTTTAAGGTGTAGCGCGTGACCCTCCCTTGAATACAGTGAAGAATTTACTCTGTCATATTGAAGGTTTAGCTTGCTAGTTTCTCCATGGAAGGTAAAGCCAGATGGGGTCTCTCCTCGAGTCCACTGATGTGTATTTATATCCATTATAATGTTCAACGCTTGACCAATCTTACCAGGAATGCCGTGGAAGGACTGGCAGCCGAGCTCAGGGCCAATTCACTTATGACATATCAAAACCGCATGGCTATAGATTTTTTACTTAGTGCCCACGGGGGCGTCTGCTCCGTGTTTGGGGAAGAGTGCTGCACCTTCATACCCAACAACACCGCGCCAGACGGGTCTGTCACGAAGGCCTTGGACGGGCTGCGGACTCTGGCCACCGAACTGAAGGAACACTCGGGGGTTGATAATGTTATACTTGATTGGCTGGACAGACACTTCGGTAAGTGGAAAGGTTTGATCGTTTCAGTTGTGATATCCATCATCTCGGTGGCCGGATTCCTCGCCCTGTGTTGGTGCTGCTGCATCCCCTGCATTCGTTCCCTATGTATTAGGTGCATCTCTTCCACTCTGGAAAAAGGGGGCCCTCTTCCTCCCCCTCCATATCAATTTCCTCAGTTGTTAGCCGAGTCGGAAGCTCTCCTTTCGCCGGGGTCTCTGGTAGATGAAGTCACACTTAGAGCCCAGTTCTGATTCGATTTTACGATGGGCAATTTTGCATGCAGTTAGAGTTTTCATAGATATCATATTTGCTTAGATCTTTACGGACTTCATAATTGCCTTTTATATAACTTTTCTATTTGCTCGTGTAATGCGTTTTCTCCGCTGTTCTATTTTTGTTATGAATGGTTCCTTGATGGATGAATGGTTCCGAAAGGAGATCAAAAGGGGGAATTGTAAAAGTGTATCACATGATCATGTTCTCTGCTGCACATACTGTTTTATATAACTGTATAATGGTGCTTTATTTTTCTATGTTTTGCTATACTTAAAGGCTTGTTGAGAATAATCAAATGGAATGCTTAAGGGGTCCCATTCTTTGTCTGTTGTAAAAGTGCATACTTAAACAGAAGTGCATGCTGGGTACCCGTGCCACACCGAGACTTTCACTGTCAGGGTGATCTTCAACAGACCAAATAGTTTCTAGTTGTAAATAATTTCGGGGTCAGGAGGTGGGGGTTTATGGGGGCTGGGATGCGCCTGGGGTCAGCCCAGATTAATCGCATCCTGTTGAGATAATAACGTATCAAAGACCCAATCATAAATTCCAGAAGGAGGAACCTGGTCTGTAGCCCTTAAAAGCAACCCCCGCGAGGGAGACCTCAGACCTTAACTAGCGTGTCTTTTATGCATGTTTGTTGGGTCTCCGTCCTCTGCAGACGACGCAATAAAGCTTCTCATATTCAACTCAAAACCAGTCTCCAGTCGTCTTCTTCCACATTCAACGGATCCTAACACAACCCAGTTAGCAGCACCAGGGGGACAGTGACAAACCACGGAGAGTGGGGCTTGAACCTCCAACCTTAGGCTCAGTGAGCCAGCACCTTTACCAGCAGGCCACCACTGCCCCAAAGCATTTATTATAATGTAACTTTTAATATCTCTCTCTTTTGTTGCATCGGCCACTTCCCACCCCAACCACCTCTGTACGCATAAAGATGAAGGAGGCCAGATGAGAAATTCTGTGATGACACTGTGCTATATATAATATATATAATAAATGAGACCCTGGGTGTCCAATTGTCAACAGAAGGTGAGGTGTCATTATGAATGTTCATTTATGAATAGTAATATGTGCTAAAATATGCTTTTTAAAAACATTCAATAGACAGTCTTACTCATTAATACAGTACTAATGTAGTAAAATGTAGTAATGATGAAGAAAATATTTACTTTTTTTCTGTGATATTTATTGATAATAAATATAAACATTATACACCACATATAATATATATAATATTATGCTACATGCTACACATGCTACGGAACATAAAATCTCACACACAAACATTCTTAACATTAACTTCGGTACAGGACTGGAATATTAACTGACAAACATTGTAATATTACAGTACTATTTAGCTAGAAGTATCCGGAATACTAATCACTTCCACAAAAACTTGATGTTCCACTAGCTCTGATTGCTATGTAGCAGACTACTACAGCATAACTTTTTCCTCCCTGAATCATATCAAGCAGTTCTACTTACCTTTTTCTGATCCTTTGTCCCTTTACCTGAAGCCTGAGAAGGTGCACAGCGTTTGGGTAGCACGAATGAGCTGAATTATAATTAATAACACACAGGGAAAAAAAGCACATGTACACAAAGTGGGCATGAAAAAAAAAAAACGCACCATGTGCACCTTCTCAATTAAACTAAAGGAGGGAGCACCGCAATTGGCTGAATTTGAATCACGTGACAGTCACTTGGCAATCCAATACGGGTGGGGGTGGGAGTGGGCGTGGAGGTGGGGGCCGGAATAAACACGAAGCGTCAAAGTCCCACTTTATATATTTTACATGTATTTATGTATGTATTTATTTGTCTTTATTTATGTATTTATTTATTTATTAACATTATGATATAAAAATATAAATAAACAAAATTGGAACTGAGACAACCTTGAGGGGTCTTGAACCGCTGATCTTCCGATTGGCAGTCCAGTGCCTTATCCGCAAGGCCATCACAGCCCCATGGAAAACATGACATAAAGTAGCAATTTATTATTATTTTATTTATAATAAACAACAATAAAATAAAATAAAAATATAGATTTGCATCCACGCACATATTAAGGATACACGATATATTGATTTTTATTTATAATGTGATGTGAACAATACCATAAAACAACTATATATGCATATATTATCTTTTATTAATAATTCAATGTTCTTTATTACTGATCTTCTTCTTCTTTCCCTTTCGACTTTTCCCTTCAGGGGTCGCCACAGCAAACCATCCGCCTGCATCTCACCCTATCCTCTGCATCCTGTACTCTTACACCAACTACCTTCATGTCCTCCTTCGTCACGTCCATAAATCTCCGCTGTGGTCTGCCTTTAGGCCTTCTGCTTGGCAGTTCCGGCCTCGGCATCCTACTACCGATATATTCACTATCCCTCCTGTGTACATGTCCAAATCATTTCGATCTCTGGTTTTGTCTCCAAAACCTTACACGTGCTGTCCCTCTGATGTACTCATTCCTGATCCTATCCATGCTCGTTACTCCCAAAGAGAACCTCGTCCTTTTCATCTCTGCTCCTGTCCAGCTCTGCCTCTTTTCTTTTCTCCACTGTTTCTAAACCATACAACATAGCTGGCCTCATCAACCATCCCTTCATGACTGCCGATACCGTCCTATCACACATCACACCGGACACTTTTACCCAGCCGTTCCGACCTGCCTGCACATGTTTCTTCACCTCTTTCACTACCTTCTCTATTGCTCTGGATGGTTGAGCCGAAGTCATTAAAGTCCTCCACCTTCTTCATCTCTGTTCCCTTTAACCTCACCGTTCCTCTTGGGTCCTTCTCGTTCATAGACGTGCATTCTGTCTTACTGAGGCTAACCTTCCTTCTTCTTCTGTCCAGGGCATACCTGCACCTCTCTCGATTTTCCTCCACTCGTTCTCTGCTCTCACTACAGATCACAATGTCATCTGCAAACATCATAGTATCATTTACTGTTGATATAATTTATGAAATAACATAAAATATAGACAAAAAACAGACATAAAAAGTAGAAATATAAATCGAATATAATATCATACAGTAATTTATTATTATTTTTTTAATTTATAAAACACAATAATGTTATATTATATTTTATTGTAGTATTGTCTGTCTGTCTTTCGGCTTTTTTCCCTTTTACTTGGGAGTCGCCACAGCGAATCATCTGATTCGCACGTTTGATTTGGCAGAGGTTTTTACGTCGGATGCCCTTCCTGTCACAACCCTTTTATCAAGGGACAGAAACACGCTGACGACTTTGCAGCCTACTCTTTACGAAAGTCAGCAATGGTTCTTTTACATGCCTCTCACCATAGACAGTGACAGACATGGCCCGCCTTTGATAACCCAGTTAGCCGCACTGGGGGATATTTTAATTTGTGATATTATGTATTATCAAAAAAAAAAGACAATTTTATAATTTACTATTTTATTTTAATAAATTACATGCTTTTGGCACCTCTCTATGGTTGAAACACAGATTCAGATCTATGGATATTTTTATACTGAGGATACATGATATCATCATTCTTATGAATAATGCGATGTAAACAATACCATAAAACAAGTATACGATTATCATGATTTTTTTAAAGAATAATATAATTACATTTACTATTCACCATGAATACAAAAGATGATCATACGTCTCCCTATGGTGGTTGAAAGACAGATTACATCCTTAAATCTTAATAAATCCACACACACGCTCCTGTCTTTTCCCGAGGGCCACTGTTTCTAAACCTTACAACATCGCTGGCCTCAATACCGTCTTGTACACTTGTCCTTTCATTCTTGCCGATGCCCTCCTATCACACATCACACCGGACACTTTTCTCCAACCATTCCAACGTTCCTCCTGCACACACTTCTTCACCTCTTTTCCACTGCTCTGGATTGTTGAGCCTAAGTACTTAAAATCCACCACCTTCCGTATCTCTGCTCCCTGTAACCTCACCGTTCCTCGTGGGTCCTTGACGTTCATACACATGTATTCTGTCTTACTGAGGCTAACTTTCATTCCTCTCCTTTTCAGGGCATACCTCCACCTCTCGAGATTTCCCTGCACTTGTTCTCTGCTCTCACTACAGTTCACAATGTCATCTGCAAACATCATTGTATCTATTGATATAATTTATAAAATAATGTAAGAAAATTATACAAAAAAATAGACATAAAAAGTATAAACATAAATAAAATATATTGTAATATCGTAATTTAATGCAGCCATGAGGCGGGGGGGGCACTAACCAGTGTCTCTCCCCCTTATGCCGGTCCCAAGCCCGGATAAATGCAGAGGGTTGCGACAGGAAGGGCATCCGGCGTAAAACTTCTGCCACATTTAAAAAAATGCAAATGATCAAAACAAAATTCATACCGGATCGGTCGAGGCCCGGGTTAACAACGACCGCCATCAGTGCTGTCAACCAACAGGGTGCTGATGGAAATTGGACTACTGTTGGTCGAAGACGTCGAAGAAGGAGGCGGGAGGCGTGTCCGTAGGCAGAGAGAGAAGAGGAAATGCGTGAGCCTCGGACTGAGAGTAGGGACTTTGAATGTTGGAACTATGCAAGGAAAAGATAGGAGCTGGCTGACATGATGCAGAGGAGGAAGGTGGACATACTGTGTGTTCAGGAGACAAGGTGGAAAGGTAGAAAGGCTAAAAGCTTAGGAGCAGGGTTTAAACTGTTTTATAATGGTGTGGATGGGAAGAGAAATGGAGTAGGAGTCATCTTGAAGGAGGGTTTGTCAGGAATGTTCTAGAAGTGAAAAGAGTGTCAGACAGAGTGATGAGTCTCAAGTTAGAAATTGAAGGCGTGATAGTCAATGTTGTTAGTGCTTATGCCCCACAGGCAGGATGTAAGCTAGAAGAGAAGGAGAGATTCTGGAGTGAGTTAGATGAAGTGATGCAGAGTACCCCCAGAGGTGAAAGAGTGGTCATTGGAGCAGACTTCAATGGACATGTTGGTGCAGGCAACAGAGGGGACGAGAAGTGATGGGCAGGTTTGGTATCCAGGACAGGAACACAGAAGGACAGATGTTGATCGATTTTGCAAAAAGGATGGAAATGGCTGTGGTGAATACTTTCTTCCAGAAGAAACAGAAGCATAGGGTGACTTATGAAAGCGGAGGTAAGAGCACACAGGTAGACTACATCTTGTGTAGGCGATGTAATTTGAAGGAAGTCAGTGACTGCAAAGTAGTAGTGGGTGAGAGTGTTGCCAAACAGCATAGGATGGTGGTGTGCAGGATGACACTGATGGTGAGAAAGGTGAAAAAGGCAAAGGTAGAGCAGAAGACAAAGTGGTGGAAGCTGAAAAAGGAAGAGTGTCGTGGTTGTCTTCAAGGAGGAGTTGAAACAGGCTTTGGGTAGTCAGGAAGTGCTTCAGAGGACTGGACAACCACAGCCAATGTGATCAGGGAGACCGGTAGGGAGAGTATTTGGTGTGTCCTCTGGAAGGAAAGTAGATAAGGAAACTTGGTGGTGGAATGAGGGAAGTGCAGGAGTGTGTACAAAAGAAGAGGTTAGCCAAGAAGAAGTGGGACATTGAGAGGACCGAAGAGAGTAAACAGGAGTACAGGGAGACACAGCGTGAAGGCGAAGGTGGCAGTGTCAAAGGCCAAACAGAGGCGCGAGTGATGACTTGTATGATAGGTTGAACAGTAAGGAGGAGAAAATGATCTATACAGGTTAGCACAGCAGAGAAATAGAGATGGGAAAGACGTGCAGCAAGTTAGAGTGATAAAGGACAGAGAGGGAAATGTATTGACTGATGACAGAAGTGTGCTGGGAAGATGGAAAGAGTACTTTGAAGAGCTGATGAATGAGGAAAATGAGAGAGAAAAAGAGTAGAAGGGGTGACCGTTGAGGAGCAGGAAGTAGCAAAGATTAGTAAGGGAGAAGTGAGGAGGGCATTGAAGAGGATGAAGAGTGGAAAGGCAGTTGGCCCTGATGACATACCAGTTGAGGTATGGAAGTGTCTAGGGAGGTAGCAGTAGATTTTCTGACAAGAATATTCAACAAGGTCTTAGAAAGTGAGCAGATGCCAGAGGAATGGAGGAGAAGTGTGCTTGTGCCCATTTTTAAGAACAAGGGCGATGTACAGAGTTGTGGCAACTACAGAGGGATAAAGTTGATGAGCCATACAATGAAGCTATGGGAAAGAATAGTGGAAGCAAGACTAAGGGCAGAGGTCAGCATTTGTGAACAACAGTTTGGTTTCATGCCAAGAAAGAGCACCACAGATGCAGTGTTTGCTTTGAGGATGTTAATAGAGAAGTACAGAGAAGGGCAGAAGGAGCTGCATTGTGCCTTTGTGGATCTGGAGAAAGCATATGACAGGGTGCCGAGAGAAGAACTGTGGTATTGTATGAGGAAGTCTGGAGTGACAGAGAAGTATGTTAGAGTGGTGCAGGACATGTATGATAGATGTAAGACAGTGGTGAGGTGTGCTGTCGGTGTGACAGAAGAGTTCAAGGTGGAGGTGGGACTACATCAAGGGTCAGCTCTCAGCCCCTTCTTGTTTGCTATGGTGATGGACAGGCTAACAGATGAGGTTAGACAAGAATCTCCATGGACTATGATGTTTGCAGATGACATTGTGATCTGTAGTGAGAGCAGAGACCAAGTAGAGGAAAATCTAGAGAGGTGGAGGTATGCCCTGGAAAGGAGGGGATTGAAGGTTAGTCTTAGTAAGACAGAATACATGTGTGTGAACGACAAGGACCCAAGAGGAACTTTGAGGTTACAGGGGCAGAGATAAAGAAGGTGGAGGATTTTAAGTACTTAGGCTCAACAATCCAGAGCAATGGAGAGTGTGGAAAGAGGTGAAGAAGCGCGTGCAGGCAGGTTGGAATGGATGGAGAAAAGTGTCCGTGTGATGTGTGATAGGAGAGTATCGGCAAGAATGAAGGGAAAAGTGTACAAGACGGTGATGAGGCCAGCAATGTTGTATGGTTTAGAGACAGTGGCCCTGGGGAAAAGACAGGAGTCAGAGTTGGAGGTAGCAGAGATGAAAATGTTGAGGTTCTCTTTGGGAGTAACGAGGATGGATAGGATCAGAAATGAGTACATCAGAGGGACAGCACATGTTAGATGTTTTGGAGACAAAGTCAGAGAGGCTAGATTGAGATGGTTTGGACATGTACAGAGGAGGGATAGTGAGTATATTGGTCGTAGGATGCTGAGGTTGGAACCACCAGGCAAAAGGCCCAGAGGAAGACCAAAGAGAAGATTTATGGATGCAGTGAAGGCGGACATGAAGGTCGGTGGAGTAAGAGTAGAAGATGCAGAGGATAGGGAGAGATGGAGGCAGATCATTTGCTGTGGCGACCCCTGAAGGGAACAGCCGAAAGGAAAAGAAGATTGTAATATCGTAATTTATTTTTTAAATATATAATACATAATAATATTATATTCTCAGATAATATATATATATATCCTCATTCCACCACCAAGTCTCCTTATCTACCTTCCTTCCAAAGGACACCCCAACCACTCTCCTACCTGTCTCCCTGATCACATTAGCTGTTTTTGTCTGGTCATCCGGCAGCACATTCTGACCACCCAAAGCCTGTTTCAACTCCTCCCTGAAGACAACAGGACAGTCTTCCTTTTTCAGCGTCCACCGCTTTGTCTTCTGTTCTGTGTTTGTTTTATCTATTGTGAATGTAATATATAGAATGTATTATCTATTATGAATGTAATATATATAATAATACAATAGAGTTATAGATTTTTATTGATTAATTTATTTGTTTATTTATCAATAATATAATGTCTGTCTGTCTGTCTTCCTTTCGGCTTTTTCCCTTTTACTCGGGAGTCATCACAGCGAATCATCTGATTCGCACATCTGATTTGGCAGAGGTTTTTACGTCGGATGCCCTTCCTGTCACAACCCTTTTTTTAGCAAGGGATAGAAACACGCTGACGAATTTGCAGCCTACTCTTTACGAAAGTCAGCAATGGTTCTTTTACACGCCTCTCACCACAGACAGTGACAGACATGGCCCGCCTTTGATAACCCAGTTAGCTGCACAACCTTGTGGAGAGTGGTACTCGAACCCCCAACCTTTGGATCAGCGATCCAGCGCCCTATACCACTAGATCACCACTGCCCCTATCAATAATATAATGTATGATATCATAGAATAAAATCCAAATGATTTATACACACTCGCATAAGCCCCCCCTTTGTGGTTGAAACTGATTTGAGATACAGTATTTTAATACTATTATGTATGATGAAAACAATATATGTTATAATAGAATAGTTATCAATTTTATATTGGTTAATTTATATTTTGAATTATTTATTTATTAATAATATAATGTACGATATGATATAATGAAATCCAAATGATTTATACACACTCACATCAATCTCCCCCTTGTGGTTTAAACTGATTGAGATATTTTATTAATCCAGTAGGCTGCAAAAAAAAAAAAAAAAAGTTAACTTCTGAGTTTAGACGTACCTACGTAGTACGCTGACGTAATGACACTTGGGGTGCATGGAGTGTTGATGTGCAACTTTCGGATTTATCCGCTCGACTTAGAAGGCAGTCGTATTGTAAGCCCCGCTAAATCTAAACGCCTATCACACTCAAGCCAGATTCCACCTCCGTCATTAGGACAGGTGCACCCTGGGTAGCTCGGCCTTGCGGCAGAGTGAGCCAACGGAGTCACTGGCGACTAGGAAGTGAAGTAACCTCTTTCTCCTAGTTAATTTAAGCGATTTTATAACAGTGCTTTAAAAGGCAATGAAATCAAGTCTTCATAGATGGCGAAGACCGATTTCTTGCGACTGCTGGGTACCCGATTCCAGCAAAAGCGCCCCAAGGTTGTCCACGATGCCACAGGGGAAACATGATGATGATGATGATGACACAGCGACGTAATGATGCTGCGTCCATTGTTTACAAACGACAGACTGACCGTGCCCTTCCTTCTTCCCAGTTCAGTTTTATTTATATCAAATGATGATGAAAAATAAAATAACTCCAATTTGTGAACTTAACACGCAGTAATATGGTTACAAAAAATAAAACAACTACAATTAGTGAACTTAACTTGCAGCAATATGATTATAACAACTTTATACATATATGTAGTGATTAGTACTGATTGATAAACAAGACAAGAAATCATAAAACAATACAAGAGCTCGTAAAGTCACTTTCAATCCCTTCTTTTATACTAGGATTACCTAGTGTAACACAATCATCGTTCTAACTTCGATCTGGCGTCCGCCAAACCCGAGGGGATGAACTTCCTCAACCAGGGTGGGTTTCTCGAGCACAATCCTCTCAGGGAGAACAGGTGGCACAATTTCTCCCATAGCAACGTATTCACCAGACCCTTAGGACATGCGACGTTCATCAAGAGAAGCATCGGTTAAGTTTGTTAAGTTGGCTATATTGGACCTCAAAGTATACACAACACATCGAGTCACACATGCTCCAAATACACACATGAGTATAAGAGCGATACAGACAGGAATTATCATTGAGAAAAGACCAGTCCATTTTCCAAAACAACCATAAAGCCATTCCCATCCCCAATCGCTTTCCCTCTGCCCCTTCTCATCCTTTCTGATGGCATGAATGGTAGCGTGCATTTGACTTACAGCTTTCCCAATTGCTTCATGATCTTCATTGTTAGCGGGGACAAAAGTGCAGCATTTATCTCCGATTACCGCACATACACCCCCTGTTTCAGCTAAGAGAATGTCTAGAGGCATACGATTTTGGAACGTCATTAAGCGTCGAGCAGTAAGTTCCTTGCGTATCCCTTCGATAGCTTCTAGTGTTTCACGAGCAAAAGTAGCTAAGCGATAATGAGCAATTTCAACTTCTTTCCAGAGACTTGAGACTCCGAAAAAAGGGATTAGGGCAGTCCAAAATCTATGCCATTTAGAAGCAAGTTGATGTTCAGGTGGTGGACATGTAGCATCTAGATCAAGATTACGACGGCGTCTCCTATAAACAGTGTCATTGAAGGGGTGAATAATAGTGAGGGATCCCTTCAACTGAAGCGGGGCACAAATACCGGACCAATTGGCGGGTATATCCATCATTAGCTTTGTACCATTCCCGCAATACCAGTACCAATCAGAAGCCAATCTAGCCTCAGGATGATGGCTAGGATGAGGAGAATAACAAGAACAATTAAGCACTACGCAAGTAACATGTATGTACGAGGAAGCTCGTGGATGACAGAATTTCATGCCATTTACAGACTGATCGGTACACCAGCATGAGAATGGTACATAACGTGGGCATTCAGGTGTCTGTGTAGGCCCATAAACACGTTCGCACATAGAGCGAGGAATATTTCCTAAGAAATGAGATCCCGTGTAGTTCTTAGTTATGAAACATGTAGGAAAAGTATAACCTGGAGGAAATGTAGCCTTAAGAAATTGGTGTGTAGCAACAGAGTGTAAGCGAGGCGTGAATGTGACATTTAGTTTCCTATAAGCAGCTAGGAGCTCATAATCATCACACCATGGGCGCCAATAACTGTATATATGACGACCATCGCTAAGAGGAACAGCAGTGTACATAGCATGTTTACAAGTAGGTGCAGCAGGGAGAGAGAGAGCTACGGCTGAGTTGGGAATGGCATGACAAAATAGCAAGATTGACGAGTCATTTGTTTTGCAGTCCAGTTAGCAAACTGCCAAAAGGTGTTGTCGTGAGGATGGGCCTCACCAGGAGTTCTCCACGTGAGGACCACCAGAAGAAGCGTGATGCAGGTGAATCTCATCCTGCCAGGACGCAGCTGCGGCGAACTGTCAAGATTCCGCTCCGGTAGTGATGAAACCATCAGAGATATCAGCCTCCGGAAAGACATAGAAATAACACACACAAAAAAAGCACATGTGCATAAAGTGGGCACGAAAAATAAAAAAGCACCATATGCACCAACTCAATCAATCTGAAGGAGGGAGCAAAGCCATTGGCTGAATTTGAATCACTTGACAGTTACTCGGCAATCCAATACGAGTGGGGGTGGGGGCGCGAATAAACACAAAGAGTCAAATCCCTACTTTATAGATTTTACATTTATTTATTTATTTGTCTGTTGATTTATTTATTTATTTATTTATTAACACGATGATATAAAAAATATATAAATAAGCAAAATTTGAACTGGGACAACCTTGAACCGCTGATCTTCCGATTGGCAGTCCAGTGACTTATCCACAAGGCCATCGCAGCCCCATTGAAAATATGACATGAAGTAGTAATTTATTATTAATTTATTAATAATAAATAATATAATAAAATAAAATAAAAAAATATATATTTGCATCCATGCACATATTAAGGATACATGATATATTGATTTTTATTTATAATGCGATACCATAAAACAATTACATCTTCTTCTTCTTCTTTTACTTTCGGCTGCTCCCTTCAGGGGTCGCCACAGCAAATCATCCGCCTCCACCTCACCCTGTCCTCCGCATCTTCTTTTCTGACTCCAACGACCTTCATGTCTTCCTTCACCACATCCATAAATCTCTTCTTTGGTCTTCCTCGAGGCCTTCTGCCTGGTAGTTCCAACCTCAGCATCCTACTGCCAATATACTCACTATCCCTCCTCTGTACATGTCCAAACCATCTCAATCTAGCCTCTCTGACTTTGTCTCCAAAACATCTTACGTGGGCTGTCCCTCTGATATACTCATTTCTGATCCTATCCATCCTCGTTACTCCCAGAAAGAACCTCAACATTTTCATCTCCGCTACCTCCAGCTCTGCCTCCTGCCTTTTCCTCAGCGCCACTGTTTCTAATCCATACGACATCGCTGGCCTCACCACCGTCTTGTACACTTTTCCCTTCATTCTTGCTGACACTCTCCTATTGCACATCACACCGGACACTTTTCTCCAACCATTCCAGCCTGCCTGCACACGTTTCTTCACCTCTTTTCCACACTCTCCATTGCTCTGGATTGTTGAGCCTAAGGACTTAAAATCCTCCACCTTCGTTATCTCTGCTCCCTGTAACATCACCGTTCCTCCTGGGTCCTTCTCATTCACACACATGTATTCTGATTTTCTGAGGCTAACCTTCATTCCTCTCCTTTCCAGGGCATACCGCCACCTCTCTAGATTTTCCTGCACTTGTTCTCTGCTCTCACTACAGATCACGATGTCATCTGCAAACATCATAGTCCATGGAGATTCTTGTCTCACCTCGTCTGTCCATCACCATTGCAAACAAGAAGGGGCTCAGAGCTGACCCTTGATGCAGTCCCACCTCCACCTTGAATTCGTCGGTCACACCGACAGCACACCTCACCGCTGTCTTACATCTCTCATACATGTCCTGCACCACTCTAACATACTTCTCTGCCACTCCAGACTTCCTCATGCAATACCACAGTTCTTCTCTTGGCACCCTGTCATATGCTTTTTCCAGATCCACAAAGGCACAATGTAGCTCCCTCTGACCTTCTCTGTACTTCTCTATTAACATCCTCAAAGCAAACATTGCATCTGTGGTGCTCTTTCTTGGCATGAAACCAAACTGTTGTTCACAAATGCTGACCTCTGCCCTTAGTCTAGCTTCCACTATTCTTTCCCATAACTTCATCGTATGGCTCATCAACTTTATCCCTCTGTAGTTGCTGCAACTCTGCACGTCTCCCTTGTTCTTAAAAATGGGCAACAGCACACTTCTCCTCCACTCCTCCGGCATTTGCTCACTCTCTAGTACCTTGTTGAATGTTCTTGTCAGAAAATGTACTGCTACCTCTCCTAGACACTTCCATACCTCCACAGGTATATCATCAGGACCAACTGCCTTTCCATTCTTCATCCTCTTCAATGCCCTTCTCACTTCACCCTTACTGATCTTTGCTACATCCTGCTCCTCAATGGTCACCTCTTCTACTCTTTTCTCTCTCTCATTTTCCTCATTCATCAGCTCTTCAAAGTACTCTTTCCATCTTCCCAGCACACTTCTATCATCAGTCAATACATTTCCCTCTCTGTCCTTTATCAATCTAACTTGCTGCATGTCCTTCCCATCTCTATTTCTCTGCCGTGCCAACCTGTACAGATCATTTTCTCCCTCTTTACTATCCAACCTATTATACAAGTCATCATACGCCCTCTGTTTAGCCTTAGCCACTGCTACTTTCGCCTTACGCTGTGTCTCCCTGTACTCCTGTTTATTCTCTTCGGTCCTCTCAATGTCCCACTTCTTCTTAGCTAACCTCTTCCTTTGTACACACTCCTGCACTTCCTCATTCCACCACCAAGTCTCCTTATTTACTTTCCTTCCAGAGGACACACCAAGTACTCTCCTACCTGTGTCCCTGATCACATTTGCTGTGGTTGTCCAGTCATTTGGAAGCACTTCCTGGCCACCCAAAGCCTGTTTCAACTCCTCCTTGAAGACAACACGACACTCTACCTTTTTCAGCTTCCACCACTTTGTCTTCTGCTCTGCCTTTGCCTCTTTCACCTTTCTCACCATCAGAGTCATCCTGCACACCACCATCCTATGCTGTTTGGCAACACTCTCACCCACTATGACTTTGCAGTCACTGACTTCCTTCAAATTACGTCGCCTACACAAGATGTAGTCTACCTGTGTGCTCCTACCTCCGCTTTTATAAGTCACCCTATGCTCCTGTTTCTTCTTGAAGAAAGTATTCACCACAGCCATTTCCATCCTTTTTGCAAAATCTATCAACATCTGTCCTTCATGCTCCTGTCCTGGATACCAAACCTGCCCATCACTTCCTCGTCCCTCTGTTGCCTGTACCAACATGTCCATTGAAGTCTGCACCAATGACCACTCTTTCACCTCTGGGGGTACTCTGCATCACTTCATCTAAGTCACTCCAGAATCTCTCCTTCTCTTCTAGCTCACATCCTGCCTGTGGGGCATAAGCACTAACAACATTGAGCATTACACCTTCAATTTCTAACTTGAGACTCATCACTCTGTCTGACACTCTTTTCACTTTTAGAACATTCCTGACAAACTCCTCCTTCAAGATGACTCCTACTCCATTTCTCTTCCCATCCACACCGTTATAAAATAGCTTAAACCCTGCTCCTAAGCTTTTAGCTTTGCTACCTTTCCACCTGGTCTCCTGAACACACAGTATGTCCACTTTACTCCTCTGCATCATGTCAGCCAGCTCTCTACCTTTTCTTTGCATAGTTCCAACATTCAAAGTCCCCACTCTCAGCCCTAGACTCATGCCTTTCCTCTTCTCTCTCTGCCTACGGACACGCCTCCCACCTCTCCTTCTTCGACGTCTTCGACCAACAGTAGTCCAATTTCCATCAGCACCCTGTTGATTGACAGCACTGATGGCGGTCGTTGTTAACCTGGGCCTCGATGGGGGTAATACTTCTGATTTGCATCATAAATATTTGGCATTGGTTTTACGTCGGATGCCCTTCCTGACACAACCCTCTGCATTTCTCCGGGCTTGGGACCGGCATGAGGGGGAGAGACACTGGTTAGTGCCCCCCCCACCTCATGGCTGCATTCCATAAAACAATTATATATGCATATATTATCTTTTATTAATAATTCAATGTTATTTATTATTGATTCTTCTTTACCTTTCAACTTTTCCCTTCAGGGGTCGCCACAGCAAACCATCCACCCTATCCTCTGCATCTTCTACTCTTACACCAACTACCTTCATGTCCTCCTTCGCCACATCCATAAATCTCCGCTGTGGTCTGCCTTTAGGCCTTCTGCTTGGCAGTTCCGGCCTCAGCATCCTACTACCGATATATTCACTATCCCTCCTGTGTACATGTCCAAATCATTTCGATCTCTGGTTTTGTCTCCAAAACCTTACACGTGCTGTCCCTCTGATGTACTCATTCCTGATCCTATCCATGCTCGTTACTCCCAAAGAGAACCTCGTCCTTTTCATCTCTGCTCCTGTCCAGCTCTGCCTCTTTTCTTTTCTCCACTGTTCCTAAACCATACAACATAGCTGGCCTCATCAACCATCCCTTCATGACTGCCGATACCGTCCTATCACACATCACACCGGACACTTTTACCCAGCCGTTCCGACCTGCCTGCACATGTTTCTTCACCTCTTTCACTACCTTCTCTATTGCTCTGGATGATTGAGCCTAAGTCATTAAAGTCCTCCACCTTCTTCATCTCTGCTCCCTTTAACCTCACCATTCCTCTTGGGTCCTTCTCGTTCATAGATGTGCATTCTGTCTTACTGAGGCTAACCTTCCGTCTTCTTCTGTCCAGGGCATACCTGCACCTCTCTCGATTTTCCTCCACTCGTTCTCTGCTCTCACTACAGATCAGAATGTCATCTGCAAACATCATAGTCCGTGGAGACTCTCGTCTAACCTCGTCTATTGGCCTGTCCGTCACCGTAGCGAACAAGAAGGGCCTCGTTCATCAGCTCTTCAAAGTACCTTTTCCATCTTCCCGGCACACTTCTGTCAACAGTCCATACATTTCCTTCTCTGTACTTAATCACTCTAAGTTGCTGCACGTCTTTTCCATCTCTATTTCTCTGCTGTGCCAACCTTCATGAATCGTTTTCTCCCCCTTATTGTCCAATTCATTGTACGCCCCCTGTTTGGCCTTTGACACCGCTACCTTCGCCTTACGCTGCGTATCCCTGTACTCCTGTTTACTTTCTTCTGTCCTCTCGATGTCCCACTACTTCTTAGCTAATCTCACCCTTTGTACACAGTCCTGCACCACCTCATTCCACCACAAACTCTCCTTATCTCCCTTCCTTCCAGAGGACAGCCCAACTACTCTGTCCTTCTTTTTTTGATCGAAACGTATTTTATTCATTGAAGAAAGGGCACGAGTTATCCAAAATAGTGAAGCCCTCTTCGCAGATTATTTAGCTAATTAACCTACTGTGCATGTTTATTTTGACTGTGAGAGGAAACCTGCACAGGCACAGGGAGAACATGTAAACTCCACACAGAAACACCCAGGCCTGGATTCAAACCCAAGGCCTTCTTGCTGTGAGGGGAACAGGCTAACCACTACACCACTGTGCTGCCGTTCCCCCTTCTGTGTTCCTGTCTCGGATACCAAACCTGCCAATCGCTTCCTCAGCCCCTCTGTTCCCTGCACCGACATGTCCATTGAAGTCTGCAGCAATGACCACTCTTTCACCTCTGGGGGTACTCCATCTCACCCAATCCTTTGCATGTTCTTCTCTTACACCAACTACCTTCATGTCCTCCTTCACCACATCCACGAGTCGTCTCTTTGGTCTTCCTCTGGGACAGATTAAATCCGGTACAGCCTGCTGAAAAGCCCAGAGGTCTTACACACTGAGACAAACTTTGTCTCCAAATATATCTGAAATCAAGATTAATAGAACAAAATGTATTCTTTTATACATTGGAATACATACTGGATCACACACTGTATTAGAGCATTTAATCAAATATATACAAGAATGCAGTATATAGTATTCACCAGGAATACAAACCATTATTACATACTGTATACTTATATATTATCTGTAATACAGATCCATATTGAATACTCGATTCTTCTATACACTGTGTTACAGACTGCAGTGAAGCATGTAACACAGTATGTAAAAGAAAACAATATGTAATAATTATTTGGAAGACAGATAGATGTTACACATGCATTCATGTATATTATCTGAAATGCAGATCAGTATGAAATGTAATACTGTATTCTATCTTCATCTATGGCATTGCATGCTTTATTTTCAGAAAGATGATCATACGTCTCCCTCTGGTGGTTGAAATACAGATTACATCCTTAAATCCTAATAAATGCACACACACACACACACACACACACACACACACACACACACCCATATATATATATATTTAATATATATAATATCTATCTATCTATATATATATTTTTTAACCTCAATGTGGTACAGCCTGTTTTTTAAAGCCCAGAGGTCTTACACACTGAGACAAACTTTGTCTCCAAATATATCTGAAATCAAGAATAATAGAACAAAATGTATTCATTTATACATTGGAATACATACTGTATTAGAGCATTTAATCAAATACATACAAGAATACAGTATACAGTATTCACCAGGAATATAAACCATTAATACATACTGTATTCTTATATGTAATCTGCACTACAAATCAATATTGAACACTCTATTCTTCTCTTCTTCTTCTTGTTTTCCTTTCGGCTTTTCCCTTCAGGGGTTGCCACAGCGAATCATCTGCCTCCATCTCACCTTGTCCTCTGCATCTTCTACTCTTACTCCAACTACCTTCATGTCCTCCTTCACCACATCCATAAATCTTTTCTTTGGTCTTCCTCTAAGCCTTCTTCCTGGTAGTATCAATCTCAGCATCCTACTACCTACATACTTACTGCCAACCTCCGTGGATCACGCCTGTGAAGTCTGGTAGCCGTGGGGCTTTGCCCTGGTGAGCTGGAGCCAAATGAGCCCCGTGGCAGAAATAGGACTGTATCTCTGGCGGCCGTGGGAGCCCAGGCTCGGGGTGGTTTCGGTGGATAGCGGGCATCCCATGGATCACGGCTGTGGAGTCTGGTGGCTCTGGGGCTTTGCCCCAGCGAGCTGGAGCCAAATGAGCCCAGTGGCGGAAATAGGCCTGTATCTCCAGCGGCCGAGGGACGCCGGTCACGGTGTCAGTTTCAGTGGATGGCTGGCAACCCGTGGATCACGCCTGTTAAGTCTGGTGGCTGTGTGAGATGTTAGGGAAGCCGGAGGGCTAGCCTAAGAGCCAGGGTCCCCGGTGTACACCGGTGCGCCCCGTTATGCACGGTCCTTCCCCCGCGCCATTCGGACCCCTCCAGAAGCCAGCCATCCATCAAGCAAGCTTCCCCTCAGTCATAGGTTGGGGCCGAGCCCGGCCTAGGGCAACCTTGAGTTCGGTCATCAGTGGGGAGATGTGAAGTGTAAGGTTGGGGTTCAGGTATAGAGTTGGGGTTAGGAGCTCGAGGTTAAGGTTAAGGTTGGGGTTGGGGTCAGGGTATCGGGCTAGGGCGAGGGGCTAAAGGTTAAGATTAGGATCCCTACGTGGAGGTTGGGGTTGAGATCAGGGTATAGGGTTCGGGTTAGGAGCTAGAGGTTAAGGTTCGGGTTGGGGTTGGGGTCAGGGTGTAGAGCTGGGACTAGGGACTTGAGGTTAAGGTTAGGGTCCCTCCGTGCACGTGCACGCCGCGTTGTGAGATCTATTGTCCCGGGTTTGGGATCACGAGCACGGTCACGCGCGTGCTCTTCCAGGCTGCACAGGGGCTCGAAAAGGTTATATGTCTGTGGAATGAGGTCGGGGGCGAGGTTAGGACTAGGGGCCCGGGTCAAGGCCAGAGCCCAGGGCTCGGAGCTAAAGGCCAAGGCCAGGGCTGGGGTTGGGGTCAGGGCACAAGGCTGGGGCCAGGGGCTAGAGGTTAAGGTTGGGAGCTAGAGGTTAAGGTTAGGGTTGGGGTTAGGGGTTAGCGTTAGGGTGAAGGTTGGGGTTGGGGTCAGGGTATAGGGTTGGGGTTAGGAGCTAGAGGTTAAGGTTAGAGTTGGGATTGGGGTCAGGGTATGGGGCTGGGGCTAGGGGCTAAAGGTTGACGTTAGGGTCCCTACGTGCACATGCACGCTGCGTTGTGCTGTCTAGTGTCCCGGGTTTGGGATCACGAGCACAGTCACGCGTGTGCTCTTCCAGGCTGTAGAGGTTAAGGTTAGGGTCCCTACGTGTACATGTACGCCACGTTGTGCTCTCTAGTGTCCCGGGTTTGGGATCATGACCACGGTCACGCGTGTGCTCTTCCAGGCTGTGGAGGTTAAGGTTCGGGTTCCTACATGTACATGCACGCCGCGTTGTGCTATCTAGTGTCCCGGGTTTGGGATCACGAGCACGGTCACGCGTGTGCTCTTCCAGGCTGTGGAGGTAAAAGTTAGGGTTCCTACGTGTACATGCACGCCCCGTTGTGCTATCTAGTGTCCCGGGTTTGGGATCACGAGCACTGTCACGCGTGTGCTCTTCCAGGCTGTAGAGGTTAAGGATAGGGTCCCTCCGTGCACATGCATGCCGCGTTGTGCTCTCTAGTGTCCCGGGTTTGGGATCATGACCACGGTCACGCGTGTGCCCTTCCAGGCTGTGGAGGTTAAGGTTCGGGTTCCTACATGTACATGCACGCCGCGTTGTGCTATCTAGTGTCCCGGGTTTGGGATCACGAGCACGGTCACGCGTGTGCTCTTCAAGGCTGTAGAGGTTAAGGTTAGGGTTCCTACGTGTACATGCACGCCGCATTGTGCTCTCTAGTGTCCCAGGTTTGGGCTCATGAGCACGGTCACGCGTGTGCTCTTCCAGGCTGTGGAGGTAAAGGTTAGGGTTCCTACGTGTACATGCACGCCGCGTTGTGCTATCTAGTGTCCCGGGTTTGGGATCACGAGCACTGTCACGCGTGTGCTCTTCCAGGCTGTAGAGGTTAATGATAGGGTCCCTCCGTGCACATGCACGCCGCGTTGTGCTATCTAGTGTCCCGGGTTTGGGATCAGGAGCACGGTCACGCGCGTGCTCGAAACGGTTATATGTCTTTTGCGCCTCGTGTCGCACTATTTAATGCTCCGGCATTCATATCGTCATTACGGTCACGTGTGCGTTCTTCTGAGATGCACAGGGTTTTAATACAGTTTTGTGTTTATGTGAAATCACCTCTGCCGCCATGGTTTTGGCGGCGAGGGTAGAATTCCGAGTGCTCACGGTATTTTTCATCGTGAATAAACGAAACGTGAACGCCGCATTGTGCTATCTTGTGTCCCGGGTTTGGGATCACGAGCACAGTCATGCGCCTGCTCTCCCAGAAATCAACCCCGCTGCCATGGTTTTGGTAGCGAGGGCAGAATTCAGAGCAACCCTGGCTTTGTTCCATATGTTTAGCGGTAATAGGTCCTTTCGCCTTTGAAATAGTTCCCGTAGGACATTATCACGCTTTCTATATTTTTCTCACGATAATAAGTTAATATTGTGCACAAATAAGGCAAGCCTTTCGCACGACGTTTCGGTGCGCTATGCACCTTCTTGAGGCTGCTGGCTTGCACTTCCAAAAAGAGTAAAGTAGGACAAAGTTGATAGGTGATATGGAAAATTTAAATAGCACTTTAAAGGTGTTTTGAAATATACTTAGCTTGGTGTTGCTGTGAGGCGGTGTTCCAGGTCCTCTGCGAGGGACCATGGCCGTCTAGTAGTGTAGTACTGTATGTCTGGCACCGCCCCCTCCACTGCAGGGGGCCTCTTCGTTGTCTGGAGATAGGTGGCTCCCTCCACTGCCCGTTTAGAAATATTTTTTTGTTTTTTTTTGGGGGGGGGGAAGGGGCAAATAGAATCATTATGTTTTATCTTTGCTCTCTGGTGTAAGAGAATTCATATGGTTAGAAGAGGGCCGGATGGCCAGCGACCGGGGCGTCCGAATTCGCGCAAGGGAGGCTGAGGCTGGTTTAGTGTGAGATTTTAGGGAAGCCGGAGGGCTAGCCTAAGAGCCAGGGTCCCCGGTGTACACCAGTGCGCCCCGTTATGCACGGTCCTTCCCCCGCACCATTCGGACCCCTCCAGAAGCCAGCCATCCATAAAGCAAGCTTCCCCTCAGTCATAGGTTGGGGCCGAGCCCGGCCTAGGGCAACCTCGAGTTCGGTCATCAGTGGGGAGATGTGAAGTGTAAGGTTGGGGTTCAGGTAAAGAGTTGGGGTTAGGAGCTAGAGGTGAAGGTTAGGGTTGGGGTTGGGGTCAGGGTATAGGGCTAGGGCGAGGGGCTAAAGGTTAAGGTTAGGGTCCCTACGTGGAGGTTGGGGTTGAGATCAGGGTATAGGGTTCGGGTTAGGAGCTAGAGGTTAAGGTTAGGGTTGGGGTTAGGGTTAGGGTTAGGGTTAGGGGGTTAGGGGTTAGGGTTAGGGGGAGATGTTAGGGAAGCCGAGGGGCTAGCCTAAGAGTCAGGGTTAGGGTTAGGGTTAGGCTCTTTTTGGTGTGGATATCCTTCCGCGTGACTCCGTCGAGCCGTGGGGCGGCGTGGCGGAGGAGATTTTGCGCCTCGTGTCGCACTATTTAATGCTCCGTTAGTCTGGTCACCCTTCCGGTCACGTGCGCGCCTTTCAAGGATATACGGGGCTTTAATATGGTTGTGTGTTTGTCTGAAATCAGCCCTGCCGCCATGGTTTGGGTGGCGAGGGTAGAATTCAGAGCGTTGACGGTGTTCTATGCGGATATCCCTCCGCGTGTAATGGCCGCGCTGTGGAGCAAAGCGGCGTGGCGGAGGAGATTTTGCGCCTCGTGTCTCCTTGTTTGAGACTTCGGAATTAAAATGGCGGTAACGACCACACGCTTGACCCTTTGGCTCATACCGGGCTTCGAAACCGTTGTATGTCTGCAAGAATTCACTTCTGCCGCCCTGGTTTTGGCGGCGAGGACAGAATTCAGAGCAACCCTGGCTTTGTTCCATGTGTTTGTTGTCGCGTATGCCTCGGTCGAGTCGCGTGGTGAAGCAGCGTGGCGAAGGAGAATAGGTCCTTCCGTCTTTAAAATAGTTCCCGTGGGGCATTATAACGCTTTTTGTCTTTTTAAGATGATAATAAGTGGATATTGTGCACAAATAACGCAAGCCTTTCGCGCGACGTTTCGGTGCAATGCGCACCTTCTTCAGGCGGCTGGCTTGCACTTTCAAACGAATATAACAAAAGAGAAAAGTGGAGATAGTGATACAATTAATCACAAGGTAGTAATAGCAAGTTCAAAGGTGATATAGAAAGGTTAGTAATAGTAAAGTTCAAAGGTGGTATAGGAAAGTTAAACAACACTTTAAAGGTGTTTTGAGATATACTTAGCTTGATGTTGCTGCGAGGCGGTGCTCCAGGTCATCTGTGAGGGGTCATGGCCGTCTCGTAGTGTAGTGCTGTGGGTCTAGCACCTCCCCCCTTGCTGCAGGAAGGCTCTTCTTTGTCTGGCGATAGTGGCTGAAGGTGGGTTCCCTACCTCCCCCACCCGTTTTTAGAAAGAAGATTTTTTTTATTTTTTTGGGGGGTGGGGGGTTTTTTTTGGAAAAGAAACCTGTTTTCAAAGAGAATCAACGTGTTTTATCTTTTAATCGTGATGTTATAACGAGGCGGCACGGTTAGGGATTTTATCGGTATTGTCTTCAGTCTCTCTGGTGTAGGAGAACTCGTATGGTCGGAAGGGGGCCGGATGGCCGGTGCCCTGGGCGTCCGAACTAGCGCAAGGGAGGCTCAGGCTGGTTAGGGGGAGATGTTAGGGAAGCCGAGGGGCTAGCCTAAGAGTCAGGGTCCCCGGTGTGTACCGGTGCGCCCCGTTGTGCACGGTCCTTCCCCCGCGCTATTCAGACCCCCCAGGGGACCAGCCCCCCATGAAGCAAGTTGGCCCCCAGCCATAGGTTGGGGTTGAGCCAGACTTGGGGCAATTTCGAGTTTGGTTATCGATAAGGAGAAGTGAAGTGTATTTTGGGTTGCTAGAAGGGGACCATGGGGTGTGCTCCCCTAGGTTATCCAGCAGAGGGCAGGCTAAGGCCACGTGGAAGAGGGGGAATTGGGCCTGGGTCGAGGTTGGGGTTAAGGTTTGGGCTTGGGGTTAGGGGCTAGAGGTTAGGGTTGGGGTTAGGGTCAGGGTATAGGTTTGGGGTTAGGAGCTAGAGGTTAAGGTTAGGTTGGGGTTGGGGTCAGGGTGTAGGTTTGGGGTTAGGGGCTAGAGGTTAAGGTTAGGGTTGGGGTTAGGGCCGGGGTTTCGGTTTGGAGCTACCGGTTTGGGGCTTGGGTCAGGCTCAGTTAGGCTGAGATGTTCGGGGAGCCAAAAGGCTAGCCTGAGAATCAGGGTCCCCGGTGTGTACCCGCGCGTCTCGCCGTGCCCGGTCCTCACCCTACGTCATTCGGATTCCCCCATGGATCCATCATCCACGAAATAGTCCCGGGGGTTTAAGCTAGGGAGGTTTCCTCTATAAGAGATCAGTACTTACCTAGAGGAGGGAAAAAAGGAAAGTCTGGTGTGTTTCATTGAGTCCTGTAGGATGTGTTGTGTCCAATTTTTTGACCCATGCGGCCTCTCTTTTCATTCTTTCTCCCCAGGTCCACGAAGGATTAGCCTGTAGGCCTGTCACGGACATTGCCCCTGGTCCGTGTGAGGTGAAGTGTTTGTAGAGATGTCTGTTTAAATGTTTCCGTCGAACTATGTTGTACCTGTGTTGATTCATTCCGGTTGCGATAGTGTTTCGTGTCTGGCCCACATATTGTAGTCCGCAGATGGCACAGGTTATGACATAGATGCAATTCTTTGTAAGGGGACTTATGCCGGGGTCTGCCTTGAATAATTGTTTTGTTTTGTAGTTTCTTAGAAATTTTTTTGCTTTATATTAGATTGATGATGTTACGGGGCCCGTTCCCGAGATTTGGGCATTTCGGGCCTACCAGTTTAAGAATCCCAGCCAATGGTCTAGGATGGATTTCGCTGTCTCCGGGGTCCAGTGGACGTTATCCGAGGTCGTGTTAAATTGTATGTGTGGTAATGGCGGAATGTGGTTGTTTATTTTTCGAATACTTTTGTTTATGGCCTCCAAATTGATTCTTTCTAACGGTGTCAGTTTCCTGAATAATTTAGTATGGGGATCCAGATCTCCGCCATCGAATTTACTCTTGGCCTTTTGAGTGCCGCTTGAAATTGTTTGATGAATGTTTTTTCGGTGATTGTGATCTGTGGTTGATTCCAAAGCCATAATCACCGTTTCTACCTGCGTGCTAGGTTGGATCTTATCTAGGAGGGCGGCCGCATGTCTGAATGTAGCCCCGGTAATGCATTCTATTTGGAGTTCCGGTCGGCATATCTCTGGATTTTGCCTAAGTTTGAGTCCCCAATATTAATTTCCTGTGTGTTATCGTATAAGACCAATCGTTTCTTTTTCTTAGGGTTCGTTCATGTCTGTTTGGCTGAAAGCCTGCGACGGGTGTACCTGGAGTAGTCTCTGTGCTATCGGTTGTTACGGGTTGCCCTGGGGGGACCGGACATTCGGGGAATTCGCTGTCGGAATCCGTGTCGGAGAGGGGGTGTTGTTGTAGTATGGGCTCCTGCTGTTCCGTTATCTCCCTCAGGGTGACTGTTTGGGGAGGGTCATGTACCAACACTGTGTGGGTGATTTGTCGAATATTTTGTTCTGGCATTATGTTATTGTCGTTTTTCTGTTTATCGGTCTGGGTGGCGTTCGTTCGGGTGGAGACCTCGGGGTTTTCCGGTATATGGTCGTACCCATCGGTGGGCCGTGTCGACACTCGAGGGGTCGATTTGTGTATTTTTGTATGGGTTTGTGTCCTCCGCCCTGTGGGCAGAGGGTCGCCACTATTGGGTTGTTTGGGGCCCCTGCGGGGCCTGCCGGGCAAGGGGTCGGCCTTTCGCGTGGGGGCCCTCAGGGAGGGAAATCCTCCGCCGTGTCTGGCTCGGTTGGCGCTACTCCACACGCAGCCCCGCGCCGTTAGGGCCGTGGTGTGTCTTGCACTAGAGACACCAGTATCGCTTCGGTCATATCCAATGTGGTCTGTGTCAGCCTATTGCCTAAGGTCTTACTCTGCCCATCTGCTGGCGGTGCCGAAGAGAGCGCCCATTCGCTTGGGATCTGCGACCTGATGGTGTCCGAGAGGTCCCGAATCGCACTCTCATAGTGATCCCTCAGAATGAGGTGTGTTGTGTATGCCCACTGAGTGGCATTGCCCTCAATCAGGAGGGTTGTACTGGGTTCGGAAGGGCTGGATTAATTTAAGTTGTCAATAGTTCCTGAATTTTGTTGATGGTAGGTGGTATATCGTTAGGGTCCCCACATTCTGTAGGTGGTGGACCGCTCTGATTAGGTTGTAGATATTTTTAGTTAATGCTTTGAGCTCCGGATGTAGGCTTTGTGTGTTTTCGATCGCCTGGTTATTGTCGCTCGGGTCGTAGCGGTGAAAAGGCCGTCCCATGTTTGGGTCGTTATGGGTGGCCGGCAGGGACCGCCTGTCTTGCTGTGTATCGGGGGAAGGGGTTCGTCGCGACACGGAGCGAACGGAAGTATCGCCCGACACGGGTGGGGTTTCCTACGCGGCACGCCGCGCGTGCTGTCTAGTGACTCGGGATCATGAGTACGGTCACGCGCGTGTTCTTCCAGGTTATATAGGGTTAGGGTTAGGGTTAGGGTGTTCGGGTTAGGGGGTTAGGGTTAGGGTTAGGGGTTAGGGTTAGGGTTAGGGTTATGGGTTAGGGTTAGGGTCAGGGTCAGGTAAGGGTTAGGGTTAGGGGTTAGGTTAGGTTAGGGGATGTTAGGAAGCCGAGGGCTAGCCTAAGAGTCAGGGTCCCTGTGTGTACGGTGCCGCTGTGCACAGTACGGTCCTTCCCCGCTTATTCAGACTCCCCAGGACCAGGGACCAGCCCTCACGAAGCAAGTTGGCCCCCAGCCATAGGTTGGGGTTGAGCCAGACTTGGGGCAATTTCGAGTTTGGTTATCGATAAGGAGAAGTGAAGTGTATTTTGGGTTGCTAGAAGGGGACCATGGGGTGTGCTCCTCAGGTTATCCAGCAGAGGGCAGGCTAAGGCCACGTGGAAGAGGGGAATTGGGCCTGGGCCTAGATTGGGCTTGGTTAGGGCTAGAGGTTAAGGTTAGGCTGGGGTTAGGGTCAGGCATAGGTTTGGGGTTAGAGCCAGCTGTTAGGTTGGGGGTCTAGGTATAGGTTTGGGCTTGGGGTTAGGGCTAGAGGTTAAGGTTAGGCTGGGGTTAGGGTCAGGTATAGGTTTGGGTTAGGAGCTAGAGGTTGGCGTTAGGTTAAGGCTAGGTTAGGTTAGGCTAGGCTAGGTTAGGTTGAGGCTAGGTTAGGTTAGGGGTTAGTGTTAGGGTTTAGGGGAGATGTTAGTAGCCGAGGGCCAGCCTAAGAGTCAGGGTCCCCGGTGTGTACCGCGTGCTACAGTAGGCACTGTGCCTTCCTCCAACATTCAGGACTCCCCAGGGGACCAGCCCTCAGGGTTAAGCAAGCTGACTCCCAGCCATAGGTTGGGGTTGAGCCAGACTTGGGGCAATTTGTTAGTTTGGTTATCGATAGGAGAAGTGAAGTGTATTTTTGAGTTGCTAGAAGGACCATGGGGGTGTGCTCCCTAGGTTATCCAGCAGAGGGCAGGCTAGGCCATGTGCCAGCCAGAGGAGCTATTGGGCCAGGCATAGGTTGTGCCAGAGTTGTATGGTTAAGAAGCCAAGAGGCAAGGCCAGAGGGGGCCAAGGCTAGTTGTGCCAGGCCTGTGCTGTGCCAGGAGCCAAGGTTGAAGCAGCAGTGTGCTGTGCCAGGCCAGGCCAGGCCAGGCCAGGCCAGGCCAGGCCAGGCCAGGCCAGGCCAGGCCAGGCCAGGCCAGGCCAGGCCAGGCCAGGCCAGGCTGTGCCAGGCCAGGCCAGGCCAGGCCAGGCCAGGCCAGGCCAGGCCAGGCCAGGCCAGGCCAGGCCAGGCCAGGCCAGGCCAGGCCAGGCCAGGCTAGGCCAGGCCAGGCCAGGCCAGGCCAGGCCAGGCCAGGCCAGGCCAGGCCAGGCCAGGCCAGGCCAGGCCAGGCCAGGCCAGGGCCAGGCCAGCCAGGCCAGGCCAGGCCAGGCCAGGCCAGGCCAGGCCAGGCCAGGCCAGGCCAGGCCAGGCCAGGCCAGGCCAGGCCAGGCCAGGCCAGGCCAGGCCAGGCCAGGCCAGGCCAGGCCAGCTGTGCCAGGCCAGGCCAGGCCAGGCCAGGCCAGGCCAGGCCAGGGCCAGGCCAGGCCAGGCCAGGCCAGGCCAGGCCAGGCTCAGGCCAGGCCAGGCCAGGCCAGGCCAGGCCAGGCCAGGCCAGGCCAGGCCAGGCCAGGCCAGGCCAGGCCAGCCAGGCCAGGCCAGGCCAGGCCAGGCCAGGCCAGGCCAGGCCAGGCCAGGCCAGGCCAGGCCAGGCCAGCCAGGCCAGGCCAGGCCAGGCCAGGCCAGGCCAGGCCAGGCCAGGCCAGGCCAGGCCAGGCCAGGCCAGGCCAGGCCAGGCCAGGCCAGGCCAGGCCAGGCCAGGCCAGGCCAGGCCAGGCCAGGCCAGGCCAGGCCAGGCCAGGCCAGGCCAGGCCAGGCCAGGCCAGGCCAGGCCAGGCCAGGCCAGGCCAGGCCAGCCAGGCCAGGCCAGGCCAGGCCAGGCCAGGCCAGGCCAGGCCAGGCCAGGCCAGGCCAGGCCAGGCTCAGGCCAGGCCAGGCCAGGCCAGGCCAGGCTGTGCCAGGCCAGGCCAGGCCAGGCCAGGCCAGGCCAGGCCAGGCCAGGCCAGGCCAGGCCAGGCCAGGCCAGGCCAGGCCAGGCCAGGCCAGGCCAGGCCAGGGCCAGGCCAGGCCAGGCCAGGCCAGGCCAGGCCAGGCCAGGCCAGGCCAGGCCAGGCCAGGCCAGGCCAGGCCAGGCCAGGGCCAGGCCAGGCCAGGCCAGGCCAGGCCAGGCCAGGCCAGGCTGCTCAGGCCAGGCCAGGCCAGGCTGTGCCAGGCCAGGCCAGGCCAGGCCAGGCCAGGCCAGGCCAGGCCAGGCCAGGCCAGGCCAGGCCACAGGCCAGGCCAGGCCAGGCCAGGCTAGGCTAGGCCAGGCCAGGGCCAGGCCAGGCCAGGCCAGGCCAGCCTGGCCAGGCTGTGGCCAGGCCAGGCCAGGCTAGGGCCAGGCGCCAGGCCAGGCCAGGCCAGGCCAGGCCAGGCCAGGCCAGGCCAGGCCAGGCCAGGCCAGGCCAGGCCAGCCAGGCCAGGCCAGGCCAGGCCAGGCCAGGCCAGTGCCAGGCCAGGCCAGGCCAGGCCAGGCCAGGCCAGGCCAGGCCAGGCCAGGCCAGGCCAGGCCAGGCCAGGCCAGGCCAGGCCAGGCCAGGCCAGGCCAGGCCAGGCTGTGCCAGGCCAGGCCAGGCCAGGCCAGGCCAGGCCAGGCCAGGCCAGGCCAGGCCAGGCCAGGCCAGGCCAGGCCAGGCCAGGCCAGGCCAGGCCAGGCCAGGCCAGGCCAGGCCAGGCCAGGCCAGGCCAGGCCAGGCCAGGCCAGGCCAGGCCAGGCCAGGCCAGGCCAGGCCAGTGCCAGGCCAGGCCAGGCCAGGCCAGGCCAGGCCAGGCCAGGCCAGGCCAGGCCAGGCTGTGCCAGGCCAGGCCAGGCCAGGCCAGGCCAGGCCAGGCCAGGCCAGGCCAGGCCAGGCCAGGCCAGGCCAGGCCAGGCCAGGCCAGGCCAGGCCAGGCCAGGCCAGGCCAGGCCAGGCCAGGCCAGGCCAGGCCAGGCCAGGCCAGGCCAGGCCAGGCCAGGCCAGGCCAGGCCAGGCCAGGGCCAGGCCAGGGCTGCCAGGCCAGGCCAGGCCAGGCCAGGCCAGGCTGTGCCAGGCCAGGCCAGGCCAGGCCAGGCCAGGCCAGGCCAGGCCAGGCCAGGCCAGGCCAGGCCAGGCCAGGCCAGGCCAGGCCAGGCCAGGCCAGGCTAGGCTGTACAGGCCAGGCCAGGCCAGGCCAGGCCAGGCCAGGCCAGGCTAGGCCAGGCCAGGCCAGGCCAGGCCAGGCCAGGCCAGGCCAGGCCAGGCCAGGCCAGGCCAGGCCAGGCCAGGCCAGGCCAGGCCAGGCCAGGCCAGGCCAGCCAGGCCAGGCCAGGCCAGGCCAGGCCAGGCCAGGCCAGGCCAGGCCAGGCCAGGCCAGGCCAGGCCAGGCCAGGCCAGGCCAGGCCAGGCCAGGCCAGGCCAGGCCAGGCCAGGCCAGGCCAGGCCAGGCCAGGCCAGGCCAGGCCAGGCCAGGCCAGGCCAGGCCAGGCCAGGCCAGGGCCAGGCCAGGCCAGGCCAGGCCAGGCCAGGCCAGGCCAGGCCAGGCCAGGCCAGGCCAGGCCAGGCCAGGCCAGGCCAGGCCAGGCCAGGCCAGGCCAGGCCAGGCCAGGCCAGGCCAGGCCAGGCCAGGCCAGGCCAGGCCAGGCCAGGCCAGGCCAGGCCAGGCCAGGCCAGGCCAGGGCCAGGCCAGGCCAGGCCAGGGCCAGGCCAGGCCAGGCCAGGCCAGGCCAGGGCCAGGCCAGCCAGGCCAGGCCAGGCCAGGCCAGGCCAGGCCAGGCCAGGCTGTGGCCAGGCCAGGCCAGGCCAGGCCAGGCAGCAGGCCAGGCCAGGCTGTGCCCAGGCCAGGCCAGGCCAGGCCAGGCCAGGCCAGGCCAGGCCAGGCCAGGCCAGGCCAGTGCCAGGCCAGGCCAGGGCCAGGCCAGGCCAGGCCAGGCCAGGCCAGGCCAGGCCAGGCCAGGCCAGGCCAGGCCAGGCCAGGCCAGGCCAGGCCAGGCCAGGCCAGGCTGTGCCAGGCCAGGCCAGGCCAGGCCAGGCCAGGCCAGGCCAGGCCAGGCCAGGCCAGGCCAGGCCAGGCCAGGCCAGGCCAGGCCAGGCCAGGCCAGGCCAGGCCAGGCCAGGCCAGGCCAGGCCAGGCCAGGCCAGGCCAGGCCAGGCCAGGCCAGGCCAGGCCAGGCCAGGCCAGGCCAGGCCAGGCCAGGCCAGGCCAGGCCAGGCCAGGCCAGGCCAGGCCAGGCCAGGCCAGGCCAGGCCAGGCCAGGCCAGGCCAGGCCAGGCCAGGCCAGGCCAGGCCAGGCCAGGCCAGGCCAGGCCAGGCCAGGCCAGGCCAGGCCAGGCCAGGCCAGGCCAGGCCAGGCCAGGCCAGGCCAGGCCAGGCCAGGCCAGGCCAGGCCAGGCCAGGCCAGGCCAGGCCAGGCCAGGCCAGGCCAGGCCAGGCCAGGCCAGGCCAGGCCAGGCCAGGCCAGGCCAGGCCAGGCCAGGCCAGGCCAGGCCAGGCCAGGCCAGGCCAGGCCAGGCCAGGCCAGGCCAGGCCAGGCCAGGCCAGGCCAGGCCAGGCCAGGCCAGCCAGGCCAGGCCAGGCCAGGCCAGGCCAGGCCAGGCCAGGCCAGGCCAGGCCAGGCCAGGCCAGGCCAGGCCAGGCCAGGCCAGGCCAGGCCAGGCCAGGCCAGGCCAGGCCAGGCCAGGCCAGGCCAGGCCAGGCCAGGCCAGGCCAGGCCAGGCCAGGCCAGGCCAGGCCAGGCCAGGCCAGGCCAGGCCAGGCCAGGCCAGGCCAGGCCAGGCCAGGCCAGGCCAGGCCAGGCCAGGCCAGGCCAGGCCAGGCCAGGCCAGGCCAGGCCAGGCCAGGCCAGGGGCCAGGCCAGGCCAGCTGTGGCCAGGCCAGGCCAGGGCCAGGCCAGGGCCAGGCCAGGCAAAGAAGAAGCCAGGCCAGGCCAGGCCAGGCCAGGCCAGGCCAGGCCAGGCCAGTTGTGCTGTGCCAGCTGTGCCAGGCCAGGCCAGCCAGCCAGGCCAGGCCAGGGCCAGGCCAGGCTGTGCTGTCAGCTGGGGCCAGGCCAGCTGCCAGCTGGGGCTGTGTCAGGCCAAAGGCTAGGCCAGGCCAGGCTGTGCTGGCCTGCCAGGCCAGGCCAGGCCAGGCCAGGCCAGGGCCAGGGCCAGGCCAGGCCAGGCCAGGCCAGGCCAGGCTGTGGCTAAATAGGCCAGGCCAGGGCCAGGCCAGGCTTGTATTAGGCCAGGCCAGGCCAGGCTATTAGAAAATAGCCAGGCCAGGCCAGGCCAGGCCAGGGGCCAGGCCAGGCCAGGCCAGGCCAGCTAGGCTAAATAGGCCAGGCCAGGCCAGGCCAGGCCAGGCCAGGCCAGGCCAGGCCAGGCCGAGGCACAGCTGTGCCAGGCCAGCTGGGCCAGGCCAGGCCAAAGGTTGTGCTCAGCCAGGCCAGGCTGAAGAAAGCTGGCTGAAGAAGAAAGAGGCCAGGCCAGGCCAGGCCAGGCCAGGCTGTGTCAGGCCAGGCCAGGCCAGGCCAGGCTGAAAATAGGCCAGGCCAGGCCAGGCCAGGCCAGGCCAGGCCAGGCCAGGCTGCAGTGCCAGGCCAGGGCCAGGCCAGGCCAGGCCAGGCCAGGCCACAGGCCAGGCCAGGCCAGGCCAGGCCAGGCCAGGCCAGGCCAGGCCAGGCCAGCCAGGCCAGGCCAGGCCAGGCCAGGCCAGGCCATGGCCGAGCTGCCAGGCCCAGGCCAGGCCAGGCCAGCTGCCAGGCCTGTGCCAGGCCAGGCCAGGCCAGGCCAGGCCAAAGCAGGCAGCCAGGCCAGGCCAGCCAGGCCAGGGCCAGGCCAGGCCAGGCCAGGGCCAGGCCAGGCCAGGCAGCCAGGCAGCCAGGCCAGGGCCAGGCCAGGCCAGGCCAGGGGCCAGGCCAGGCCAGGCCAGGCCAGGGCCAGGCCAGGCCAGGCAGCAGGCCAGGCCAGGCCAGGGCCAGGCCAGGCTCAGGCCAGGCCAGGCCAGGCCAGGCCAGGCCAGGCCAGGCCAGGCAGCTGTGGCCAGGCCAGGCCAGGGCCAGGCCAGGGCCAGGCAGCTCAGGAATAGCTCAGGCCAGGCTGTCAGGCCAGGCCAGGCCAGGCCAGGCTGTACAGGCCACAGTGGGCCAGGCCAGGCCAGGCCAGGCCAGGCCAGGCCAGGCCAGGCCAGGGCCAGGCCAGGCCAGGCCAGGCCAGGCCAGGCCAGGCCAGGCCAGGCCAGGCCAGGCCAGGGCCAGTGGCCAGGCCAGGCCAGGCCAGGCCAGGCCAGGCCAGGCCAGGCCAGGCCAGGCCAGGCCAGGCCAGGCCAGGCCAGGCCAGCTGCAGGCCAGGCCAGGCCAGGCCAGGCCAGGCCAGGCCAGGCCAGGCCAGGGGCCAGGCCAGGCTGTGCAGTGCCAGGCTCAGGCCAGGCCAGGCCAGGCCAGGCCAAACAGGCTAAAGCAGGCTGTGCTGAGTGCCAGGCTCAGGCCAGGCCAGGCCAGGCCAGGCCAGGCCAGGCCAGGCCAGGCCAGGCCAGGCCAGGCCAGGCCAGGCCAGGCCAGGCCAGGCCAGGCCAGGCCAGGCCAGGCCAGGCCAGGCCAGGTGGCCAGGCCAGGCCAGGCCAGGCCAGGCCACAGGGGCCAGGCCAGGCCAGGCCAGGCCAGGGCCAGGCCAGGCCAGGCCAGGCCAGGCCAGGCCAGGCTGTGCCAGGCCAGGCCAGGCCAGCCAGGCCAGGCCAGGCCAGGCCAGGCCAGGCCAGGCCAGGCCAGGCCAGGCCAGGGCCAGGCCAGGCTGTGCCAGGCCAGGCCAGGCCAGGCTGCACAGGCCAGGCCAGGCCAGGCCCAGGCCAGGCCAGGCCAGGTTGAAGAAGGCCAGGCCAGGCCAGGGCTCAGGCTAGGCTAAAGAAGAAATAGGCCAGGCCAGGCCAGGCCAGGCTAGCCAGGCCAGGCCAGGCCAGGGCCAGGCCAGGCCAGGCTGTGGGCAGTCAGGCGTCAGGCTAGGCCAGGCCAGGCCAGGCTGTTTGTTTGTGTTAGGCTGTAAAGGGCCAGGCCAGGCCAGGCCAGGCTGTGCTAGGCTCAGGCCCAGGCCAGGCCAGGCCAGGCCAGGCCAGGCCAGGCTAAAGAAAAGCCAGGCCAGGCCAGGCCAGGCCAGGCCAGGCCAGGCCAGGCCAGGCCAGGCCAGGCCAGGCCAGGCCAGGCCAGGCCAGGCCAGGCCAGGCCAGGCCAGGCCAGGGCCAGGCCAGGCCAGGCCAGGCCAGGCCAGGCCAGGCCAGGCCAGGCCAGGCCAGCCAGGCCAGGCCAGGCCAGGCCAGGCCAGGCCAGGCCAGGCCAGGCCAGGCCAGGCCAGGCCAGGCCAGGCCAGGGCCAGGCCAGGCCAGGCCAGGCCAGGCCAGGCCAGGCCAGGCCAGGCCAGGCCAGGCCAGGGCCAGGCCAGGCCAGGCCAGGCCAGGGCCAGGCCAGGCCAGGGCCAGGCCAGGCCAGGCCAGGCCAGGCCAGGCCAGGCCAGGCCAGGCCAGGGGGCCTCAGGCCAGGCCAGGCCAGGCCAGGCCAGGCCAGGGCTGAAGAAACAGGCCGCCAGGCCAGGCCTGTAGCCAGGCCAGCTTGTGGCCAGGCAGCAGGCCAGGCCAGGCCAGGCCAGGCCAGCCAGGCCAGGGCCAGGCCAGCGGCCAGGCCAGGCCAGGCCAGGCCAGGCCAGGCCGAAAGAAACTGTTAAAATAGGTTGTGTTAGGTTAGGTTGTGGTTAGGTTGTGGTTAGGCCAGGCTGAAAATAGGCCAGGCCAGGCCAGGCCAGGGCCAGGCCAGGCCAGGCCAGGCCAGGCTTAGGGCCAGGCCAGGCTAGTTTGAAGAAATAGGCCAGGCTCAGGCCAGGTTAGGCTGTGTTAGGTTAGGTTATATAGTTGTTGTGTTGTGTATAGGTTAAAGAAATAGGGGTTGTATTAGGCTTCAGGCTAGGCTAGGCCTAAATTGGGTAAATAGGCTAGGCCAGGCTAGGCCAGGCTGAATAGGTTAGGCCAGGCTAGGTTGCTAGGTGAAAACAGGCTGTACAGGCCAGGCCAGGCCAGGCCAGGCTCAGGCCAGGCCAAAAACAGGCCAGGCCAGTGCCAGGGGCCAGGCTGCGCAGTGCCAGGCCAGGCCAGGCCAGGCCAGTAGCCAGGCCAGCCAGTGCCAGGCCAGGCCAGGCCAGGCCAGGCCAGGCCAGGCCAGAAGCAAACAGGCCAGGCCAGGCCAGGCCAGTGCTGTGCCAGGCCAGGCCAGGCCAGGCCAGTGCCAGGCTGGTGCAGTGCCAGGCCAGGCTTGTGCCAGGCCAGGCCAGGCCAGGCCAGGCCAGGCCAGGGGCCAGGCCAGGCCAGGCCAGGCTGTGCTGTGGCCAGGCCAGCCAGGCCAGTGGCCAGGCCAGGCCAGGCGAAACAGGCCAGGCCAGGCCAGTTGGTGCCAGGCTGTACAGGCCAGCCAGGCCAGGCCAGGCCAGGCCAGAGCCAGGCCAAGCCAGGCCAAAGGCCAGCCAGGCCAGGCCAGGCCAGCTGTGCCAGGCCAGGCCAGGCCAGGCCAGGCTGTGCCAGGGCTCTAGGCCAGGCTGTGCTGTGGCCAGGGCCAGGCCAACAGGTTGCGCCAGGCCAGGCCAGGCCAGGCTGCAACAGCTGTGGCCAGGCCAGGCTAGGCCAGGCCAGGCCAGGCCAGGCCAGGCCAGGCCAGGCTAGGCTGTGGCCAGGCCAGGCCAGGCCAGGCCAGGCCAGGCTAGGGCCAGGCTAGGCTAGGCCAGGCCAGGGCGAGGAAGAACTAGGCCAGGCCAGGCTCAGGCCAGGACAGGGGCCAGGCACAGGCCAGTTGTGGCCAGGCCAGGCCAGGCCAGGCCAGGCTCAGGCTAGGCCAGGCTGGGCTTAGGCCAAGGGCTTGGGGGCTAGGCCTGTGGCTAGGCTAGGCTAGGCTAGGCCCAGGCCAGGGGCCAGGGGCTGGTGGCCAGGCCAGGCTGTGGCCAGGCCAGGCTAGCTGTGCGCTGAAGAAAAGGCCAGGCCAGGCTTAGGCCAGGCCAGTGCTGTGCAGCGCTGCGCAGGCCAGGCCAGGCCAGTGCTGCGCAGGTGCCAGGCCAGGCCAGGCCAGGCCAGGCCAGGCCAGTGCCAGGCCAGGTTGTGCTGCCAAGCCAGGCTCAGGCCGAAGAGCCAGGCCAGGCCAGGCCAGGCCAGGCCAGGCCAGGCCAGGCCAGGCCAGGCCAGGCCAGGCCAGGCCAGGCCAGGCCAGGCCAGGCCAGGCCAGGCCAGGCCAGGCCAGGCCAGGGGCCAGTTGTGCCAGGCTCAGGCCAGGCCAGGCCAGGCCAGGCCAGGCCAGGCCAGCCAGGCCAGGCAGGCTGTGCCAGTGCCAGCCAGGCCAGGCTGGCGGTCAGGCCAGGCCAGGCCAGGCCAAAGAAAATAGGCCAGGGCCAGGCCAGGCCAGGCCAGGCGAAACAGAAGAAAATAAAATAAAGCAAAGAAAGAGTCAGCCAGCGCCAAAGAAACAGCCAGGCTGAAGAAAATAGGCCAGGCCAGGCCAGGCCAGGCCAGGCCAGGCCAGGCCAGGCCAGGGCCAGGCCAGGTCAGGCCAGGCCAAAGCAGGCCAGGCAAATGGGGCCAGGCCAAAGGCCAGGCTGGGGCCAGGCCAAATAAATAGGCTAGGCTAGGCCAGGCCAGGCCAGGCCAGGCTGCCAGGCCAGGGGCCAGGCCAGGCCAGGCCAGGCCAGGCTGACAGGCTAGAGCCAGGCCAGGCCAGCCAGGCCAGGGCTAGGCTTGTGGCAGGCCAGGCTAGGCCAGGGCCAGGCCAGGCCAGGCTAGGCTTCAGGCTAGGCCAGGGCCAGGGGCCAGGCCAGGGCAGTCAGCCAGGCCAGGCCTAGGCCAGGCTAGGCCAGGCCAGGCTCAGGCAGCCAGCTCAGGCCAGGCCAGGGCCAGGCCAGGGCTAGGCCAGGCCAGGCTAGGCCAGGCCAGGCCAGGCCAGGGCCAGGCCAGGCTAGGCCAGGGCCAGGCCAGGCCAGGCCAGGCTGTGCCAGGCCAGGCCAGGCCAGGCCAGGCCAGGCCAGGCCAGGCCAGGCCAGGCCAGGCCAGGCCGCGGCCAGGCCAGGCTGTGCCAGGCCAGGTGCCAGGCCAGGCCAGGCCAGGCCAGGCCAGGCCAGGCCAGGCCAGGCCAGGCCAGGCCAGGCCAGGCCAGGCCAGGCCAGGCCGAGGCCAGAAGCCAGGCCAGGCCAGGCCAGGCCAGGCCAGGCCAGGCCAGGCCAGGCCAGGCCAGGCCAGGCCAGGCCAGGCCAGGCCAGGCCAGGCCAGGCCAGGCCAGGCCAGGCCAGGCCAGGCCAGGCCAGGCCAGGCCAGGCCAGGCCAGGCAAACAGGGCCAGGCTCAGGCCAGGCCAGGCCAGCCAGGCCAGGGCCAGGCCAGGCCAGGCCAGGCCAGGCCAGGCCAGGCCAGGCCAGCTTAGGCCAGGCTGTGCCAGGGCCAGCTGTGCCAGGCCAGGCTAGGCCAGGCTAGGCCAGGGCCAGGCCAGGCTAGGCCAGGCTAGGCTAGGCCAGGCTAGGCCAGGCAGCTAGGCCAGGCTAGGCTAGGGCTAGTCAGCTGTGGGCCAGGCCGTAGGCTAGGCTAGGCTGTTAGGCTTAGGCTAGGCTAGGCTCAGCTAGGCAGGCTAGCTAGGCTAGGCTGTGCTGTGGCTAGGCCTGTAATAGGCTAGGCTAGGCTAGGCTTGTGGCTAGGCTAGGCTAGGCTAGGCTAGGCTAGGCTGTTTTAGGCTAGGCTAGGCTAGGCTAGGCTAGGCTAGGCTAGGCTAGGCTAGGCTAGGCTAGGCTAGGCTAGGCTAGGAATAGCTAGGATAGGCTAGGCCAGGCTTCAGGCCAGGCAAAACAGGCCAGGCTGTGGCCAGGCCAGGCCAGGCCAGGCCAGGCCAGGCCAGGCTCAGGCCAGCTGTGCCAGGCCAGGCCAGGCCAGGCCAGGCTCAGGCCAGGCCAGGCCAGGCCAGGCCAGGCCAGGCCAGGGCCAGGCCAGGCCAGGCCAGGCCAGGCCAGGCCAGGCCAGCCAGGCCAGGCCAGGCCAGGCCAGGCCAGGCCAGGCCAGGCCAGGCCAGGCCAGGCCAGGCCAGGCCAGGCCAGGCCAGGCCAGGCCAGGCCAGGCCAGGCCAGGCCAGGCCAGGCCCAGGCCAGGCCAGGGCCAGGCCAGGCCAGGCCAGGCCAGGCCAGGCCAGGCCAGGCCAGGCCAGGCCCAGGCCAGGCCAGGCCAGGCCAGGCCAGGCCAGGCCAGGCCAGGCCAGGCCAGGCCAGGCCAGGCCAGGCCAGGCCAGGCCAGGGCCAGGCCAGGGCCAGGCCAGGGCCAGGCCAGGCCAGGCCAGGCCAGGCCAGGCCAGGCCAGGCCAGGCCAGGCCAGGGCCAGGCCAGGGCCAGGCCAGGCTCAGCCAGGCCAGCCAGCGGCCAGGGCCAGGCCAGGCCAGGCCAGGCTGTGGGCCAGGGCCAGGCTCAGGCTAGGGCCAGGGCAGGGCTAGGCTCAGGCCAGGCTAGGCTAGGCTCAGGCCAGGCCAGGCCAGGCCAGGCTAGGGCTCAGGCTAGGCTAGGGCTCAGGCTAGGCCAGGCTTAGGCTAGGCTGTGGCTAGGCTGTGGCCAGGCCAGGGCTAGGCCAGGCTAGGCCAGGTGCTAGGCCAAAGGCTAGGCTAGTGCCAGGCCAGGCCAGGCCAGGCCAAATAGTGCTGTGTTGCGCCAGGCTCAGGCCAGGCCAGCCAAATAAAGGCCAGGCCAGGCCAGGCCAGGCCAGGCCAGGCCAGGCCAGGCTGTGCTGTGCCAGGCTGTGCCAATAAGAATAAATAGCCAAATACAACAAAATAAATACAAAATAAAATACAAATAAAATGTAAACAGGTCAGGCTGTACAGCCTGTACAGGCCAGGCTGTCTGTACTCAGTTGTGTCAGGCCAGGCCAAAAATAGGCAAAAATAGGCTCAGGCCCAGGCTCAGGTCAGAAATGTACAGGCTCAAAAATAGGCTGTACAGGCTAAAATAGGCCAGGCCTGTACTGTGCTCAGTACAGTTGTGCCAGGCTCAGGCTGTACTGTACAGGTGCCAGGCCAGGCCAGGCCAGTTGTACTGTAAGAAATAGGCCAGGCTGTACAGGCCAAATGTACTGTAGCCAGGCCAGGCCAGGTTGTGCCAGGCCAGGCCAGGCAGCTGTACAGGCTACTCAGAAGCCAGGCCAGGCTGTCAGGCCAGGCCAGGCTGTGGCCAGGCCAGGCCAGCCAGGCCAGGGCCAGGCTCAGGCCAGGCTCAGGTGCCAGGCTCAAAACAGGCCAGGCCAGGGCCAGGCCAGTGCGCCAGGCCAGGCCAGGCCAGGCCAGGCCAGGGCTGTGGCCAGGCCAGGCCAGGCCAGGCTGTACAGGCCAGGCCAGTGCTGTACAGGCTGTACAGGCAGGGGTTGTGCCAGGCTAGGCTAGGCTAGGCTAGGCCTAGCAGCTAGCTAGGCTAGGCTAGGCTAGGGCTAGCTAGGCTTAGGCTAGGCTAGGCTAGGCTAGGCTAGGCTAGTGCTTAGGCTAGGCTAGGCTAGGCTAGGCTAGGCTAGGCTAGGCTAGGCTTAGGCTAGGCTAGGCTAGGCTAGGCTAGGCCAAAGAAGAAACAGGCCTGTATCAGGCAAAAATGGTACAGGCAAATTCAGTGCCAGGCCAGGCCAGCTGCCATTGTGCTCTGTACAAAAATAAAGGCCATGTACTGTACAGGCCAGGCCAGGCCTGTGCAGCTGTACTGGGTACTGTACTGTACTGAGTCTGCCTGTACAGGCTGGTACTGAGGCCAGGCCAGGCCAGTCAGGCTCAGGTCCAGGCAAGGCGCCAGGCCAGGCCAGGCCAGTCAGCCAGGCCTGTACTGTCAGGCCAAAAATAGTCAGCCAGGCCAGGCCAGGCCAGGCCAGGCCAGGCTGTACTCAGGCCAGGCCAGGCCAGGCCAGGGCCAGGCCAGGCTTCAGGCCAGGCCAGGCCTGTGCTGTTTGTACAGGCCAGGCCAGGCCAGGCCAGGCCAGGCCAGGCCAGGCCAGGCCAGGCCAGGCCAGTGGCCAGGGCCAGGCCAGGCCAGGCCAGGCCAGGCCAGAAGGCCAGAAGCCAGGCTCAGGCCAGGCCAGGCCAGGCTGTGCAGTGCCAGGCCAGGCCAGGCCAGGCCAGGCCAGGCCAGGCTCAAAGGAAGCCAGGCTCAGAAGCAGGCTAGGCCAGGCTGTACAGGCCAGGGCCAGGCCAGGCCAGGGCCAGGCTCAGGCCAGGCTCAGGCCAGGCCAGCCAGGCTAGGCCAGGCTGTGTCAGCTGTGCTGTAAATAGGCTAGGCCAGGCTCAGGCTAGGCTTAGGCTAGGCCAGGCCAGGGCTAGCTAGGCCGAAGGCTAAATAGGCCAGGGCTAGGCTAGGCTAGCTAGCTAGGCTCAGGCTAGTGCCAGGCTATACAGGCTAGGACAGGCTAGGCTCAGGCCAGGCCAGGCCAGGCCAGGCCAGGGCCTGTGCCAGGCCAGGCCAGGCCAGGCCAGCTGTGCCAGGCTGTGCCAGGCCAGGCCAGGCCAGGCCAGGCTGTGTCAGGCCAGGCTGTGCCAGGCCAGGCCAAAGGCCAGGCCAGGCCAGGCCAGGCCAGAGGCCAGGCTCAGGCCAGGCCAGGCCAGTGCCAGGCCAGGCCAGGCCAGGCAACAGCCAGGCCAGGCCAGGCCAGGCCAGGCCAGGCCAGGCCAGGCCAGTGGCCAGTGGCTGTGTCAGGCCAGGCCAGGCCAGGCCAGGCCAGGCCAGGCCAGGCCAGGCCAGGCCAGGCCAGGCCAGGCCAGGCCAGGCCAGGGCCAGGCCAGGCCAGGCCAGGCCAGGCCAGGCCAGGCCAGGCCAGTTTGTGCTGGTGCCAGGCCTGAAAGAAGAAGAAGAAGAAGAAGAAGGCCAGGCCAGGCCAGGCCAGGCCAGGCCAGGCCAGGGCCAGGCCAGGCCAGGCCAGGCCAGGCCAGGCCAGGCCAGGCCAGGCCAGGCCCAGGCCAGGCCAGGCCAGGCCAGGCCAGGCCAGGCCAGGCCTGTGCCACAGGGCCAGTGCCAGGCCAGGCCAGGCTCAGGCCAGGCCAGGCCAGGGCCAGGCCAGGCCAGGCCAGGGCCAGGCCAGGGCCAGGCTTAGGCCAGGGCTAGGCTGTGCTTGTAGCCAGGCCAGGCCAGGCTAGGCCAGGCTAGGCTAGGCTAGGCTAGGCCAGGGCTGTGGCTTGTTAGCTAGGCTAGGCTAGGCTAGGCTTAGCTAGGCCAGGCTAGGCTAGGCTAGGCTAGTTTAGAAAGCTAGAAGCTAGAGCTAGGCTAGGCTAGGCTAGGCTAGGCTAGGCTAAAGTAATATACTATGGCTGTGGCCAGGCTCAGGCCAGGCCAGGCCAGGCCAGGCCAGGCCAGGCCAGGCCAGGCCAGGCTAGGCCAGGCCAGGCCAGGCCAGGCCAGGCCAGGCCAGGCCAGGCCAGGCCAGGCCAGGCCCAGGCCAGGCCAGGCCAGGCCAGGCCAGGCCAGGCCAGGCCAGGCCAGGCCAGGCCAGGCCAGGCCAGGCCAGGCCAGGCCAGGCCAGGCCAGGCCAGGCCAGGCCAGGCTGTGCTGTGCCAGGGCCAGGCCAGGCCAGGCCAGGCCAGGCCAGGGCCAGGCCAGGCTGTGCTTGTGCCAGGCCAGGCCAGGCCAGGCCAGGTTAGGTTAGGTTAGGAAGAAGAAAGAAGAAGAAGAGGTTAGGTTAGGTTGGTTGTAGAAGAAGAAGATAAGAAGCCAGGCCAGGAGGTTAAGAAGAAGAAGAAGAAGAAGGTAGTTAGGTTAGGCCAGGCCAGGCCAGGCCAGGCCAGGCCAGGCCAGGCCAGGCTGTGTCAGGGCCAAGAAAGGCCAGGCCAGGCTGTGCTTGTGCTGTGCCAGGCCTGTGCCAGGCCAGGCCAGGGCAACAGGTTGTACAGGCTCAGGTCAGGGCCAGGCCAGGCTAGGCTAGGCTGTAGGCTGTACAGGCTTAGCTAGGCTAGGCTAGGCTAGGCTAGGCTAGGCTAGGCTAGGCTAGGCTAGGCTAGGCTAGGCTAGGCTAGGCTAGGATAGGCTAGGCTAGGCTAGGCTAGGCATAGGCTAGGCTAGGCTTAGCTAGGCTAGGCCTGTGCTAGGCTAGGCTTAGGCTAGGCCTAGGCTAGGCTAGGCTAGGCTAGGCTAGGGCTAGGCTAGGCTTAGGCTAGGCTAGGTTAGGCTAGGGCTTAGGCTAGGCTAGGGCTAGGCTTAGGCTAGGCTAGGCTAGGCTAGGCTAGGCTTGTAATAGCTAGGCTTAGGCTAGGCTAGGCTAGGCTAGGCTAGGCCAGGCCAGGCCAGGCCAGGCTCAGGCCAGGCCAGGCCAGGCCAGGCCAGGCCAGGCTGTACACAGGGCCAGGCCAGGCCAGGCCAGGCCAGGCCAGGCCAGGGCCAGGCCAGGCCAGGGCCAGGCAAAAATAGGCCAGGCCAGGCTCAGGCCAGGCCAGGCCAGGCCAGGCCAGGCCAGGCTCAGGCCAGGCCAGGCCAGGCCAGGCCAGGCCAGGCCAGGCCAGGCCAGGCCAGGCCAGGGGCCAGGCCAGGCCAGGCCAGGCCAGGCCAGGCTCAGGCCAGGCCAGGCCAGGCCAGGCCAGGCCAGGCCAGGCCAGGCCAGCAGGCCAGGCCTAGGCCAGGGCCAGGCCAGGCCAGGCCAGGCCAGGCCAGGGCCAGGCCAGGCCAGGCCAGGCCAGGCCAGGCCAGGCCAGGCCAGGCCAGGCCAGGCCAGGGCCAGGCTGTACAGGCCAGGCCAGGCCAGGGCCAGGCCAGCTGTGGCCAGGCCAGGCCAGGCCAGGCCAGGCCAGGCCAGGGCCAGGCCAGGCCAGGCCAGGCCAGGCTGTTCAGGCCAGGCCAGGCCAGGCTCAGGCCAGGCTCAGGCTAGGCTGTGGCCAGGCCAGGGCCAGGCTCAGGCCAGGCCAGGCTAGGCTCAGGCCAGGCCAGGCCAGGCTAGGCCAGGCCAGGGCTGTCAGCCAGCTTGTGGCCAGGCCAGCTAGCCAGGCTAGGCCAGGCTGTACAGCTGTGTCAGGCTGTGGCCAGGCCAGGCTAGGCCAGGGCTAAATAGGCCAGGCCAGGGCTTAGGCCAGGCTGAGCTGTGTCAGGCTCAGGCCAGGGCCAGGCCAGGCCAGGCCAGGCCAGGCCAGGCCAGGCCAGGCCAGGCCAGGCCAGGCCAGGCCAGGCCAGGCCAGGCCAGGCCAGGCCAGGCCAGGCCAGGCTCAGGCCAGGCCAGGCCAGGCCAGGCCAGGCCAGGCCAGGCCAGGCCAGGCCAGGGGCCAGGCCAGGCCAGGCCAGCCAGGCCAGGCCAGGCCAGGCCAGGCCAGGCCAGGCCAGGCCAGGCCAGGCCAGCCAGCCAGGCCAGGCAGGGCCAGGCCAGGCCAGGGGCCAGGCCAGGCCAGGCTGTACAGGCCAGCTGTAGCTCTCAGGCCAGGGGCCAGGCTAGGCCAGGCCAGGCAGGCAGGCTAGGCTGTACAGCCAGGCCAGGCCAGGCCAGGCCAGGCTCAGGCTAGGCTAGGCTAGGCTAGGCCAGGCTAGGCTAGGCAGCTAGTGCTAGGCTAGGCTAGCTAGGCTAGGCAAATAGGCTAGGCTAGGGCTAGGCTAGGCCAGGCTAGGCCAGGCTAGGGCAGGGCTAGGCCAGGCTAGGCCAGGCTGTGGCTTAGGCCAGGCTAGGCCAGGCTCAGGCCAGGCTCAGGCTGTACAGGCCAGGCCAGGGCCAGGCTGTACAGGCCAGGCCAGGCCAGGGCCAGGCAACAGGCTGTACAGGCCAGGGCCAGGCCAGGCTGTGGCCAGGCCAGGCAGCTGTACTAGCCAGGCCAGGCTCAGGGCCAGGCCAGGCCAGGCCAGGCCAGGCTTGTCGCAGGCCAGTACAGGCCAGGCTCAAATAGGCTAGGGCTAGGCCAGGCCAGGCCAGGCTAGGCTAGGCTAGGCTAGGCTAGGCTAGGCCAGGCTAGGCTGTGGCCAGGCCAGGCTGTGCTGTGCCAGGCCAGGCCAGGCCAGGCCAGGCTGTGCCAGGCCAGGCCAGGCCAGGCCAGGCCGTGCTGTGCCAGGCCAGGCCAGGCCAGGCCAGGCTCAGGCCAGGCTGTGCTGTGCCAGGCCAGGCCAGGCTGTGCCAGGCCAGGCCAGGCCAGGCCAGGCCAGGCCAGGCCAGGCCAGGCCAGGCCAGGCCAGGCCAGGCCAGGCCAGGCCAGGCCAGGCCAGGCCAGGCCAGGCCAGCTGTGCCAGGCCAGGCTGTGCCAGGCCAGGCCAGGCCAGGCCAGGCCAGGCCAGGCCAGGCCAGGCCAGGCCAGGCCAGGCCAGGCCAGGCCAGGCCAGGCCAGCCAGGCCAGGCCAGCTGTGCCAGGCCAGGCCAGGCCAGGCCAGGCTGTGCCAGGCCTGTGCCAGGCCAGGCCAGGCCAGGCCAGGCCAGGCCAGGCCAGGCCAGCTGTGCCAGGCCAGGCCAGGCCAGCCTGTGCCAGGCCAGGCCAGGCCAGGCCAGGGGCCAGGCCAGGCCAGGCCAGGCTCAGGCCAGGCTGTGCTGTGCTCAGGCCAGGCCAGGGGCCAGGCCAGGCCAGGCCAGGCCAGGCTAGGCCAGGGCTGGGCCAGGCCAGGCCAGGCTAGGCCAGGCCAGGCCAGGCCAGGCCAGGGCCAGGCCAGGCCAGGCCAGGCCAGGCCAGGCCAGGCCAGGCTCAGCTGTGGCTACAGGCCAGGCTAGGCCAGGCCAGGCCAGGCCAGCAGCCAGGCTAGGACAGGGCCAGGGCCAGGCCAGCCAGCCAGGCTAGGCCAGGCTGTGGCCAGGCCAGGGCCAGGCTGTGCCAGGCAGCTGTGCTGTGCCAGGCCAGGCCAGGCCAGGCCAGGCTGTGCCTGTGCCAGGCCTGTGCCAGGCCAGGCCAGGCCAGGCCAGGCCAGGCCAGGCCAGGCCAGGCCAGGCCAGGCTTGTGCTGTGCCAGGCCAGGCCAGGCCAGCCAGGCCAGGCCAGCCAGCCAGGCCAGGCCAGGCCAGGCCAGGCCAGGCCAGGCCAGGCCAGGCCAGGCCAGCCAGGCCAGGCCAGGCCAGGCCAGGCCAGGCCAGGCCAGGCCAGGCCAGCCAGGCCAGGCCAGGCCAAACAGGCCAGGCCAGGCCAGGCCAGGCCAGGCCAGGCCAGGCTGTGGCCAGGCCAGGCCAGGCTCAGGGCCAGGCCAGGCTCAGGCCAGGCCAGGCCAGGCCAGGCCAGGCCAGGGCCAGGCCAGGCCAGGCCAGGGCCAGGCCAGGCCAGGGCCAGGCCAGGCCAGGCCAGGCCAGGCCAGGCCAGTACAGGCTGGGCCAGGCCAGGCCAGCTGTAGCCAGGGCCAGGCTGTGCTCAGGCCAGGCTAGGCCAGGCTGTGCTTGTGCAGGCTAGGCTAGGCTTAGGCTAGGCTAGGCTAGGCTAGGCTAGGCTAGGCTAGGCTTGTATTAGCTAGGCTAGGCTAGGCTAGGCCAGGCTTGTCAGGCTAGGCTAGGCTAGGCTAGGCTAGGCTGTATAGGCTAGGCTAGGCTAGGCTAGGCTAGGCTAGGCTAGGCTAGGGCTAGGCCAGGGCCAGGCTAGGCTAGGCTAGGCCAGGCTAGGCTAGGCTAGGGCTAGGCTAGGCTAGGCTTAGGCCAGGCTATTTGAGGCCAGGCCAGGCCAGGCCAGGCCAGGCCAGGCCAGGCCAGGCCAGGCCAGGCCAGGCCAGGCCAGGCCAGGCCAGGCTGCAAGGCCAGGCCAGGCCAGGCCAGGCCAGGCCAGGCCAGGCCAGGCCAGGCCAGGCCAGGCCAGGCCAGGCCAGGCCAGGCCAGGCCAGGCCAGGCCAGGCCTGTGCCAGGCCAGGCCAGGCCAGGCCAGGCCAGGCCAGGCCAGGCCAGGCCAGGCCAGGCCAGGCCAGGCCAGGGCCAGGCCAGGCCAGGCCAGGCCAGGCCAGGCCAGGCCAGGCCAGGCCAGGCCAGGCTCAGGCCAGGCCAGGCCTGTACAGGGCCAGGCCAGGCCAGGCCAGGCCAGGCCAGGCCAGGCCAGGCCAGGCCAGGCTGGGCCAGGCCAGGCCAGGCCAGGCTGTGCCAGGGCCAGGCTAGGCCAGGCTGTACAGGGCTAGGCCAGGCCAGCTGTGGCCAGGCTCAGGCTAGGCTAGGCTAGGCCAGGCCAGGCCAGGCTGTGCTTAGGCTAGGCTAGGCTAGGCTAGGCTAGGCTAGGGCTAGGCTAGGCTAGGCCAGGCTAGGCTAGGCTAGGCTAGGCTAGGCCAGGCTAGGTCAGGCTAGGCTGTAAATAGGCTAGGCCAGGCTAGGCTCAGGCTAGGCTTAGGCTAGGATACAGGCTAGGCTAGGCTAGGCCAGGCTAGGCTAGGACAGGCTAGGCTAGGCTAGGCTAGGCTAGGCTAGGCTAGGCTAGGCTAGGCTGAGCTAGGCTGTGGTTAGGCTAGGCTAGGCTAGGCTAGGCCAGGCCAGGCCAGGCCAGGCTGTGCTGCAGGCCAGGCCAGGCCAGGCCAGGCCAGGCCAGGCCAGGCCAGGCCAGGCCAGGCCAGGCCAGGCCAGGCCAGGCTGTGGCTGTGCCAGGCCAGGCCAGGCTGTGCCAGGCCAGGCCAGGCCAGGCCAGGCTGTGCCAGGCCAGGCCAGGCCAGGCCAGGCCAAAGGCCAGGCCAGGCCAGGCCAGGCCAGGCCAGGCCAGGCCAGGCCAGGCCAGGCCAGGCCAGGCCAGGCCAGGCCAGGCCAGGCTGTGCCAGGCCAGGCCAGGCCAGGCCAGGCCAGGCCAGGCCAGGCCAGGCCAGGCCAGGCCAGGCCAGGCCAGGCCAGGCCTGTGCTGTGCCAGGCCAGGCCAGGCCAGGCCAGGCCAGGCCAGGCCAGGCCAGGCCAGGCCAGGCCAGGCCTGTGCCAGGCCAGGCCAGGCCAGGCTCAGGCCAGGCCAGGCCAGGCCAGGCCAGGCCAGGCCAGGCCAGGCCAGGCCAGGCCAGGCCAGGGCCAGGCTCAGGCCAGGCCAGGCCAGGCCAGGCCAGGCCAGGCCAGCTCAGGCTCAGGCCAGGCCAGGCCAGGCTCAGGCCAGGCCAGGCCAGGCCAGGCCAGGCTAGGCTCAGGCCTAGCTGTAGGCCAGGCCAGGCCAGGCTAGGGCCAGGCTAGGCCAGGCTAGGCTAGGCTAGGCTAGGCCAGCTCAGGCTAGGCCTGTACAGGCTAGGCTAGGAACAGGCTAGGCTAGGCCAGGCTAGGCCAGGCTAGGCTAGGCTAGGCTAGGCTAGGCTAGGCTAGGCTAGGCCAGGCTAGGCTGTGCCAGGCTGTGCCAGGCTGTGGCCAGGCCAGGCCAGGCCAGGCTGTGCTGTGCTGTGCTGTGCCAGGCTGGTGTCAGGCCAGGCCAGGCCAGGCCAGGCCAGGCCAGGCCAGGCCAGGCCAGGCTGTGCCAGGCCAGGCCAGGCCAGGCCAGGCCAGGCCAGGCCAGGCCAGGCCAGGCCAGGCCAGGCCAGGCCAGGCCAGGCCAGGCCAGGCCAGGCCAGGCCAGGCTGTGCCAGGCCAGGCCAGGCCAGGCCAGGCCAGGCTCAGGCCAGGCCAGGCCAGGCCAGGCCAGGCCAGGCCAGGCCAGGCCAGGCCAGGCCTGTGCCAGGCTGTGCTCAGGCCAGGCCAGGCCAGGCCAGGCCAGGCCAGGCCAGGCCAGGCCAGGCCAGGCCAGGCCAGGCCAGGCCAGGCCAGGCCAGGCCAGGCCAGGCCTGTGCCAGGGCCAGGCCAGGCCAGGCCAGGCCAGGCCAGGCCAGGCCAGGCCAGGCCAGGCCAGGCCAGGCTGTGGCCAGGCCAGCTGTATTAGGCCAGGGCCAGGCCAGGCCAGGCCAGGGCCAGGCTTGTGCACAGGCTTGTGGGCTAGGCTAGGCTAGGCTAGGCTAGGCTAGGCTAGGCTAGGCTAGGCTGTACTAGGCTAGGGCTAGGGCTAGGCTAGGCCAGGCTAGGCTAGGCTAGGCTAGGCTAGGCTAGGGCTAGGGCTAGGCTAGGCTAGGCTAGGCTAGGCTAGGCTACAGGCCAGGCTAGGCTAGGCTAGGCCAGGCCAGGCCAGGCTGTGCCAGGCCAGGCCAGGCCAGGCCAGGCCAGGCCAGGCCAGGCCAGGCCAGGCCAGGCCAGGCCAGGCCAGGCCAGGCCAGGCCAGGCCAGGCCAGGCCAGGCCAGGCCAGGCCAGGCCAGGCCAGGCCAGGCCAGGCCAGGCCAGGCCAGGCCAGGCCAGGCCAGGCCAGGCCAGGCCAGGCCAGGCCAGGCCAGGCCAGGCCAGGCCAGGCCAGGCCAGGCCAGGCCAGGCCAGGCCAGGCCAGGCCAGGCCAGGCCAGGCCAGGCCAGGCCAGGCCAGGCCAGGCCAGGCCAGGCCAGGCCAGGCTGTAGCTCAGGCCAGGCCAGGCCAGGCCAGGCCAGGCCAGGCCAGGCCAGGCCAGGCCAGGCCAGGCCAGGCCAGGCCAGGCCAGGCTTCAGGCCAGGCCAGGCCAGGCCAGGCCAGGCCAGGCCAGGCCAGGCCAGGCAGGCCAGGCCAGGCCAGGCCAGGCCAGGCCAGGCCAGGCTAGGCCAGGCCAGGCTCAGGCCAGGCTGAGCTAGGCTAGGCTAGGCTCAGCTAGGCAGCTGTGCTAGGCCAGGCTAGTTCAGGCTAGGCCAGGCTTGTACTAGGCTAGGCTAGGCTGTATTAGGCTAGGCTGTAAAGAGATAGGCAGCTAGCTAGCTAGGCTTGTACTAGGGCTACAGGTTAGGCTAGGCTAGGCTAGGCTAGGCCAGGCTAGGCTAGGTAGGTTAGGCTAAATAAATTAGGCTAGGCTAGGCTAGGCTTAGGCTAGGCTTAGGCTAGCTAGGCTAGGCTAGGCTAGGCTAGGCTAGGCTAGGCTAGGTTGTGCTGTGCCAGGTTGTGCTGTGCTGTGCTGTGCTGTGCTGTGCCAGGCTGTGCTGTGCTGTGCTGTGCTGTGCCAGGCCAGGCTGTGCTGTGCCAGCTGTGCTGTGCTGTGCTGTGCTGTGCCAGCTGTGCTGTGCCAGGCCAGGCCAGGCCAGGCTGTGCTGTGCTGTGCCAGGCCAGGCCAGGCCAGGCCAGGCCAGGCCAGGCCAGGCCAGGCCAGGCCAGGCCAGGCCAGGCCAGGCCAGGCCAGGCCAGGCCAGGCCAGGCCAGGCCAGGCCAGGCCAGGCCAGGCCAGGCTGTGCCAGGCCAGGCCAGGCCAGGCCAGGCCAGGTTGTGCTGTGCCAGGCCAGGCCAGGCCAGGCCAGCCAGGCCAGGCCAGGCCAGGCCAGGCCAGGCCAGGCCAGGCCAGGCCAGGCCAGGCCAGGCCAGGCCAGGCCAGGCCAGGCCAGGCTGTGCTGTGCCAGGCCAGGCCAGGCCAGGCCAGGCCAGGCCAGGCCAGGCCAGGCCAGGGCCAGGCCAGGCCAGGGCCAGGCCAGGCCAGCCAGCAGCCAGGCCAGGCCAGGCCAGGCCAGGCCAGCTAGGCCAGGCCAGGCACTAGGCCAGGCCAGGGCCAGGCCAGGCCAGGCTCAGGCTAGGCCAGCTGTACAGCCAGGCTAGGCTAGGCTAGGCTACAGGCTCAGGCTAGAAAGGCTAGGCTAGGCTAGGGCTAGGCTAGGCTAGCTAGGCTAGGCTAGGCCAGGCTAGGCTAGGCTAGGCTAGGCTAGGTTGCTAGGCTAGGCTCAGTTGGCTGAAGGCTTAGGCTAGAGCTTATGCTGTTAGCTGGCCAGGCTGTGCCAGGCCAGCCAGGCTGTGCTGTTGGTAGCCAGGCCAGAAGAAGAAGAATAGTTGAAGAAGAAGAAGAATAGTTAAATAGGTTAGTTGTGTTGCCAGGCCAAAGAAGCCAGGTTGCCAGGCCAGTTGTAGCCAGGCCAGGCCAGGCCAGGCCAGGCCAGGCCAGTTGCCAGGCCAGGCCAGGCCAGAAGCCATAAATAGGGCCAGGCCAGGCCAGGCCAGGCCAGGCCAGGCCAGGCCAGGCCAGGCCGCCAGGCCAGGCCAGGCCACAGCCAGTGGTGCCAGGCCAGGCCAGCGCTGTGCCAGCCAGGTGGCCAGGCCAGGCCAGCCAGGCCAGGCCAGGCCAGGCCAGGCCAGGCCAGGCCAGGCCAGGCTAGCCAGGCCAGGCCAGGCCAGGCCAGGCCAGGCCACAGCTGTGCTGTAGCCAGCCAGGCCAGGCCAGGCCAGGCCAGGCCAGGCCAGGCCAGGCCAGGCCAGGCTTGTACAGGGCCAGCCAAAGCTGTACAGCCAGGCCAGGCCAGGCCAGCCAGCCAGGCCAGGCCAGTCAGGCCAGGCCAGGCCAGGCTGGGCCAGCTTGAGCTGTACAGGCCAGGCCAGGCCAGGCTAGGCCAGAAAGAAGCCAGGCCAGGCCAGGCCAGGGCCAGGCCAGCCAGGGCCAGCCAGCCAGAAGAAGGAAGAAGAAGAAGGAAGAAGAAAGGGCCAGAAGGCCAGGCTGAATAGGGGAAGGCTTAGGTAGGTATAGGTTGTGGTTAGTAGTTGTGTTGTGTTAGGTTAGGTTGAAGAAGAA